>CP106725.1:151901401-152281129 GCA_025506655.1 Gossypium rotundifolium | reverse complement strand
GTGTAGCGGATGGTTATCTAGGGTTGGGTTGGATTGCACCATTATCTATAATTGCTATATATATATGTATGGTGATATGCCTAAATCGTTGGGACTTTGTGTTGGTGGTTATACACTGAGTCCGTTTGACTCATCCGTTGTGGGATATTTTTCAGGTGACACTCAGTAATGGACTGGTCTGGCAGTAGCTTCGATGGTGGCCATGCTCAGCTCAGAGTTATTCTATTTTCATTGTTTTTTTTTATTTAAGTATTTCAGATTTATTTTGGGGTTTTGCTTTGATGTAATTATGGCCATTATTATTAACTGTTTTAAGTAAGCGTTTAAAATTGGTTTATTATGATAAGGTTATTATTAAATTGAGACTAAATAATTTTTCTTAAAAATGTAAACAAATATTTAAATGTTTTGACACATAAACAACACTATTTTCAGTTTGGACCCAACACCAAATCAAGTGTTCTTCAAAAACACACAAATTTTACCAAAGTAGCAAACAAGAATTGAACTGATTTACTCAAGGAACATACTAGATCTGGTCAAGGCTCGTGGGCTGGGTTTGGGGTGTTTCAGAAGTTTTGGTAGCTCTGCTACATAATTTTGGTGGCCCTGCCACAAATTTGTATAGTGGGAATGTCACATAAATTTTGTTATTCTGGTGGCTTGTCCCCAACTAAATTTGCTATAAATGGCTTAAAGCCTACTATTGGTGTTTTGGCGGGGTGGGTTGACTAAAGATCCCCACAGGTGTGTTGGTTGGTACGGGTGGTGTGTAGCGGGTGGATTACTAGGCTTGGTTTGGGAATTGCATTTCATATAAATGTTATATTTTGATATATTATTGTTATTGTAAATGGGCTTAGGCCCAAATAATTGCTTAATGAGATTTTGGCCCAGTGGACAACGGTAAGTGGTTTACACACTGAGTTCTAGTAACTCACCCTCGTTTTTCCTTATCATTTTCAGGTAATAATTAGTGATGGAGACTTGGGCCGTGGATGACTCGGTGGAGGCCATACTACAAAAACGGTTTATTTTGGAAATTTAGAATTCTTTAGTATTTTTAATTACTTTGCTATTTGAGTTAAACTTGTAATAAGGCATCTGGATTTAGTTTAGTTTTGTTTATTGTTTGTGAATTTATATTTTGCTCTAAGTATTTCAAATGGAAAATTTTTAAAATCTTAAATAAACATTTTCTTAAAATGAATAAATAAAAAGGGTTTCATAGTAAACTTTTATAAACATATTTTTAACTCGAAAATTTCTCTTAAAATTTTTATCAATACTTTTAAATTATTTTCAAATTTTTCTCAAACCATTAACGATATTTTTTTAAAGCTACGACTTATAAGATTTTCATATCTCAAAATTATTAAATTATCAATCGATCTTTTATTCAACAATATTTTTAATGGGAATCGTTTAAAATTTTTCTATTAATGAAAAAGGACTTAGTAGTATTTTTCTCACGTGACATGTCAGATCTGGCGTTAACGCATGGGCCGGGTTTAGGGCGTTACATCTTCGGTATAAGAATTCGTATAAGACCATGTCGGGGACATGGCATCGATATGTTAATACATGTAAGACCCTATTGGGGTATGATGTCAGTATGACATTAGGTGCATGGTACTCAAATGTGTTATTTAATAACTTGAGTGATTCAATGGGCATGTCGAAAGAGAGAAAGTATGTGATGGTACCATGAGAAGCACACGTGTGTGTTAGAATTGAATGGAGATGAATTCAATAGATGATGAACCCCTGGTGAGTTATGTATAATCAATGTACCTTAGTTGCATGAGATAGATTTATTGATGCATTGTATGAATGCGAACGAGTATCATAGAAAGTTAAGTAAAAATAGTAGTGTGTTAGGATATTCTCGGATGAACATTAGAAATAGAGAAATACATGTGGATAACTATCCATGAATGTATAATAATGGTGAGCTATGTGTGATATCACCTTATTGATGGTAGTGATGGCTTGTGTGTGATACCAGCAATTATATTATTATCGGTGGGCAATTTGCGATACCACCTGATTAATTAGAAATCGATGGGCTGTGTGCGATACCATCACTTATAAATGATTGGTGGGCTAAGTGTGAAACCACCGTAAGTATAAATGTTTGGTGGGCTAAGTGCGAAACCACCATATTTATAAATGATTGGTGGACTGTGTGCGATACCACCATATTAGAGATTGATGGTGGGCTAAGTGCGAAACCACCTAGATATTAGTAGTACGAGTGGGTTATTGTAAATACTTGATGAGTTGTTTATGTGATCTCGTGGTGATAAGTGTAGGAATGTATACTAATTAACACGAGCAGTTGGCTTGTGGCATGACAAGAATATGGTAAGAGAGAGAATGAGTAAGCTTCAAGAATGGTTGAATAAGTAACCATGAGTTTATGAGAAAAACTCAATTTTAATATCTTGCAGTCGTGTATATTCAATTAATATCAGTATTGGTCGAGTTATGCAGATGAACTTACTAAGCATTATTGCTTACTCCTTTTCTTTTTTTTTTCATCTCTTATAGGTTATTTTAACTAGCTCGGGTTGGAGCCCGACAGAGATGTTTTCACACTATCGAGTAGACGCATGATATGATGTTTCAAGTTCTTATGAGTCATGGCATGTATAGGGACCTCTTTTAAAGTTGACTAAGTCATAGTTAATATAGCCAAAGGTGTTGTCCTAAGTGAGTTATGATTTGGTTGTGAATAGCGATAGATGATGGCTTAAGTCGATTGTAATCATAGTAGAATTAGTTCTCCCTTATGTTTGAGATGAAGATTTCATGATATGAATTAAATGTCTTTAATTCAAGAGTTATATTGATGCTATGTGAATTTATGTGATGATGTATGAATGCATGCAAATGAGAGTGGAAAAGGCTTGGTAGATAGCCTTCTAATCTCCCACAGGAGTAGACACACGAGCGTGTGTCTAGACCGTGTGAGAGGCACAGTTAGCACATGGGCGTATGCCCCAAGCCGGGTGGATAAGTTAGAATGCCAAGGTTTGGCACACGGGCTAGGACCACGAGCGTGTGGCCCTATTTTGACCTATGGGCGTGGAAAAGTTTCTTGTTCATTCATGACCTACGGGTGTGTGACCCCTGTTTTGATGAAAAGTTTCTCGAGTTCGTAAAAGTTTTAGGATTAGTTCGAAAACCTCTTGGAGGTATGTTTAAGGCCTCGTAGGTCATGAATGAACAAGAAATGAGTCTTGAACAAAATTTTAACCCGTTCTTTCACGTTTAAGTAAGATTAAGAATGGTAATGCCTCGTATCCGGTCTCGGTGTTGGACTTGGGTAAGGGGTGTCACACAAGCATTAAACTCCATAAATCAATTTAACCATTTGCAACTATATTACCATAACCATTTTCATACTAAACATACCAAAATAAGCCATCACCCATGGCTATATATACAACCAAAACATATGCATTTACAAGTCATTTCTAATAGCCAAACACAACCATATTAACATAATTTACAAGCCAACTCTCATGGCTATATTCACAACCAAAATACCACAAGTAGCCTATACATGCCATATACCATATATACACAACTCAAAAGTACCAAATAGATGTCCGATAGTGTGATGATGTTCTCGACGACTCCCGGATTCGAGCTAGCCTTTATTCACTATAAAACATAGAAAAATAATACAAAGTAAGCTTCATAGCTTAGTAAGCTAGTATGTGAACAACTTAATTCATCATATAAATACATATCAACTGATTATACATAACATCACTATATACACATTAACTACAAACCTTTATCATGTCTCAAAACATGATTAAATATCATCTTATCGAACTATCTCTATTTATACTCGAATAGGTTCTGTACGTACTTGTATTACCTCGTACTAACCTCTTTCTCAACCAAATCATTCATTTACCCGTTGAACCATTTAGAATAGAAGTTGGATACTCAAGGATCTCAACCAAAAAGCACCTATACCATGGCCTGAAGCCAAATCAAGGTACCTTATCCCAAAGTACCTATACCATGGCCTGTAGCCAAGTCAAGGTAACTCCTTTCCGAAATACCTATACCATGGCCAGTAGCCAAATCAAGGTATCACTTGCACTTGTGCCAATATCATGGCTAAAAGCCAACACATCTGATATGCATGGCCCGAAGCCAAATCGGTATATCATCTTATAACATATCATCAGCATCCAAAATCTATTCCTAAGGTTCAACTGGGACTTTTAGTTTGTCGATTCCATCTTCGAATGTATCCGTAGAATCGTATTTACAATTCAAATATTATCCGTATCTCATAAACACAGTTTATATGATATCAAAGCAATTAACATATATTTATAATGAAATTTCCACATACGAACTTACCTCGAGTATGGAAACGGCAGAATGAGTCAATTACTCAGTAATCTTGCCTTTCCCCCGATCTAATTCCAAATTCCTTTTTTCTTGATCTAAATATATTCAAAATTAACTTATTCAATCTCATATTCTTTCAATTTAGTCCAAAACATACATCTAGGCCTTTTTAAACATTAGCCCCTAAAATTTCACATTTATTCAATTTAGTCCCTATTTCACAAATACACAAAATTCACAAAATTTTATTAAACACAAGCTTGGCTAAATTTAATATAAGTCCCTAGCAGCCCAAAAAATTCATTTATTTCACATTTCAACCACTCAATTTGCATATTTCACAATTTAATCACAATTATGCAATTTCATCAAAAATCACTTCATGAAACATGAAAATCTATCATCAAAATATACTCATAAATGGAAACTCTCAAAATCTTTAACAGATTCAAAATCTAAGTACGGGCCAGCTAAAATACGAAGCAACGATCTCAAAAACGTAGAAATCATCAATTTAACTTCCAAGTGACCGAACCATAGATGAGCAAAATGACTTCTTTTTATTCTTTAAATTCGGCTAGATGATGAAGATAATGAGAAAAATTGGCTTTTGTTTTATTAATATTAACTTAATAACTAATTTACCATATCATCCTTAATGAAAAACCATTTAAAACATCCATTAAATGTCCATATAAGTCCACTTACACTTTTTATGGTGTAATTACCATTTAAGGCCATCATATTTAAAAGCCAAAGCCAATTGGCACCTTTAACTAATAGAACAACACTTTTGCATTTTATGCGATTAAGTCCTTTTTCACAAATTGAGCAATTAAACGATAAAATTAGCTCACAAAATTTTCACACATACATGCTATCACACTATAAACAAAAAAAAGACATTGAATTTATGGTTCCAAAACTACTATTATGATTTAGCTAAAATCGGACTATTACATCCTTAACTAGGCCCAATGATTATGTAGGCAACGACATGGACATTCATGATTGTATCCTCCATCTAATTTTCACATGGACCGTTTCCCCAACCAATAAACATTTTGGCTTTTGCCACACTGATTATTGGATGTGGTATTGCTTCAGAACCGACCATCCCCTCAACTTAGCCTCCATTATTTTTCTAAATCTTCTCGAGGTTGTTAGGTTGTAACACCCCAAATTCGGCCTAGAAGTTAGGCTCGAATCTGGCGTGTCACAATAAAGAGTTTTTCGAAAATTTATAAAGAACTTGTGACTAAAGATGAAGTTATTTTTTTTTTGTTATAGTTAAGAAAATCAAATTTGTTTATAAATATTTGATAAAAAAAATACTACTAATCATTGAAATGATGATTGAAGAATCGATATTTGAACTAGTGATCTTATAAAACCGTTGAAACACCCCAAACCCGGCCCAAAAAGCCTGACCGATTTGATATGTTCCTCGAGTAAAACTTTAGCAAAACTCTTACTTATTTAAGAAAACCTTGATGATTTTGAATAAAAGCAGTTAACTTTGAAATTTAATTGTAGAATAAATTCGTATCTTCTTAAAACATTATTTTTAAGAGGAATAATAAGTTAACGAAAACTAAATTTATTGAAAATTTATTAATATTGTGGAAATATATTTTGTTTTCAAAAGCAGTTTAAATTATTTATCAAAAACCATTTAGTTATTTAATTAATAATTATTCATGGCAAAAAAAATAATAAATCCCAAACACAAAATTTTAAAAATAGTTTATAGTGGCCTTATTACATAAAAATAGCAAAAACCCATAATAAAGTCTAAGAAGTAAAATTTAATAAGTTTAAATTGGAAAATCTCCAAAATACTTGATATGAGCATTGGCTATCACGGAGTCCTTGCTAACCCGATCCATCGCACTACGAATCATCTGAAAAGTTATCCCACAAAAGGGGTGAGTCATAAACTCAATGTGTAACACATACATTAAAAAGCCTATTTGATCATAGCCTTAAAGCCCATTAATCATACATATAGCCATAGGCCCATTTAAGTCATATTTTGCCCATAAGCCCATTTTCATAGCAGATTAAATAATAATCATTTAAATCACATGGATATGTACATATAATGAAATGCAAACCCGGCCCACCTAAATATCCATCCGCTACACACCACCGTACCAACCAAACACACCGGGGGGATTACTAAATCGACCCTCCATCCGCTACACACCATCGAAGGCGATTCTTTGCGGTCAACATGCACATCACCCTTATAATTTTGTGACAAGGCAACCAGACAAAATTGTGACCAAGTCACCGGATTTCAAATATGTGACCAAGTCACAGATTCACATATGTGACCGAAGTCACGGATTTCAAATATGTGACCAAGTCACCGGATATTGTGGTAAAACCACCGAATACTTCCCTTTATCAAATTCACCCATATGCCCATGCACATACATATTATTCATTTTTCATGCCATTTACCCCAAAATCATAATATAGTCATACTTATTTCACATTTATGCATATAGCAAAATTAACGAAATATTGGGGTAAACAGACCTGAATATTGTATACCAATGAATGGTATCCACAATCATTTTCAAACACATTGTCATATAATCACATTTAAAAATAGATCTATGAGATTTTATTGTAAGGTTACACACCTTATGACTGTGAGAACGATACCTTCTCGCTCGTCAACACCTAGTTAATTATCACACTTGGTTAGTATACACCATTACTAATAAAACTTTACTATAGATGGGAGATCTATATCCTTACCCTCGATTCTCAAACGACCGTTATTTGTGGTTTTTCTCTGCTAGATGGATCAAAACCCACTGATAACCCACCAACGAAAAGTGGTTCGATTGTACGCACTACTTCAAATAACCGATCTTCGCTAGTAGAGGGTCCACAACCCGATGGAAAATCTCTTATCGCCGATACAGCCCTTCGTTTGTAGTTTGAGGGTAAAACAGTGCCTCCTCTCTTCCAAACACTCCGTACTTCTCTTTTGAACCTATCTTGTTAGTCTCAAAATCACCCTAAAAATAAAATTGATTAATAGTCTATCTAAAGAAATTGATATAACAAGAAGGTGATATTCTTACCTTGGATGATTTGAAAGGTTACTTCTTAAATGTTGGTTTCGAAAAGATCCTTAAAATCCCTTCCAAGGATTGACCTAGAGAGAAAAATAAGAGGATTTATGTTTCTAAATCGACTATAGTAAATAGAGATAATGAAAACAATTGACAAAAACCTTACTTGATCACTTGAAGATTCGGCCTTGAACAAAAAGAAAGAATAATAAAAAAATAGATTTGGTGATTTGGTTTGCACAAAAGAAAGAGAAAAAGATAGTGATTTATGGCTAAAATGGTTTGGTTTTCAATAAAAGAAAAAAAGAAAGAAAATCGAAATAGAAGATGATTCGGTTGACAAAAGAGATGAAAATAATGTTGATTTTGGTTTTAGTAGAAGGTAGTTTTGGTTGAGAGAAGGAAGAAAGAAAATGAAAAATGAAAGAAGAGAGAAAGAGAAGATGAAGAAAAGATGATGATTAAGGTGATTCCAAAAGAAAAGAGATAGGTTTAGGGACCTATGCACATTCGGCAAAGAGGGAGAAATAAAGAAAATAGGTTTATGATCTTTGGGACATTTCGGTTACAAGAGAATGAAAGGTGTTTTGCTTAGAAGAAAAGAATTAGAAAGGCTTCTCAAACCGAATAGTAATTTGCAAAAGACCAAAAGAAGAGAAACAAAACTTTCTTTTGAGTAGATATGCATTCGGCTATGAACAATGGTTTTGGAGAAAATTGGTCAAAATGAAAGCCAAAACAAAGTAAAGCTTTTACCTAATGTCAATAGCAAAATTCGGCTAGGAGGAGAGCTTTTGGAGAAATGAGAAAAGATGCACAAAATGCTAGAGTTTTTGGCCAACTATCACCCTAATGGCTAAGCAAAATTTCGGCCAACCTATGCCAACATTATCCCCCTTTTTCCTCCTTGTTTCTTCCCCATCAACCCTTAAATTGCTATCACAATTAACTATCCCCTTTAGCCCCTAAAACCGACCAGGTTCATGGTCAAATGACCATGACAAAGCTTCCAAAACATTGCCCTTACTTCAAGCCTTTTGTCCCCCCTATCTTACCATCCTTTCATGATTCCATGCCATATCTTCTAGCTTACCTTTTTCATATGGTCAAATAACCAAAATTAAAAAGATGCTCATCCATTCTAGAAGAGTCTTGGCCGACACTATAGGGTAGGAAACAAAAAAATAAAATCCTCCCATTTGCTAGCTAGGGGATTCGAACCTCTCCCCTCAAGCACTCATCCAAGCGCCGTTACCACTTTGCTAATTACTCATCTTATGCTTAAAACCTCTTGTCATTATTTCTTAAAGCCTATCTTGCTTAGCTCCATCTTAATTATTAAGAATTTAATATTTCACTAAGCTATCACTTACATAATGAAGTTCAAAAATAAACTTCCAAAACATACTCAATCATAATTAGGAATGCAATAACATTCAATTAAGTAAAGATGCATAACCCCTAATTATCAGGATGTTACAGTTCTACCCCCCTTAAAAATAATTTCGTCCTCGAAATTACCTGGCTAGAATAAGTGAGGGTATTCTTTGTCGCATCGCTTCTTCCTGGTTCCACGAAGCTTCTTGATCCATGATTGCGCCATAATACTTTGTGAGAGGCTGATTTTCTCTGTAAAACCTTTACATCTCGCTCGAATTTGAATTGGCTCCTCTTCATATGACAAATCTGGTCTTAATTCCACTTCCTCAACTGGCACTACATGAGATGGATCCGACCGGTAATGGCGTAACATTGAAACATTAAACACATCGTGCATTTGCTTCAACTCTGAAGGCAAATCTAACTGATATGCCACAGGTCCGATGAACCTGGGACTTAACTTCCCTTTGCGACCAAATCTCATCACCATTTTCCAAGGTGAAACCTTTAAGAATACTTGATCCCCCACAGCAAACTCTATTTCTTTTCTCTTAAGATCTGCGTATGACTTTTGTCTGTCAGATGCTTCCTTTAACCGAGCCCGGATTACATTAACCTTTTCTTCAGATTCAGTCACTATTTTTGGACCCAAAATCTGACGTTCCCCTAATTCTGTCCAATACGTAGGAGTGCGACACTTCCTTCCATATAGTGCTTCATATGGTGCCATCCGTATACTAGCTTCGTAACTATTGTTGTACGCAAATTCTGCTAACGGTAAGAACTCTTCCCAACTTCCCTTGAAATCCATCACACATCCCTTAACATATCTTCTAAGATTTGGATTACTCGTTCAGATTGGCCGTCGATTGTGGATGAAATGCCGATTGAAGTCAATCGGTGCCCAATGCCCGATGCAATGCTTTCCAAAAGCGAGACGTAAACCTCGGATCCTATCTGAAATAATTGACAACCGACACTCCATGTAATCTCACAATTTCAGCTACATATAACCTTCGCCAACCGCAAAGAGTAATCAATTTGATTTGGGATAAAATGTGCAGATTTCGTCAATCGGTCCACTATCACCCAAATCGAGTCTTTCTTAGTAGGCGTAAGAGGAAGCCCACTAACAAAGTCCATGGTGATTCTCTCCCAATTCCACTGTGGAATCTTTATTGGTGAAGCAATGCAGAAGGTACTTGATGTTCAGCCTTGACTTCTTGACCGTTAAGCACTTTCCTACATACTCGTAACTTCTCGCTAAGACCGGGCCACCAAAACCGATCTCGCAAATCTCGGTATAATTTACTTCCTCCGGGATGCATAGCATAAGGGCTACTATCGACTCTGAAGAATCTTTTGCCTCAATTTCGATCCCTCGGCATATAGACTTTACCTTTGAAACACAATACCCCATCACTTTATTAATACCAAAATCTTCCAATTCCCCACTCACCGCCAAGTTTTGCACTCGGATCATCGCTCACCAATTGCCTCTTTCACTTGACTTAACCATGTGCTTAACTTGAAGTTCGCCAACAAGCTTCCGTCATCGAAAAGACTAAGAGCATCTTCCACCACATTCGCCTTGCCCGGGTGGTACTCGATAGAACAATCGTAGTCTTTCAACAACTCTATCCACCTTCGCTGCCTCAAATTTAGTTCTTTCTGAGTCAATAGATATTTCAGACTTTTGTGGTCCGTGTATATCACTGACTTTTCCCCGTATAAATAATGTCTCCAAACTTTAAGAGCAAAGACCACCGCTGCCAACTCTAAGTCATGTGTCAGGTAATTAACCTCGTGTGGTCTCAACTGCCAGGACGCATACGCAACTACCTTCCCGTCTTGCATCAGAACACATCCTAATCCCGTGTGAGAAGCGTCACAATACACGACAAAATTTTTCCCTGCCTCGGCTGGATCAAAACCGGAGCTTTAGCCAAAACCCTTTTGAGCTTCTCAAAACTCTCTTGCTGCTTATCAGTCCACACAAAAGGTACCTCCTTTCTCAATAATTTCGTTAAAGGTGCACTATCGATGAGAATCCTTGACGAATCTTACGTAGTAGCTCGCTAATCCCAAGAAACTACGAACCTCGATTCTGAGACTTAGGTGGTTTCCAATCTAATCTGACCTCAATCTTCCGAGGATCCACCCTTATCCCTTCTGCCGACACCACATGGCCTAAAAACGCAACTCTTTCAGCCAAAATTCACACTTGCTGAATTTGGCATAAAGTTTCTTCTCCCTTAAAACTCGCAACACAATCCGGAGATGCTCATCATGTTTTACTTTGGACTTAGAATACACCAGGATGTCGTCTATGAATACCACAACGAATTGATCCAAGTAGGGATGGAAAATCCAGTTCATCATATCCATGAACGCAGCTGGGGCGTTCGTTAATCCGAATGGCATTACCAGAAATTCATAATGCCCATATCTAATCCGAAAAGCTGTTTTATGGATATCCACTTCCTTTACTTTAAGCTGATGATACCCCGACCTTAGATCAATCTTTGAGAATACCGTAGCTCCTTTAAGCTGATCGAACAAGTCATCGATCCTTGGCAAAGGATACTTGTTCTTGATGGTCAGCTTATTCAATTACCGGTAATCTATACACATCCTCATCGATCCGTCCTTCTTCTTCACAAATAGGACCGGTGCTCCCCATGAGGATACACTAGGTCGGATGAATCCATGATCAAGCAACTCCGAATCGAGCCTTAAGTTCAACTAACTCGACTTAGGTGGTTTCCAATCTAGTACAGCCTCAATCTTCCGAGGATCCACCCTTATCCCTTCTGCCGACACCACATGGCCTAAAAACGCAACCTCTTTCAGCCAAAATTCACACTTGCTGAATTTGGCATAAAGTTTCTTCTCCCTTAAAACTCGCAACACAATCCGGAGATGCTCATCATGTTTTACTTCGGACTTAGAATACACCAGGATGTCGTCTATGAATACCACGACGAATTGATCCAAGTAGGGATGGAAAATTTGGTTCATCATATCCATGAACGCAGCTGGGGTGTTCGTCAATCCGAATGCCATTACCAGAAATTCATAATGCCCATATCTAGTCCGGAAAGCCGTTTTATGGATATCTACTTCCTTCACTTTAAGCTGATGATACCCCGACCTTAGATCAATCTTTGAGAATACCGCAGCTCCTTTAAGCTGATCGAACAAGTCATCGATCCTTGGCAAAGGATACTTGTTCTTGATGGTCAGCTTATTCAACTGCCAGTAATCTATACACATCCTCATCGTTCCGTCCTTCTTCTTCACAAATAGGACCGGTGCTCCCCATGGGGATACACTAGGTCGGATGAATCCACGATCAAGCAACTCCTGAATTTGAGCCTTAAGTTCAACTAACTCCTTCGATGCCATTCTATATGGAGCAATAGAAACTGGCGCCGTTCCAGGCAATAAATCAATCCCGAATTCTACCTCACGATCCGGAGACAAACCTGGAAGTTCTTCCAGAAAAACATCTACAAATTCATTCACAGTCCTGACTTCATTAACAGTTGCCTCCTTAGCCTCCAAGGCACTCACCAACATCAGAAAGGCTACACATCCCTTTCTAACCATCTTTTCTGCCTTAAGAGCGGATACTACATTAGATAAGTAGTTCCGTCTCTCGCCCATCACTACAACTTCTTTGTCATTAAAAGTTCTTAAGGACATTCGTTTAGCAGCACAATCCACATTTGCACGATACTTCACAAGCCAGTCCATGCCTAAGATCAGGTCGAATTCTCCAAATGGTAACTCCATTAAATTAGCCGAAAATTGCGTCCCTTGAACTTCTAAAGGCACTTCCTTAAAAAGTTTGTCTATTATCATCATCATCCTAAAGGACTAAGTCGATCATCTTCCTAGGTACAGTCTCGAAGTCACATGCAACGTTCCAGATACTTCACTAGCGATATATGAGTGAGTTGACCTATGTCTATCAAAGCAATAAAGGCAACCGAAATCGAAATGTACCGTGATTACATCAGTGCACCACTTGTCTTCTCTCTGATTTAACCGCATATACGGACACTGTTTGTCTCGCCTCGAGCTACCACGCCTCTGCTCAAGTTCCGCGACCTCTACGAGCCATTACCCTTCCATTTGGACCACGGCCCTTATCGGCCGCTATTCACCTCTGCTAGCTTTGATTAACACCACGACTTCTTGGGCGGTTCTTCTCTCGAATTCATCGGCAATCTTTGATCATATGATCTTTAGATCGCACTTGAAACATCCCGGTCTTTTCCAACATTCTCCGGTGCATCTTCCCACATTGAGCACAAGCACGATGTTGTCCACCCGTAGTAGTCTGCTGACCTCGCGGTCCTTCATTTGTTGGTTTCTTTTGGAAATTCTCGAATGACCCTGAAGATCCAAAGCTTCTCTTATTCTTATTATGGCCTCTATCCCGGTTCTGTCTTTCAGTCTGCTTAACCTCTTCAGCTATTCTTGCTCTTTCTACTAAGATTACAAAGTCTCTTTCACGGTGCGGAGCAATCATTACTCGTAGTTCATCTCTAAGTCCATCTTCAAATCTGACACACTGTTCATATTCAGTAGCTACTATCCCTCTGGCATAACGGCTAAGTCGCAAAAACTCTGCTTCATACTCAGCTATTGACTTGTTTCCTTGCACCAAATTCAGAAATGTCTTCCTCTGGGAGTCGATGTAACTAGCTCCAACGTATTTTCCTTCAAATTTAATTTTAAAATACCCCCAATCCAGTCGATCCACAGGGGTACTCTCCTTGATAGTGAGCCACCACTGGTAGGCTTCATCACGAGTAGTGAAATAGCACCTTTCAATTTTCTTCAAGAAGCAGTCTAAATTGTCCAGATTCTCTCGACTGCCTCCAACTAGTATTCCGCTACATTTGGAGCTACTCCAGATACTCCCCTTAAAACCTCATCTCCATTCAATCTAAGTCTCTCACCATCGACTTTGAGACCCATTTCCGAACTAGCTTCGCTACTCGTTCTAAAACTTCATGATCTGACTTGTGATCTGCGTCACCTCCTTCATCTTGCTCTTGAAATTCCACCCCAATGTACCATGAATGAGCTTCATTCTCGAAACCTTGACCAGATCTAACTGGTTTCGACACGACCATTCTTCCTCTTCCGGCGTCACGCGACCACGCCCCTAGAACTCATGTCTACTACGCGTCTTATCTGTTTTTACGATAGAGTCTTATGTATTAGAGTCTTTTCACTTCTTATTAACAGAAAGTTTTATTCAACAGATATTCAGTGGTTTTTCCATAGTAGTGTACAAACACCTAGGGTCCATGTCTCTAAAGTATAGTTTCCTTAAGTTTATCATACATTCCTATCGCTTATCAATAAAGATACATACCTGATGGATCTAGGCTGAGAACTCAAGTGCCATGCTCTTATAAAATCATTTAACTTAAGAAACTTTCAAAAAGTCATTTGGGTCAAATTTTGAAAACGTTATGGGCTTCAAAACCCAAGGCCGAGAGTTTAAAACTAGGCTCTGATACCAAGTTGAAACACCCCAAACCCGACCCAAAAAGCCTGACCTAATTTGATATGTTCCTCGAGTAAAACTTTAGCAAAACTCTTACTTATTTAAGAAAAACTTGATGATTTTGAATAAAACAGATTAACTTTGAAATTTAATTGTAGAATAAATTCGTATCTTCTTAAAACATTATTTTTAAGAGGAATAATAAGTTAACAGAAAACTAAATTTATTGAAAATTTATTAATATTGTGGAAATATATTTTGTTTTCAAAGCAGTTTAAATTATTTATCAAAAACCATTTAGTTATTTAATTAATAATTATTCATGGCAAAAAAAAAATATAAATCCCAAACACAAAATTTAAAACAGTTTATAGTGGCCTTATTACATAAAAATAGCAAAACCCATAATAAAGTCTAAGAAGTAAAATTTAATAAGTTTAAATTGGAAAATCTCCAAAATACTTGATATGAGCATTGGCTACCACGAGTCCTTGCAATTCGATCCATCGCACTCTGAATCATCTAAAAGTTATCCCACAAAGGGTGAGTCATAAACTCAATGTGTAACACATACATTAAAAAGCCTATTTGATCATAGCCTTAAAGCCCATTAATCATACATATAGCCATAGGCCCATTTAAGTCATATTTAGCCCATAAGCCCATTTTCATAGCAGATTAAATAATAATCATTTAAATCACATGGATATGTACATATAATGAAATGCAAACCCGGCCCACCTAAATATCCATCCGCTACACACCACCCGTACCAACCAAACACACCGGGGGGATTACTAAATCGACCCTCCATCCGCTACACACTATCGAAGGCAGTTGCTGCAGTCAACATGCACATCGCCCTTATAATTTTGTGACAAGGCCACCAGACAAAATTGTCACCGAAGTCACCGGATTTCAAATATGTGATCGAAGTCACCAGATTCACATATGTGACCGAAGTCACCGGATATTGTGGTAAAACCACCAGAATACTTCCCCTTTATCAAATTCACCCATATGCCCATGCACATACATATTATTCATTTTTCATTCCATTTACCCCAAAATCATAATATAGTCATACTTATTTCACATTTATGCATATAGCAAAATTAACGAAATATTGGGGTAAACATGCCTGAATATTGTATACCAATGAATGGTATCCACAATCATTTTCAAACACATTGTCATATAATCACATTTAAAAATAGATCTATGAGATTTTATTGTAAGGTTACACACCTTATGACTGTGAGAACGATACCTTCTCGCTCGTCAACACCTAGTTAATTATCACACTTGGTTAGTATACACCATTACTAATAAAACTTTACTATAGATGGGAGATCTATATCCTTACCCTCGAATTCTCGAACGACCGATATTTGTGGTTTTTCTCCGCTAGATGGATCAAAACCCACTGATAACCCACCAACAAAAAGTGGTTCGGTTGTAGCACTACTTCAAATAACCGATCTTCGCTAGCAGAGGGTCCACAACCCGGTGGAAAATCTCTTATCGCCGATACAGCCCTTCGTCTGTAGTTTGAGGGTAAAACAGTGCCTCCTCTCTTCCAAACACTCCGTACTGCTCTTTTCGAACCTATCTTGTTAGTCTCAAAATCACCCCTAAAAATAAAATTGATTAATAGTCTATCTAAAGAAATTGATATAACCGAAGGTGATATTCTTACTTGGATGATTTCGAAAGGTTACTTCTTAAATGTTGGTTTCCGAAAAGATCCTTAAAAATCCCTTCTAAGGATTCGGCCTAGGAGAGAAAAATAAGAGGATTTATGTTCCTAAATCGACTATAGTAAAAAGAGATAATGAAAACAATTGACAAAAACCTTACTTGATCACTTGAAGGTTCGGCCTTGAACAAAAAGAAGAGAATAATAAAAAAATAGATTTGGTGATTTCGGTTTGCACAAAAAGAAAAGAGAAAAAGATAGTGATTTATGGCTAAAATGGTTTCGATTTTCAATAAAAGAAAAGAAGAAAGAAAATCGAAATAGAAGATGATTCGGTTGACAAAAGAGATGAAAATAATGTTGATTTTGGTTTTAGTAGAAGGTAGTTTCGGTTGAGAGAAGGAAGAAAGAAAATGAAAAATGAAAGAAGAGAGAAAGAGAAGATGAAGAAAAGATGATGATGAAGGTGATTCCAAAAGAAAAGAGATAGGTTTAGGGACCTATCCACATCCGGCCAAGAGGGAGAAATGAAGAAAATAGGTTTATGATCTTTAGGACATTTCAGTTACAAGAGAATGAAAGGTGTTTTTCTTAGAAGAAAAGAATTAGAAAGGCTTCTCAAACCGAATAGTAATTTGCAAAAAGACCAAAAGAAGAGAAACAAAACTTCTCTTTTGAGTAGATAGGCATTCGGCTATGAACAATGGTTTTGGAGAAAATTGGTCAAAATGAAAGCCAAAACAAAGTAAAGCTTTTACCTAATGTCAATAGCAAAATTTGGCTAGGAGGAGAGCTTTTGGAGAAATGAGAAAAGATGCACAAAATGCCGAGTTTTTGGCCAACTATCACCCTAATGGCTAAGAAAAATTTCGCCAACCTATGCCAACATTATCCCCTTTTCCTCCTTGTTTCTTCCCATCAACCCTTAAATTGCTATCACAATTAACTATCCCTTTAGCCCTAAAACCGACTGGTTCATGGTCAAATGACCATGACAAAGCTTCAAAACATTGCTCTTACTTCAAGCCTTTTGTCCCCTATCTTATCATCCTTTCATGATTCCATGCCATATCTTCTAGCTTACCTTTTCATATGGTCAAATAACCAAAATTAAAAGATGCTCATCCATTCTAGAAGAGTCTTGGCCGACACTATAGGGTAGGAAACAAAAAAATAAAATCCTCCCATTTGCTAGCTAGGGATTGAACCTCTCCCTCAAGCACTCATCCAAGCGCCCTTACCACTTTGCTAATTACTCATCTTATGCTTAAAACCTCTTGTCATTATTTCTTAAAGCCTATCTTGCTTAGCTCCATCTTAATTATTAAGAATTTAATATTTCACTATGCTATCACTTACATAATGAAGTTCAAAAATAAACTTCCAAAACATACTCAATCATAATTAGGCATGCAATAACATTCAATTAAGTAAAGATGCATAACCCCTAATTATCAGGATGTTACAACCGTGACTTTTGAAAACATCATTGATAATTCGAGAGAAAATTTTTGAGTTAAAAATATTTGTAAAAGTTTGTTATGAAAACCATTTGTTAATCCATTTTAGAAAATATTTATTTAAGTTTTTAGAAAATTCCCATTTAAAACAAATTAAGAAAGATAATAAGTATATCAAACGTAAAGCAAATAATAAAAATACTCCAGAGGCCTTATTACAACATAAAAACCCAAAATAACAGAAGTAATGAAATAAAACGGAAAATAGTTTACTAATATTCGAAAATGTTATTTCCAAAGCATGGCCTCCACCGAGTCATCCATCGCCCCAAGTCCTCATCAGTGAGCATTACCTACAAGGGTTGAGAGGGGGGTGAGTTACAAGAACTCAGTGTGCAACCCACTTACCGTTGTCCACTGGGCCAAAATCTCATTAAGCAATTATTTGGGCCTAAGCCCATTTACAATAACAATAATATATCAAAATATAACATGTATATGAAATGAAAATTCCCAAACCAAGCCTAATATTCCATCTGCTACACACCACCCGTACCAACCAACACACCTGTGGGGAGCTTTATTCACCCACCCCACCAACACACCAAACGTAGGCATTAAGCCATTTATATCAAATTTAGTTGTGGACAAGCCACCAAAATAACAGAGTTTACGTGGCATAGCCATCGATGATTGTGATGAGTCACCAAAATATGTGGCGAGCCACCGAACTTCTCTTCAACATTATCCCATCCCATGCAAATCATGTATATGATGCATAACAAATCATGATTTTACAATATAACAACGATAATTTATTCGGATATTTATTACAAAATTATGGCCCATTATAACGATTTATCAATTAGGCCCACTAAGCAAAATATCAGATCGGCCCATTTAGCAAAATATCAGATTGGCCCATATAACAAATTATAAGATCGGTCTATATAGAAAATTAACAGATCGGCCCATGTATCAAATTATTAGATCGGCCCATATAGCAAATTAACAAATTGGCCCATATAGCAAATTAACAAATCGGTCCATTAAGGCATTTTCGTATTTCGACCCTTCAAGGCAATCTTATCAAATCGACCCATTAGGTCATTTTCATAATTCGGCCAATCAGAGGCATTTTCGTAAATTTACCCATTGAGGGTAAGTCGATAATTTTACCCACTAAGGGTAATTTGGTAATTTCCCAACCTAAGACTTTAACTACTAATTTGGGGTATACAAATTGAAACTATCCAAGTGCGTCACTTTGACTAAACTGACTATAACTCGTGTTAGGAAACTTGAAATTCAGATATGTAAATTTTCCTTGAAACTAAGCTTATATATATTCTTACTAATTTTTTTCAAAGGAATTTTGGCTTAACCATTTAGTACAGTTTATTCCTTAAAGTTTCTCTTGTTTCAACGTCCAATGATTCGACATGAAAGTCGATAATTTTACCCACTCTTACCCAAAATTCAAATATCTCACTTTGACGGTTTTCATATGTAAATTTTCCTTGAAACTAAGCTCTCCACTTATCTCACATGGTGGTTTTGGCTTAACCATTTAGTGAACGGTTTCATATTGAAAATAAGCTCACTAAGCTCACTAAGGAATCCATAAATATCAATTATAACTCATAAATCACTTTGTACAATTTTATCGATTTTACCAAGACAGATCAGGGAAATACGAAGTCATTCAGAACCAATGGAAAAAATAACCTCCAACTAAATCTATGCTATGGCCGAATATTTGCAAGAGAGTATCCTTCAATTTGATCATTGATATATCATATTCAATAATCACATAGAAAGAGTTTGACCTAATCCTCCCCTGACTTGTCTCGTAAGTTCATACAAAGATAAGCAAAAGTATCTCCATCAACCAAAATGCACTATCTACCTTAATCAAACCAATTTCATATACTCAAATATCAGACATAACATAATATGAAATGAACTTTCAAGTTAACCTTATAATATAACCGAACATACCCCAAATAATAACACCAAAATCAAGCATGACTAAACCATACTCAAACATAGAAATATAGCCATTTTCGCATGGCATTTGTATGTACATTTGCAAAATAACATGTAGACTTGTTCTAGGAAAAGCTAGCTTATACATGCCATAATATTAAGTTCATTTACAAAAGAGTACCAAAAGTTGATAGTGTGCTTGACTTTGACGGGGATTCCCGAATTTAAGCTGCAACTTCAAGATCTAAACACCAAGAAAGAAACATTCCAAGTAAGCTTAGATAGCTTAGTAAGTTTAAGCAAGAAGGTAAATTACACAAATATGCATTACATCGTTTCTTTAGTTTTCAAACTATCTATAGAATAGTTCAATCTATCAACATGTAGCCAAAACTAACATTCATCAATCCCATATTCATTCAATCCCAAATCAATAATCAAAGTAACCATATAGTCACATGCTTCATAGCCAATTTAGATCAACTTATTTAAATTCTCATTAAAATGATGAACCATTCGCCAAACATACCCGACGTCATTATTTACTTTTAATAATTGTTTCTATTCTTACCCTTTTTCCGATCTAGCACACACAGTGCTCGGTGATTCTATTTTTCGCACACACAGTGCCTTTCAACCGATATCTCACACACAGTGCTCGGTAATTAATTTTCCGCACACACAGTGCCTTTCAACCGATATCGCACACACAATACTCGGTAATTAATTTTACACACACACAGTGCCTTTCAACCGATATCGCACACACAGTGCTCGGTGTATAAGTTCACACACATAGTGCCACCAATCCCATGTTTCCTCACAAAGAAATACACATATGCACTAATCTTTATTCATATATACACATTTAATTAATTAGGGATTCACAAATAACTCGTTTATTCATATATATATATGTGTATATATATATACCTCACATTCGGCTCACACTTAACATACATTTAACACATATTCACCATCTTCAAAAGATCATCTCTAGTATCATCATTATCAATAACCATCTTGTATTGCATATATACATATTCAACAACTCAATTAAATCAAGTTTACTTATACATTTATCAAGTATAACATTAGGCAACATTATAATTAACTTCCTTAAAATCCTTTAACATATACACATAGTATAAAATAAAATTCAATTCAATCCAATTGCTTAAAACTTACCTCGAGAGTTGATGAATTCGAGGGTTCCGGCTATTCGATTAATTTGGTTTTTCCTTTGTCCAACCCTTTTTCCTTTGAATCTTGATCTAAACAAATTTCAAGTAAACTCCTTTAAAAATCATTTATACTCAATTTGATCCATAAACACACACTATATAAATTTTACAAATTTACCCCTAACTTTTATAATATCTACAATTTAGTCCCTAATACAATATATATGAATTATCCAAAATTAGTCCAACCTTCTTAAGGTAGAATCTCTAAGGGTCCTATACATCTATACAAATTACTTATTTAGCATAAAATCCTTCAACCATCCATTTTCGAAATTTAAGACATCACACTCATGTTCATATGAATTTTCTTACTTTAAACATGTAACATTCAAACATATATATATATATATATATATATTCTTCCCTCAAACACAACCAATCCCCAATATTCAACAAGAGTTAAATCTAAATCATGATTATACCAAAACTTTTCCACATGGGTTTGTAAATATGCAAGGAAAATAACTAGAAACTATAATGAAATTACAAAGATCATGTTCAATCCCTCACCTTAAGAAGCATGAAATGGCCGAAAGTTGAACCTCTCCTTTTATTTCTTTTCTCTCTATTTCGGTGATGAAAGAAGGAAGAAGATGATACTTCCCTCTTTTCTTATTTCTTTATTCTATTCCTATTATAAAATAAATAAATAAAATGCCACTAACTAAGATTTAACTTAATTTAATATGAAAACTAATCATCATGCCGTCCACTATCATGAGAATTGGACTATTTGACATGCAAGTCCATTTATGTAGGGACCAATTCAATTAAACTCTCCTACTTAATACAAGCTACTTTTATTACTTTAACTATTTGGTCCTTTCTCTTAATTTAAGCACACCAAAACAATTAAATTCAAAATTTTAGCACATAGTCAATTGTAAATATTTAACAAGAAAATAATATTAAATTACTATTTCTGACTTGGATTCATGGTTCCGAAACCACCGTTCCGGTTAGGGTCATATTTGGGCTGTTACAGCTGGTTTTCGATTTTTCTTCGGTATTTTGACCGAATCACAGAATATTTCATGCAAGCCTTTAGAGAAGTGTGAGATCACACACCATTTCAAATATATATTCGAAAAGTACGGGATTGCACACCTTAATAATGAGTTGTGCTTTCCACCGATTTCAACACCTATTATGATAGTTGACAGAAGGTTAGCCTCTACTTTGATAATCGTAACTAGAAACGCTTTACTAGGCTAACTCCACTTACCACGATGTGATCTCCCTTGATCCTACCCTTTGGCTATTGAAATCCCATCCTAACAATCTTTGGTGAGCGAAATAGTTGTTAGCAATTATCCCACCTTTGGCCAAAATAAATATTATAACAACGTTCTTACCCCACTTACTTGACGAGTCGATGATAACGATTTGGTTAATACAAATCACTTGTGCTCCTTCACCTTATTGAAAATCCTAAGCCCAACGATTGCCATATCACAGAAAAGAATGTAACTTAGACTCAACAAGAGAGAGAAGGAAGAACACACGATTTATTAAGGAAAAACTCAAATGAAACAAGGTTATTGACAAAGAGAAAACTACTACTTACACGATAGAGAACGAAATGATGAAGAATTAGGATGATAATGGTTCGGCTATAGAGAAAATTGAACAAGAAGATCACACAAAGTGATGTTGATTAAAGAAGAAGAAAAGGTTGATGAAATGGTCAAAAGGAAAGAATGGATGGAGAAAAGTGCTTGTTAGTTTCGGCCAACTAAAGAAGATGAACCAAAAATGAATTGGGGTTAAGGCAAAACAAAAGGAGTAAGATGAACAAATGCACTAGGTGTTTAGACCAAAACAAAAAGGGAAGAAAAAGATGTTGGCAAGGAAGAGTAACCAAAATGCTAAAAGAACCCAAAACCTTATCATGCACAAAGCTTTGCAAAATAACCCAAGAAAAATTTGGCTACCACTCTAGCCCCAAACCGTCCACATGCATCCCCCCTAGGATAAAAGTTTGGTCACCCAAACTTTCCAAAACACTATCCATGAAATGAGCCACTTGTCCCCCTTACCTATTTCTTTTGATTCCTTTCCTCAACCTCAACCTCAACCTTACCTTATTTCTTAGCCATCATGCCAAAAATAAAGAAGTCAAACTTGCCATGTTTACTTCTTGGCCAACACTTAAGGAAAGAGTGCAAAAATATTAGTCAAAATTTGCACACAAAGTGATTCGAACATCTACCCTTAAGGTAATACATGTGGCATCATAACCTCTTTACCCTTTGCTCATTTATTCTAGCTATTTACTCAATTATTTCTATATGCTATAAGGACACTTACTCCATCTCCTTAAAGGCTTAAACACAAAATTTTACTAAGGCCCAACTTGAACCCGAAACTTCATAGAAACCTCGTAACTTTCCAAATTCACTTAAATAATAAGTCCAATTTACAACAATGCCATTCTCATATTCTTGAACATTTTAAACATTCCTACGCCTAAGGCCCATTGGGCCCAATCCTACTAGGCCCAATTTTGGGATGTTACATAGGTTACCTATGTCTAGCAACAAAACCTTATGTTACGATGCTTTCCTCTCTCATATTTTTTTACCCTTCGAATAAATGTAAGTGTAGACCTCGGTCGTGCCATAAACTCCTTTATTGATTTCTCAACCGGTCATGGTTGCAATTGGAAGCTTGAAGCTCAAGCATCGACTGTTCCACCGGCTGCTACATAATCATCCGATGTTCCTAGGTCTCCGCATGAGGCTTATCCAACTCTCCTTGCTCCACCGTCCCCACGCACCGTACGTTTATTCAAGGCGATCAATGGACTGTCGTTGCAAGTTGATGCACAATTTAATACATTGACTCCCCATTTCGACAATTGCTACCGTCAATTAGACGAGCGTATCAATGAGTTGGCCTCTTAATTTCCCCTACCATCAGACTATTATGACCTCACTTCTTGGTTGCTTTTTATATGCTTTTTGGTTGGAATATGTCATTATTTTGGATTATTTGGTTGTCTTTCTTTGGATATTTGGGATATTTATATTGGTTGCATATGTTTTTATTTTCGTTGCCTTTGGTTGTTTCATTTTCATTTTGTTTTTATTTTTATTCTTATGTTTCCATATGTTTAAATATTGTGCAATTATTCCCCTAGTTTTTCAAGCAAACATTCTTTTTTATATTACAAAAAAGGAGAGAAAAATGCAAAATTTGCATCAAAATAATTTCTTTGAATTTAATCTTAAAGCCAAATTCTTAAGTTGGAAATTTAAATGAAATTACAACTAAAATATTTGTTTTTCAAAAAGGGAGCTTATTTTGAAAATAATGTTTAAGATAGGGGGAGTTAGCAAATTTTTTCAAAATGATTTTGATATATCAAAAGGGGGAAGATTGTTAGCTCCAGTTTTTCTAGTATTTTGATATATCAAAAAGAATATTAAAAATCCCCTACTTAAATTTGAAAAAATTATTTATAAGTCCTTAAATTATATTCAAAGTGTTGGACAACATAAATTGTTAAAAAACCTGAATTAACTTATCTTTTAACGATTTTTTGTAGTCTGAAGGACTTCTACCAATACTTAGGTGGACAAGTATCGGTAGAACTCAATATGAAAAGATCTTGAAAAGCTATAGAATTCTACTAGTAGAACTGGGAGTTCTATCGATACAACCCAAACTTCTATCGGTTGAGCGTACTCTAGTGTGCAAGGTAGTTTTGGCCTGGGAGATCTACCGATACCCTGGTTTGATCTATCGATACAACTAGAGTTATACCGATAACTTCATGACTTCTATCAAAACAAGTCAAAATAGTAGCCAAAGTTTAGCCCTTCCTGCACTTCTATCGATACTTTGTTGGGTTCTACCGATACCCGTTGAAAGCACCAGAGTTCTACCGCTACATTGTGAACTTCTACTGAAACAAGTCAAAAACAGTAGTTAAGTTTAGCCTCCCTATATTTCTACTGATATTTTGATGGGTTCTACCAATAACAAATGAAACCATCAGACTTCTATCGATACAAGAGAACTTTTACCGATAGAACGGGCCCAACGGTCATATTTTGTAAAGACTTCTACCGATTCAATATTCCTTTTATTGGTACAACAAAGCTATAGACGGTATTTAATCTCTAATTTGTTTCTAACGACAACAAACGACCACAAGGTTGTTAGAGGACTTAAGTACAACGTCAAGGCTCCCCATTGAAGTCAACAAAAGACAAGAAACAAGTGCCTAACTTCCAAGAACTCAATTTTCCAATCTTTCTCAATCTTTTACTGAACATTTATTGTACACATTTGTGGGTTAAGCTTTCTGTATTCTTTCAAGTGTTGTAACTTTGTGTGAGAGTGTTTAATTGTTGATTATATACCTTTTAGAGGTATCATCTTATTCGTCATTATTTTTCTCTCATTTGTGAGGTGTTATTTAAAGTTTTGTATAGAAAACCTTAAGAGGAAGTGGTTCTATATTACCTTTGAAAAGATAGGGATTTGTAAGGTTAAACCTTGCCCTTAAATGTTCAAATATAGTAGATTTGGGAAATCCTTAGTTGAGGAAATCTAAGTTAGTGGATGTAGGCAATTAAGGCCGAACCATTATAATTTCTTGAGTCGTTTGATTTTTACCATTTCCCGAAAACCTTTTAAAACACCAATTCACCCCCCTCTTGGTGTATTTCTATCTCAATAGTTGATTTCTACGAATAATTCTCTCTGGATCAGTGGCTGGCTCTATAGGTGTGCCCGTACTTCGAGTCATACACTGAAACCACAAAGAAAAGTAAAAAAATGTTAGTAGAGTGGTGTGAATTTGTTCTAGGGTTTATTGATTTAAACATCACAAATTGGTTTGATTTTCAAAATTTTTATTTTTGTTGTGTAAGAAAATTGTTTTTGAATTGAATTTTTTCCAACAAATCTTAGAAAGAGTGGTGGTGCAATTTCGTGTATGGTTGTCCATAAAGAGAGAACAAAAAGCTTATTTTAGATAATATTGCTAATTGATCGTGCCTCGGTGTGCGTGTCTTAAGCTTGAAAACCAATACAAAACTATCAGAATTAAAGTGATGTATCTGCAAGTGTGAAAGGTCAATTGTAATATTTATAGTGTTACAATGGAGTACTTTGGATTATTCCAAGGATCAAACCCAAGAGATTGTCAAATTGGGAAATGTGTTTATCAAATTAATTACGAGTTAACCAATTACTAATCTAATTGAGTTGAAAATTATTAGTGAAACCAAGTTAAAAAATAAAATGCCAATCTAACTTTCTTCATTTTTAATAAAAACAATTCAAATGGATTGAATTGATGGTCGAATGGTTCATGGATTAATGACTAAGCCAATAAATCTCTAATTATTATATTGTTTGCCACTCTTAGCTAGGAATCTCCTCTCTGTCTCATCCTAAACTAAAAGTTATCACTTAAGCTCTCCTGTCAGTCTCACTTAGGCATATAAATCTCCTCCTGGTCTTCGGCACAAATTATATCAAAGTCCTATACAATAGAGTCTCCTCTCGGTCTCGCCTATCCAAATCTTCCACTAGAGGTGTCAATTCTATTGTAATATGAAATTTAATACACTTGAACAATCAACTAATCAAGACATAGATAATAACTTAATTAAGTAACCCACACATCAATCAACCAATAAAATGATTCAGCACATGATTAAACTTAAATTTTAACAAACACATGTAAACATAAAATATAAAAGATAAGGGTTGAGAAAATGCTCATTACTAGATAAAAATCTGATGAAGTGCGTGAGTTTTATCCATGTCCATCTAGGGATGTTCACAATTTGGTTAAAATCAAATTAACCGGATGAACGAATCTAATTAGGTTAATCGTTCATTGGTCGAATTTAGTTCGGTGGAAGGTCGGTTAATGATTTTTTGAAATTTCGATTACCGGCTAATTCGATTCAAAATCAAGTAATTAACCGAAGTAGCCAATTAACCAAAATAAATAACATATATTATATATAATATATATAGTCCACCCCCAATATATAAATAATTAAGATAGCCTAATATATGAAAGCAATGGACTGCAAGTTTTTTTACGTAACAAGCCAATAATGACCCAAAACTAATAAAAAAACTTTAAAATTAAAATTTTAACAAAAAATAAATTTAAAAGTGAAATTGAAACAAAAAACAAAAACAAACCCTAGCAATCAAATTGGTCTTCTTGTTGTCCTTTTTTCCTTTTATTTTAGCTTAATGCTTACTTTCTACTCATTTTCAAGTTCAACTCAAGCTTCATCTTGCACCTGTAGCATCACAACTCGACAGCAACACCCTTTTCCTTTTCATTTCGAGTTTCGACATTCAAGCGTATTGATAAACCATAATATGAACATATTTTAATCCCACATTTAGCATGTTTTTGAATGACTTATCCCTTTAATTATGGAAATAGGTGGTCCTAATCCTTTGTTTTCATGTTTTATTGTAACACCCCACTCACGGCCCATGCGTTATGACCGAATCTGACATGTCACATGAGAAAAATATGTCAAGTCCTTTTTATTCATATGGAAATAAGTAATTATTTGTTAAAATCAAGAAAACAAGTTTTATTTGAAATATTTGATAAAATATTACTAACTTTGAAGATTGATTGATAAATCGATAAATTTGAAGTAGTGATCTTACAAACCGTGACTTTTGAAACTATTGATAATAATTTGAGAGAAAATATCCGAGTTTAAAAGATTTGTAAAAATTTATGTAACATACTGAATTTATGGGTCTATGCATTTAGTATAGGAATATGTTTAATATGGTGAAAGGGGTTTAAATTTGGGCTTAGAATTAGGCAAAGGCCCATATTAAATTATTTGAAGGTGGCATCATTAACAATTAAAAAGGAACAAGTTTTGGGTCTTTAGGCCAATTTTAGCACTTTAAATGAAAATAGGGTGACGCCACATACAAGGAATTAGGGGCCCAAACATTAAGTTTAATGAGGCCCAAATCTTTTAATTTAAGTAAGTTAAATTTTGGCATTAGGGTTAGTAGAGGTGGACGGCTACAAGGCTCAAAAATAGGAGAAATTATGTGGATTTTATAAGTGATAATATCATAGATAAAAAGGAGAAAAGTTAGGAGCTTATCTTCAAGGGAAGTGTTGGCCGAAAATCCATTGCGTAGAAGAGTGTAAAATTCGGCTACTGCATGGCAAAGAGGGTGTCAAATCTGATAATTAAAGAATACAAACATCGTATACCTTACCCCAATGCGATGAAGGAAGACGACACATAAGAAGAACATTTCGGTAAGTTACTTAAACTCTTAAAGAAATTACATATGTAACAATGAATTTGACCCTAATCGGAACGGTGGTTTCGGGACCACGAATCTGAGTCTGAAAAATATTTAAATGTTATTTTCTGTGTTTATGTTATGTTAATTAATATGTGTGAAAGTTTCGTGTAAAAATTTAACTGTTTGTGTGCTCAATTAGTCAAAAAGGACTAAATCGCGTAAGTGGTAAAAGTGACCTTTTATTTGATTTAGGGCTAAATTGATGTGGCTTTATTTTAGTGAAGTCCTTAAAGGGCAATATGCCCACTTTAAGTTATAGTGGACGGCAACATAGTGATATAACATGTTTTTATGCATTATTTTATATGTTAAAGGTTATATTATATTTATTTTATAATTTATAATTATATTATAATAAAACCAACATGAAAGTGGAATTTTTGTAACATCCTGAAATTGGGCCTAGTAGGATTGAGCTCAATGGGCCTTGGGCATAGTAGCGTTTAAATTTTTGGAGAACAAGAGATCGGCTTAAATGCAAGTTGGACTAATTAGATAAGTGAGTTTGGAAGGTTAGGAGGCTTCTATGAAGTCCCGGGTTCAAGTTAGGTCTTAGGAAAAATTTTGGTTTGAGGTGAAAAAAAACCCTGGAGGTTGGCGGGTAGGCCTTAAGAATAAAATATAGAGGAAAATGACACAAGTGGAGTGTGTGGTGTAGTGGAAAAGTGACGCCACTTAAGGACAAGGGAATGACGCCACAAGGAAGGAAGGAGGTCCAAGGTTCTAGTTGTAGCGTTTGCATTCCTTTTAGATTATTTTTTATTAAATGAATTTAGACCTTGGCCATAGGGTTATATTTAGTTGCGCATGGTTTAAGACACAAGGAACTTGTTGGTAAAGTGGCAAGTGGCGTGAATTGGCTGATGGGAGAGCTTGGGTTCGAATCTCATGAGGAGCAAGGAAGTATTTATTTTGGGGATAGGACGGTAAGAGTTTTAGTTGAATTTAAACTCTACTAACGAAGGGATCCCACATCGAAAAGATACAAGGAATGAAGGTGAAGAGCTAGCTATATAAAGAGCATGCCAGGAGGAGGGTTAACATACCTTGGTGGGCGTTGGGCACAGGAGTGGCCTTGTGTGATTTAGCACCGAGTCCTATCGGTGTGTAACTCTCTACTCTAGTTGTAGGCGGCAAATGCCGAAGTGCAGTCACGACATTAGTAGCCACACGAGCGTGCGGCCTGCGTGTGGGGCTTTCACGCGATAGTTGAGGCCATCATTAGTATTCTTGTGGGTTAATGTTTGGGCGCGATGGGCCAAAGTGGGCCCAATGGGCTGTGGGGCCAATTGGAATAAATTGTATGATGATATAGTTTATAGTGAACTAGACTAGGTGGAACCTATATGCGTGGCTAGATTTGTGTTAGGTGGGCCACACGAGCGTGTGGGCCCGAATGGGCCAAAATTAAATTTTAGGCCCAATAGTCTGGTGACGACCGGAAATGGTAGCCGAGTCGCTCAGGGTAACATTAGACCTCCGAGAGGGCTATTGCAGGTGCAAAATTATGAAAATACCCTTGGTAGGTAAATTACAAAAATGCCCTTGGTGGGTAAATTACGAAAATACCCTTGGTAGGTAAATTACGAAAATACCCTTGGTGGGTAAATTACGAAAATACCCTTGGTAGGTAAATTACAAAAATACCCTTGGTAGGTAAATTACGAAAATACCCTTGGTGGGTAAATTACAAAAATACCCTTGGTAGGTAAAATTACTGTTATACCCTTAGAGGTTGGTTAGATTGATTATGTTGTATATTATTATTCTGATTATGATGGTAATTCGTTTCATACGTTATTTGATATATGATTGCATATATGTCATACTGCATACACGAATTGTAATATTATGTATGTTGCATGGGCATATGGGTGATAATGATAAAGGGGAAGTGTTCTGGTGGTTTTTACCACATTATCTGGTGACCTATGTCACATATTATGAGTCTGGTGACTCTGTCACATTATCTGGTGGCTATGCCACAATTATAAGGGCGATGTGCACTTGATTGCAATGACTGCCTTCGATGGTATGTAGCGGATGGAGGGTCGATTTAGTAATCCGGTGTGATTTGGTAGGTACGGTGGTGTGTAGAGGTTGGATACTTAGGTTGGGCGGGTTGCATTGCATACATGCTTAATATATTGTATTTGTATGGGTTGATACATGTTCTTACTATTGGGGTTGTACACTTTGAGTTTTTGTAAACTCACCCCTCTTTTTAAATGTTTCTGTAATCCCTAGTTTGAGGACTTAGAGCCGAGGTGGACTCGTGGTGGCAATGCAATTTTTTTCGTAAACTTTCAATTTCTATCTAAAATTACTTTCTAATTTTGGGATTTTGCAATGTAATAAGGCCTTGGTATTTTATTTGGTTTTAGCTTTTAATTTGGTTCTTGCTTGTTATTAAATGTTTAATACTGGATTTTCCTAAAATGTTAATAAACCGCTTTTTCAAAATTACTTACACTCGATTTTTCACAACAAATATAATGAACACGAACTTTTTAACGAACACACAGTTTTTAGACATTCCTTTCATGTAACATGCCAGATCCGGTCATAACGTTTAGGCCGGGTTTGGGGTGTTACAATTTTATTCATTCCTTCTTCCACTGAATAACACAAAGAAAAGAAAAGGTTTTGGAGCTTTGTACATTCGGCTATTTACAAGCTAAATTAAAGGTTAGTTTTTAATTGGTTTTCGATAATTTTTACGTTTTTGTGAATTTCTCTTCCTCTGTTCTAGTGCCGAATTCTCTTGGTTGTAAGGTTAGTAGCAATTATTTCTATTTCGTGTTATCTCTTTGGGTTTTCATGCCAAAGTTGAATGGCTATTTGGCTTAATGTGAGGGCTTGGCCGAATGTAGGTGGTGAAGGGGGGTGTCACTTTTCAGTGGAGATAATTTGGATTCGCTTGACTTGTTGATAAAATCCAACATCTCGGGGATTATCGATCTAGGTAAGGGTGTTCTCTTTAAGTGTTGGGTTAATCTTTTAGTTTGGATTTCATTGCTTTGATTCGGTTAGTGATTAAGGTATTCATGGATTCAAAGGATAACCAAGCATTAGGAGGGGTTAGATCTGAGACCCCAGCCCCTAAGTTCAAGAAGAGGGTCAGGTCGATCGTTCGCGATTACACGTGTGGCCGACATTTGAGCAAAGCGATAGGTAGGTAGCGGTAGTGTCGTTAACGACAGTGTCAACGTAGAAAGCGTAGTCTTCCGAGTAATCAGGTGTGTAACTCCTACACATTTCGTAAGTCAATTTGATATTATTTTATGACTTAACACAATCCAAAATAACTATGGAAATCGATGTGTTACCCTTGTGGGTATAAGTGAGGACTCTGGGTAAGTGCATTCTGATTTGGCTAACATTAAATGCCTCAGTTAAGGTTGCATATGCCAGGTTATGTTATTTCTGAATATTAAGCATGATTATTTTTCCATGAAAAGCATGTTCATAAAAATGGATGATGAAATGAGGGGAAAAGTGTGATTACAGACTGTCACTAGTGGTTTTGACCACAAAGTGGGTTGGCCCCGCTTATTATAATATTGTGACTAAGTCTAAGTGGTTTTGACAACCAGTGGTTTGGTACCTCATATATCTATCTTTGTGACTCGTCCCAGTGGTTTGGTACCATAGTGGGTTGGCCCCACATATCGATACGGGATTATCACCAGTGGTTTTGACCATACATATATTATTTGTGACCTCGGTCACCAGTGGTTTTGACCACCAGTGGTTTTGACCACACGGGGTAGACACAGGTGTTTGGATGGTTAGGGTTGGGTTGTATGGCATACTTAATTACTTATAAACCTATGTAAGGGCTTATATCTGTGGGATGGGGATTTATACACTGAGTCTCGGTGACTCACCTCTCCCTTTTACATGTTGTAGATGATTCTTAGATCGCGGATGTGGAGCCGGGATGGACTCAAGGTGGCCATGTACGATATTTTAGGTTTTATTTTAAGTTATTATTTTGGGTCTAGATTTTCATTTAATTTGGTTTTGGTTGTAATAAGGCCATCTAAATTTTTATTTCGGGATTATTTATTTCGTTGACAACCTTTGAATTTGTGTTAAACATTAAAGCACGTCTAAAATGGAAAAGAGTCAATAAATGAATGTTTTCACAAACCTTGATGGGTTCTCGAGATTTTCTAAAACATTACCATCGGGTAAAAGACGAACTTGTAATATCTACAAATTAACTTGATTCTCTTTAAAAAGAAAATTTGAGACGGTTTGAAGCTTTTGATTCAAACCAACTTCGGTTTCCAATAAATAAAATGGTTTTTTCAACTTAAGTCGACAACCGATTTTATCAAAAACAAGCTTTCTCTGTGACATGTTGGATTCGATCGTAGTGTGTTGATCGGGTTTAGGGTGTTACAATTTTGGTATCAGAGCCAGTTTCAACAGCTCGGCTATGGGCCCGAGGCTCAAAACATTTTCCATAAAGGGTTTGCAAAATAACTTTGAAAGAAAATACATGTTTTGGGAAGCATGGCACCTGAGTCTCCGGCACCTATCCGCAACAGTAAGTCCCCTCACTGTTGATTGCATGGTTTAAAAAGTTGTGTTATGGATGCTAGTAATAGGAATCCACTTTAGAGACTGAAGCCCATTGGATTGTATGAACTTACGAGAACAAGTCTAAGTTATTCATAAAATTATGTTGTAATAACAGTGGAAGAAAGCTAATGCATAAAATTCTTAAATCAGATTAATTTGGGAATGGTAGACATGAGCACTCGAGGACGAGGTCGTAACACGCGTGGACGTGGTAGGGGTAGGATGACTGTATCGGAACCAACAGGGTCTGGCCATGGGTCAGAGAATAAGGTACCGCCACCGCCAACTGTGGGCACTAAGTTTCATGATCACGGTGGTGATGATGCAGTGTTACAGGTGATGTTGTGGGTTTTGGAGAGAGTAGCTTGAGCTGGTAGAGGTACGGGGGCTCAAAAATCTATGTATGAACGACTCGAGCCAATGAAGCAGAGGTGTTCTAGGTGTTTCTAGTGTGGCTCCCAATACAGTTGGTACTGGCTTGAGGCGACTGAACGTATAATGGATGATTTGGATTTTACGGTGGAGGAAAAGTTGAAAGGGATAGTGTCTTTTCTCCGGGATGAATCTTATCAGTGGTGGCTCATGGTCCAGGATAGTGCGACAGCTGATAACATCACTTGGGATTTCTTTAAGGCAGCTTATCAGAGGAATTATGTCAGTTCTGGTTATATAGATGCGCAACAGAAGGCATTCTTGAATTTGGTTCAAGGGAATAAGTCAGTATCGGAATATAAGGCAGAGTTCCTTCGGCTGAGTCGTTATGCTAGGAGTAACGTGGCTATGGAACAAATACGAGCGCTGTGTCAGATTTGAGGACGGGCTGAGAGATGAGCTGCGGATGTTGATTGCCCCGCAGAGAGAAAGAGAATTTACTGTCTTAGTGGAGAAGGCCAAGATAGCTGAAGGGGTGAATCAATTGGTGAGACAGAACTAGGATCGGAGTTGGATTAAGAGGAGTTCTAGGTCATCAAGGTCTGCCAAAAATTTACAGAAAAGGGATATATATAGTGGGACAAGTCAAGCTGCAAAGCTTGCTACTACTACCAAGTGGCCACCGTGGTGTGCTCGGTGTGGGAAGTCTCATTCGGGAGAGTGTTGGACCGAAAATAGAGGGTGCTTCGAGTGTGGGTCAATGGGGCACCGTGTAAGGGATTGTCCGTAGAGGTTAGCTAGGATCCAGTCTGAGGGTCAGGGACGTACATAATTTAGGAGGGATGGCCAGCAACCACAAAGGGGTCGTGGTCCGGCCAGGGGAGGTAATGGTTCTGGTCGAGGTCGTTGAGCACTAGGCAGAGGTACCGAGAATGCTGATTCAAGACAGCCTGGGTTGGTCTATGCTGCGAGGCGTCGGGAAGAGGGCGATGCACGGACGTCATAACTGATATGTTCTTAATTTTTGGATTGCCTTATACTGCTTTGATAGATGTTGGATCGAGGCACTCGTATGTTGCTAGTAGTATAGTGGGAACTCTGAACTTAGTTTATGAGATTTCTTCTAGGGAGATGACTGTAATTAGTCCTCTAGGACACTCTATAGAAGTAAACAAACTGTATAGGGATGTACCCTTAAAACTCTAAGGGGTAGTGCTTCTGGCTGATTTGATAGAACTGCTATTCAAGGAGTTCGATTTGATCCTAGGGATGGACTGGCTAGTGAAGTATCAGGCAAGTTTGGACTGTGCGGCTAAGTGTATGGTGTTGAGGTCTGTTGAGGGTGAAGAGGTGGTGATGATAGGTGATAGAAGAAATTACCTATCCAATGTGGTATCTGCTCTGAGGGCCGGGAAAATGGTGAGAAAGGGGTGTGAGGCATTCATAGTTCATGTTTGTGCATTGGAGGCCAAAGAGTCAACTATGGGGAGTGTTTGAACAGTAAAGGATTTCACTGATGTGTTTCTAGAGGAGCTCCCGGGTTTGCCTCCGGATCGAAGTTGAGTTTGGTATAGACACATTACTGTGAACCGCACTGTGTCAATTGCCCGAGCAGGATGGCGCCAAAGGAGTTAGTGGAGCTGAAGGCGTAGATTTAGGAGTTGTTGGATCGAGGTTTTATTCGGCCGAGTGTATCACCGTAGGGAGTGCCTGTACTTTTTGTTAAGAAGAAAGACGAAACAATGCATATGCATATAGATTACCGTCAGCTAAATAATTTGACGATTAAGAATAAGTATCCGTTGCCGAGGATAGATGATCTGTTCGATCAGCTGAATGAGGCATCAATTTTCTCTAAGATTGATTTGAGGTCGGGATACCATCAGCTTAAGGTAAAGGAGGCTGATATCTATAAAATGGCGTTTCGCACTCATTATGGACACTACGAGTTCTTAGTAATGCCGTTTGGGTTGACTAACACACTGGCAGCATTCATGGACATGATGAATCAAGTTTTTTAGTCGTATTTGGATCGATTCGTCATGGTGTTTATAGACGACATCTTGGTGTACTCAAAATCGGAGGAAGAGCATGATGAGCATCTCCGTGTGGTTTTATAGATTCTGAGGGAAAAGTAGTTGTTCACAAAGTTTAGTAAATGCGAGTTCTGGTTGAAGAGGTAACTTTCTTGGGTCATGTGGTGTCAGCTGAGGGGATTAGGGTGGACCCTCAGAAGATTGAAGCGGTATTGGATTGGAAACCACTGAAGTCTGCAGGAGAGATTCAGAGTTTTATGGGTTTAGCAAGATATTACAGAAGGTTTGTAGAAGGGTTTTCTTTGATTGCAGTGCTATTGACCAAGTTGCTAAGAAAATGAGTTCCGTTCGTAAGGTCTAACAAACAGCAAGAAAGTTTTGACAAGTTAAAGAAGATTCTGACAGAAGCTCCAGTTTTGATTCAGCCTGAGGCAGGGAAGGAATTTACGGTCTACTGTGATGCATTGCATACTGGTTTAGGATGTGTGCTAGGGAAAGTAGTGGCATATGCGTCTCGACAGTTGAGACCCCACGAAGTGAATTACCCGACATATGATCTGGAGTTGGCTGCAGTGGTTTTCACTCTGAAAATTTAGAGGCATTACTTGTGTGGGGAGAAGTCGATCGTCTACACGGACCACAAGAGTTTGAAGTACCTCTTGACTCAGAAGGAATTGAATTTGAGGCAGCAAAGGTGGATCGAGTTGTTGAAGGATTACGACTGCTCGATTGAGTATCATCTGGGGAAGGCCAACGTGGTGGCAGACGCGTTGAGCCGTAAGGTGGTGTCAGACTTAATAGCAATATTTTCCCATCTTAGTCTCTATAATGATGGAAGTCTGTTAGCGGAATTGCAAGTGAAGCCGACGTAGGTAAACCAGGTTAAGGAAAAATAGCTAGTGGACGAAGACTTAAGTACTCGATATTTGCAAGTGCAGAATGGTGGATTGAAGGGTTATACCTTGAGCAGTGAGGGTGTGCTATGTTTCCAAGGGAAAGTTTGTATGTCGAGAGATGTTGAATTAAGGCAGAGGATTCTTCAGGAGGCTCATAGCAGCCCATATGCTATGCATCCTAGAGGTAGTAAAATGTATCGAGATCTGCGGGAGTAGTTTTGGTGGCCGAGTCTGAAGTAAGAAGTAACAAAATTTGTAAGTAAGTGTCTGACGTGTCAGCGAATCAAAGCTGAACATTAGTTACCTTCGGGTCTGTTAGAGCTGGTAAGGATTCTGCAGTGGAAGTGGGAAAGGATTACGATGGATTTCGTCATTGGGCTACCCCTCACGCCTAGCAAGAAGGATTTTGTCTGGGTGATTGTTGATCATTTGACAAAGTCAGCTCATTTCTTACTAGTTCGGGTTGATTACTCACTTCAAAGGTTGGCTAAGTTGTATGTAGCAGAAATCGTGAGACTTTATGGAGTGCAAGTGTCGATTATCTCAGATAGGGATCCTCGTTTCACATCAAGGTTTTGGAAAGTGTTGCATCAGGCATTGGGTACAAGGTTGGATTTTAGCACAGCATTTCATCTGCAATCAGATGGGTAGTTAGAGAGGGTAATCCAAATTCTGGAAGACATGCTGAGGGGTTGTGTTTTGGATTTCAAGGGGAGTTGGGAAGATTTTCTACCATTGGCAGATTTCGCGTACAACAACAATTACCAGGCAAGTATTAAGATGGCATCGTATGAAGCGCTGTATGGGCAGAGGTGTCGCACTCCTACATGGTGGACAGAGTTGGGTGAGCGCCAACTGTTGGGTCCAGAGTTGGTTACTGAAACGGAGGATAAGGTTAAGCTGATTCGAACTCGTCTGGAGGAAGCTTTGGACAGACAGAAATCTTATGCCAATCTCAAGAGGAGGGATATAGAGTTTGCAGTGGGTGACAAAGTTTTTTTAAAAGTGTCCCCGTAGAAGAAAGTGTTGAGATTTGGTCGAAGGGCAAGCTGAGCCCTAGGTTCATCGGGCCGTATAAGGTGTTGAAGCGTGTGGGACCAGTAGCTTATCAGCTCGAGTTGCCAGCAAAATTGAGTTAGATCCATGACGTGTTTCATGTTTCGGTGCTTAGACGCTATTGATCAGATCCATCTCATGTTGTGCCAGTGGAGGAGATTGAAGTGAGTCCGGTTTGTCCTTTGAGGAAGAACCAGTGCAGATTCTGGATCGGGATGTCAAATTTTTACGTAGGAAGTCAGTTCCTTTAGTGAAGGTGTTATGGCAGAATCATGGGACTGGAGATGCCATGTGGGAGCCAGAGGATGTGATGCGGTAGCAATACCTTCAACTCTTTTGACCAGGTAATTTTGAGGCCGAAATTATTTTTGAGGGGTAGAACTATAACAACCTTAAATCGGGGTCTTTGCATTTTATCTATTGCATGTAGTTAGTTTAATTGTCATGTTAGTTTAGGCTATTTTAGGGTCTAGGCCTGAGCCAGGGATAGGCCTGAATTTCCTTGAAAGTTGCGTTTTGGGCTTCTAGAAGAGGGGAGCTGTTTGAGCTAGGTGTTAAGGATTTTTGGTGGCAAGTTTTGGCACAAGAAGTGCCTTGGTGAAGTGGCAAGGAGGCGCCACTTAGTGCTCAAGGAAGTGACGCCTCAAGAGAGTGGGAAAGCCTTGGTTTGAGCTATGAAGATCCCTTTCTGCTTGTTATTTTTGACGCCAGGACAAGGGAGGAGTTGTGCTCAGGATGGACTCTGATGGATAGGTGTTGAAGGAGTCAACAAATTCAAGTTAGTGGAAGCGAGAATTCTGAGGAGTTTGAAACATTCAAATGAGTTTGAATGTGTGGCCAGGAGAATTTCGTGGAGGAAAAAGGAGATGGACACTTAGGCTTAGAGTTGGCCGTATGTCAAACTCTATGGGAGAAGGGAGAATCAGTTTGGGTAGCTTAGGGGGTGCCGAATTTGCACATTTGAACTTGGGGTGTTGGTTCTCAAGTGACATTACGGCTAGTGGGGGCACCTAGAAATTTTTTGTTTTATTTTCTTTGGTGCCGAATTGAGCTACTTTTCTACTGCATTTTAATTCTTCTCCTCTCAAAAAGCCAAAGCCGAATCTCTCTTACTTTCTTTTTTTTATTTTGTACCAAAATCGAAATCAACATTTCCCCTCTCTTTCGATTTCTTTTTTCTTCTCTTAATCTCTCTCTTGTGCCGAAATACCCTATAGCACCTTGGTAGCGTTTTCTTTTCACCCAAAAATAAAAACTAAAATCCCTCCTACATCTCTTCTCTTTTCTTTCTTTTCTTCTATCGGCTTATTTTGTGTTTAGCCGAATATACTTTGCCTCCTACCCATCATTTTCAACTCATTTTCTTGCCATTTCTTTGAGAGCAGAAACTCTATCTTTCATTCTCCTCTCCATCTTGTTTTCATTCTTGTTTTGTCAAAACTTTTGTTACTCTTTTCTCTTCTCCTTCAATACTATGGCCGAATCATTGTATGATTGGTAAAATCTCTGCCGTTTCTTCTTTACAATATCTCTTTCTTTCTCATCTCATCACTTTCTTATTATCTGGATGGTTGATTCTTTCTTTTCACTCTTTAATCTTAGGAGCCAAATATTCTTGGTGGTGGCTGCTTTGCCGAATTTCCTCTTCCTCTATTCTAGTGCCGAATTCTCTTGGGTGTAAGGTTAGTAGCGATTATTTATATTTCATGTTATCTCTTCGGGTTTTCATGCCAAAGTTGAATGGCTATTTGGCCTAATGTGAGGGCTTGGCCGAATGTAGGTAGTGAAGGGGGGTGTCACTTTTCAGTGGAGATAGCCGGGATTCACTTGACTTGTGGATCAAATCCAACGTGTTGGGGATTATCGATCTAGGTAAGGGTGTTCGCTTTAAGTGTTGGGTTAATCTTTTAGTTTGGATTTAGTTGCTTTGATTCGATTAGTGATTAAGGAATTCATGGATTCAAAGGATAACTAAGCGTTAGGAGGGGTTAGATCTGAGACCCCAGCCCCTAAGTTCAAGAAGAGGGCTGTGTCACTGTTCGCGATTCGCCATCTGGGTATGGGTCGGCATCTAAGCAAAGTAGTAGGTAGGTAGCGGTAGTGTCAGTTAACGATAATGTCGACGTAGAAAATGTAGTCTTGCGAGTAATCAAGTGTGTAACTCCTACACACTTCATAAGTCAATTTGATATTATTTTATGACTTAACACAAGCCGGAATAACTGTGGAAATCATTGTGTTACCCTTGTGGGTATAAGTGAGGACTCCGGGTAAGTCCATTTTAATTTGGCTAATGTTAAATGCCTCGGTTAAGGTTGCATATGCCAGGTTATGTTATTTCTGAATATTAAGCATGATTATTTTGCCATGAAAAGCATGTTCATAAAAATGGGTGATGAAATGAGGGGAAAAGTGTGATTATAGACTGTCATCAGTGGTTTTGACTACAGTGGGTTGGCCCCGCTTATTGTAATATTGTGACTAAGTCTTAGTGGTTTTGACCACCAGTGGTTTGGTACCACATATATCTATCTTTGTGACTCGTCCCAGTGGTTTGGTACCATAGTGGGTTGGCCCCACATATCGATACGGGATTGTCACCAGTGATTTTGACCACACATGTATTATTTGTGACCTCGGTCACTAGTGGTTTTGACCACATGGGGTAGACACAGGAGTTTGGATGCTTAGGATTGGGTTGCATGGCATACTTAATTACTTATAAAACTATGTAAGGGCTTTTATCTGTGGGATGGGGATTTATACACTGAGTCTCGGTGACTCACCTCTCCCTTTTGCATTTTGCAGATGATTCTTAGATCGCGGATGTGGAGCTGGGACGGACTCAAGATGGCCATGCACGATATTTCGGGTTTTGTTTTAAGTTATTATTTTGGGTTTAAATTTTCATTTAATTTGGTTTTGGTTGTAATAATGCCATCTAAATTTTTATTTCGAGTTTATTTATTTCGTTGGCAACCTTTGAATTTGCGTTAAACATTAAAGTTCGTCTAAAATGGAAAAGAGTCAATAAAATGAATGTTTTCTCAAACCAAAATGGGTTCTCGGGATTTTCTAAAACATTACCATTGGGTAAAAGACTAACTTGTAATATCAACAAGTTATTTCGATTCTCTTTAAAAAGAAAATTTGAAACGGTTTAAGCTTTTGATTCAAACCAACTTCGGTTTCCAATAAAACAAAACATTTTTTTCAACTTAAGTCGACAACTAGTTTTATCAAAAACAAGCTTTCTATGTGACATGCCGAATTCGATCGTAGTGTGTTGACCGAGTTTGGGGTGTTACATAACCTAAGGTTAGACGTTATTCACCTCGAGAGAGGGTTTAATATAGGTTAGGGAGTCTCACGGATCAATCTAAGTAAAGAAATCATATGGTTTGTGGAATAAATAATAAGTGAAGTCATAGGTGGATTCTTCCTGAGGGTATCGTTTTCATCAACTGAGTTCTCCTAAAATCTTTCTCCAATTCATTCTTTTGTCTTTGCATTTAGTTTAAGTATTTCATTTAGTATTAGATAAATCAACCAATCACTCCATATTTCAAGCTAAATAATAGAAAGAAAGTGAGTAGTAGTACTTTTAGATTCCCTTGGGTTCGATAAGATATTCTTGCCTAAACTATACTACTGTTCGATAGGTTCACTTGCCTCTATCATTATCATAGACCTGGTCTATGCGTTAAGACCAGATTTGACATGTCACACAAAGTGAACATACATCTAGTCTTTTAAAGAAATCGATTTTCAAAAAAAAGAAGAAACATTTTGACATGGAGTTATTAAAAATTGAGGTTGATTACTAAATCTAATAATTTGAGACATATAAGTTGACACTTAGAAAAAATTGGATTTAATAATTCGAGAGAAATTTAAAGAATTTGAAGTAATTTGAAAACAAAATTTAAATATTGTTACGAGAAAAATTTTGAGTTAAAAATATTTAAGAATAAAATCCTCTTCAGACGTTAATTTAAGAAAAATGTTTATTTATATTTTTAGAAAAGAAATCCCACTTAAGTATTTAAAGCGTATTATAAAATCCATCCACAAGTAAAACATCCATAAAAATTAACCAGAGGCCTTATTACAACTTAACTTAAATAGTAAAAATAATAAAAAGTGCTTAAAAAGAAATCCGGTATATAAATAACCCATTATTCATTGTATGGCCTCTACTGAGTCGTCCACGTCCCAAGCCTCCATCATTGGTCATTACCTGAGAAAGGTAAAGAAAATGGGGTAAGTTACTTAGAACTCAGTGTGTAACTCACATACCTTAGTCCACTGGGCCAAAACCATTTAAGCATTTATTTGGGCCTAAGCCCATTACAAATATAATAATTTAGCATGTATAAAATGTAAGTGTTATGCAATTCCCAAAACCAAACCTAGATTTCCATCCGCTACATACCACCTTTACCAACCAGCCCACATGTGGGGAGCTTTAGTCACCCACCCCGCCAACACACCAAAGTAGGCATTAAGCTGTATATCAAATTTCGCGGACAAGCGACCAGATTTACAGAGTTTACATGGCATTTGCCATTTTTCATAATTGTGGCAGAGCCACCAAAATTTTGTAGCAAAGCTACCAAAACTTCTCTTCGTCAAATAGCCCAACCCATGCAATCATGTATATAATATGCATAACAATCCATTCATATAATTATTCCAACATAAGGCCCATTATAAAAGTTATTACAATCTGGCCCATTTCACATTTTGGCCCACATAATCTCATATCATATATGACCCATTTATCAAATATCATATATGGCCCAATTATCAAATATCACATATTACCCATTTATCAAATATCACATATGGCCCATTTATCAATTATCACATATGGCCCAATTATCAAATATCACATATGGCCCATTTATCAAATATCACATATGGCCCATTTATCAATTATCACATATGGCCCATTTAATCACTTTTATCAAATTAGCCCGTTAAGGGCAATTTTGTAATTTTTACGATCTTAATACCAATTTCAAAATTTTTATCATTAAGGTGATAAATATGCTATTCTTCCCGATTTCACTAACTTGTGATCTAATCCAAGGATTAATACGATATAGTCATCTAACCCATGATATATAGTGTGAGATTACACACCTGATTACGGTAAGCACTATGCTCTCCTGATCGTTGACACCTAAAAATATGTTTAACGCTCGATTAGAAAAATAAACGCGATCTAATAAAGCCGCTCTAAACAAAAGATCTAAGATTTACCCTCGGAATCGCGAACAACTATGATTTATCGATTTTCCCCAGTTGACGGTCCACAACCCGTTGGAAAACCCTGAATAGCTAATGGCTCGAAACTGCGAATAACCTCGAATAATTGATTTTCACCAGAAGAGGGTCCACAATGTAATATCCAAGGTTCGGGGGTTGTGCATATTTTAATTTGTTTCTGTGTGTTAATACGCTCTGCATGTTGATTGGAAGTGTTTGGGGGTTTCGGGAAACCTTGGGCTTTGGTAGAGGTCATAGGAAAATTATGTTCTAACCTGAGCTAGGGGAAGCTAGGGGAGCTAAGCCTTAAGGACATTATTGTGGGACTTATGACACAAGGAGTGAGGTGGTGGAGTGGCATGGGACGCTACTTAAGGTGCAGGGGAGGTTGCATCAACAAGGGGTGTCAAGGGAGAGGAGGGTCGAGCTACGAGGATAGCAATTTGAGTTGCCTTTTTCGTCAAGGAGGATGGAGAGTTGGACGGCATTTGGACTCTAGAAAGGGTGAGGTATAGATTGGGTTGGAGAGCTTGAAGATTCAGCTAGGTAGGAGGGAAACAAGGGATAAGGGAGAGAGAGAAGCAGTGGCCGAATGTGGGACTTTAAGGGGTGAGAGTTGGCTGGCAGTGGGGCTCTTGGTGATGGCATTTTTGATCAAGATAGGGGGGAGAGGCCGAATTTGTTAGTATAGTGTTAGGCACCCTTTTTGGGATTTTTCTTTTCAATCCATAACTCTCAAAAGCCGAACCTCTATTGAACCTCCCCACCACTTCTTTTCTTCTCTTCTTTCCTTAATTCTTAAAAGCCAAAATACTTTTTGTTAGTAGTCGAAAGAGGTAGTCCTCTTCTTCATTCTTGTCCTTTTGTCTCATCAATTTTTTTAAACCATGCTTTCTTGTCGTTTCTCTAAGGCCGAGCCTACAAGTTACTTTCTTTTAGTCTCTTCAAGCAAGCGTTAGTGGTAAGTACCTTTCTCTTAGCAATCGATTTTAACTCTTCTTCAATTGTGGCCAAAATCAAATGGTTGGCCTTGGTTATTTGGGATGGCCGAACCTTAGTAAGGCCTTGATTTTGTGTTTCTTTCATGTGTAGCCAAAGGAAGGAAGCGCTAAGGATCTCGTGGGTTCGATTGCATAAGGTAAGGGGTTAATATTTGGTCAAGGGCTTTTTCCATATGTATTTTTGTGTTGAAGCCGAATCTAACTTGAGTGTATAGGGATTCGACCGACTCCAAAGGCAAGTGACAGTTTCAGGATTTAGACAAACAAGGTAAGGAGGGGTCTAGATATTCGGCCAAAGGCCATATTGTCTATTAAGGTTGGTCGATTCTGACTATGGTCTTTTAGGGGCAGTTCGACAAGTGGGAAGTAAAGCAAAAGCCTTCGGGTTATCAGGTGTGTGATTATTACGCAATTTCTCGAGCATGTGTAAAATACTATATGTGTTATAAGTATGATGATTAGTACAGTTGCAATAATGAGATGCATACCCTTAACGAGTATGTCAATAATCAGGTCAGTGTTAAATATCGATAAAATTGTGGATTATTATTGTATATATATGTGTTGTATGTTTGATTAATATGTTCATGCATTATTTCATCAAATCACGATCGTATGTTGCATAAGCATTGGGCGGGATTTGTAAATATAAAAGAAGGACAGGGTGTACATTTATGTACGTGGTTTAGTGATGGCTACGAGCCTCACATGGATTAATGATCGGCTCAGTGCCTCATCATGGTTGGTATCGACTTTGTGCCATATCGTGGTTGGTGATGGCTATGTGCCTCATCGTGGATTGATGTTGACTACGGTCACGTTGTGGATTATATTGTGACTTGATCACGTGGACCAGTGGCTCGACCACTTGGTGGATGGCATGACTTGTCGATTTGGTGTGTAGAGGTTGGAGGGTCGATTTAGTAATCCCCTGGTGTGTGGTGGTTGGATACGGGGGTGTGTAGAGGATAGACCCTAGGCTGGGTTGGGTGCATTTTGCATTATTATCTGATATGTGGATTGGTGTGGTTTTGGGCCAAGCCCATATATGGAAATCTGTTGACTAATTACACACTGAGTCTGTTGACTCACCCAATTTTTACCAAACAATGTAGGTGATTCGTGATGTTGGACCGGGTTGGATGGGACTTGAGATGGCCATGCAGACGCAGTTTCCATATTTAGAGACTTTACTTTTAATTTCAGTTTATTTGGGATGTTTTGATGTAATAAGGCCATTTAACTATTTTGGGTTTTCATAGTGGTTTATGTTAGACTGGACATGGATTAGTAGTTGCAAACAAAGTTTCAAATTGTGACGCTTTTATCACTTAAAAACTTATGTAAGGTTTTTTTCAAACTGAAATTCTTGTACTTACTCGGATTTTCTTAAGAATTCCAAAAGGACCCGTTTTCAATGAACTTCGAACTTCAAATTATTTTTCGAATGAAAGGTCTTCCTAAGAAATTGAATCCTATTTTTAAACCAAATCATCACGGACTTAGTTAAGCACTTGTTTTCATGTCGACTTTAAAGTTTCATCATCATTTATCTATTTTTCCACTTAAAGTTTTCCAGTAGCATTTCGATTCTAGCCGTAGTGTTTTGGGCCGGGTTTGGGGTGTTACAAATTGGTATCAGAGCCTAGTTTCTACACTCGACCTATGGATTTTTGAAGCCCATAAACGTTTCCATTTTGTGTTTTAGTGGGTCGAAGAAAATTTTCAGGAAAAAGGGTTTTGTGGAGCATGGCACTCAAATCGTCCGGTCCGAAGTCCACCAGGTAAGTACCCCTAACCCTTGTGTGACTGGTATGTGGGGATTATAGGGACGTAGATTAGTAGATTAGGAGTTATTGAACCCTAGGGTTAGTTTACTTTAACACCGAATTAATAAAATTTAAAGTCTAACCAAATAAAGCTGTGAGCGAGTCACTGAGTTAAGGGTGTGGCAACCGTTGGGCGCATGTCTAAGATTGGATTCAGGGGGAGCTTGGTATTTAAGCAGTCCTAGTGACTCACCTCCTCTCCGCTCGAATCCTACCTGGTGCGTATTGATGGTTTACCCTAACCAAGAGGACTCAACCATAGGCTAAACACAACAATTAAAACCCGAAAGGGGCCAGTCGCCTTGTTTTGTACAACCCTAAAATTAAACCCTGGTTTGTAAAATTACAAAAATACCCTCAGTTTATAAAAATACCATATTACCATTGAATCTTCTTACCAAGTATTCTTATTTTGCAAAAATATCAAAAATCTCTATTTTGTTAAATTTTCAAATACCCTAATTTGGAAAATGACCAAAATACCCCTATAAGACAAATTATGAAAATACCATTGGGTAGTGGAAAACAACAACAATGAAACCACAACACTTTTCTGTAATGGACGCAAGTTCATGAATGTTGATGATTGGATGAATGAACTTGAGACTCTGTGTGTGTATGAATTCGAAAGAACCACTCTTTAGAACTATTAAACATAAGACTGTTCGCGATAAATCAGTGGAACAAAAACTAATTCATAAAATTCTTAAACAGATTAAATCAAAACGTAAATATGAGTTCAAGGGGACGTGGTCGTAATGTGCGAGGGCATGGTAGAGGCAGAATGACTGTGTCAGAACCAGTTGGGTCTGGCCAGGGTTCCGAAAATGAAGCACCACTGCCGGCTGTCGAGGCAAAATTTCAAGAGTAGACAGGAGGAGATGACGCAGTATCGCAGGCTATGCTACGAGTTTTAGAGCGAGTGGCTGAAGCAAGTACGGGAAATGAGGCTCAAAAGTCAGTATCTAAGAGACTTAGAGCGAATGGAGCTGAGGTTTTTAGGGGAGTGTCGGGAGTAGCTCCAAATGTGGCAGAATACTGGTTAGAGGCAGTCGAAAGGATCATGGACGATTTGGATTTCACTGCTGAGGAGAAGCTAAAAGGTGTTGTTTCATTACTCCGGGACGAGGCTTACCAATGGTGGCTCACAGTCAGGGAAGGTACCCCTGTGGACCGAGTGGACTGGGGTTATTTTAAGATCAAGTTTGAGGGAAAGTACATAGGAGCTAGTTATATGGATGCACAGAGGAAGGCATTGCTCAATTTAGTGCAAGGTGGTAAATCGGCAGCTGAGTACGATGCAGAATTTCTGCGATTGGGCAGGTATGCTCGGGGCTTCGTGGCTACTAATTATGAGAGGTGTGTTCGATTCGAAGATGGACTGAGAGATGAGCTACGAGTGTTGATTGCTCCATATAGAGAGAGGGACTTTGCTGTTCTAGTAGAGAAAGCTAGGATAGCCGAGGAGGTCAAGAGGACTGAGAGACAGAACAGGGATAGAGATAGAAACCAAAATAAGAGGAGTTTTGGGCCGTCAGCATCATCTGGGGGTTTCCAGAAAAGACCAAGGGTTGAGAATTCTATTCGTACACCAGAACCAATTACCGAGAATCAGAGTCGTCCATGTACTAAATACGGGAGAGCTCACGCAGAAGAGTGCTGGGGACAGAGTAAGGAATGTTTTCGGTGTGGGTCCAAGGCTCATTTGGTTAGGAATTGTCCTCAGGAGATGGAAAGGGCTCGGATAATAGGCCAGGGATATGTACAGCCAGGCAGAGGTGGTCAGCACGCAACGAGGGGTCGTGGTTCAAACCATGGAGGGAATGGTTTTGGTCGAGGTTGTGGAGCACCCGGAAGAGGTGCTAGGGGTTTAGGTACGAGACAGCCAGGATTGGTTTATGCAGCCAGGCGTCGCGAGGAGGCGGATGTGCTAGATGTAATCTCGGGTATGTTCTTTATTGCTGGGTTACCCTTTATTGCTTTAATAGACATCAGGTCAACTCATTCTTATATTGCTAGTGAAGTATCTCGGAACTCGAATGTAAACTTTGAGATTGTACCTAGGAAGATGGTATATTTAGTCCTTTAGGGCAATCGGTAATAGTAGACAAACTTTAAGGAAGTGCCTTTAGAGGTTCAGGGAGTGAAGTTTTGGTGATTTAATGGAACTACCATTTGGAGAGTTTGACCTAATATTAGGCATGGACTGGCTGGTGAGGTATCATGCGAATCTGGATTGTGCTGCTAAGCGCATGTCGTTGAAAACTTTCGATGACAAAGAGATTGTAGTGATAGGGGAACGAAGAAATTACTTGTCGAATGTAGTGTCCGCCTTAAGGCAGAGAAGATGGTGAGGAAAGGATGTGTGGTTTTTCTGATGCTTGTTAGTGCCTTGGAGGCTAAGGGAACAGCGATAGGTGAGGTCCGGATAGTGAAAGAGTTTGGAGATGTTTTTTCGGAGGAACTACCGAGGTTGCCTCCAGATCGCGAGGTGGAATTTGGGATTGATTTGTTGCCAGGTACAGCACCAGTATCTATCGTGCCGTATAGAATGGCACCAAAGGAGTTGGTTGAGCTCAAGGCTCAGATCCAAGAGTTGCTTGATCGTGGATTTATTCGACCTAGTGTGTCTCCATGGAGAGCACTGGTCTTATTTGTAAAGAAGAATGACGGGTCTATGCGGATGTGCATTGACTACCGGCAGCTGAATAAGCTGACGATCAAAAACAAGTACCTGCTACCGAGGATAGATGACTTGTTTGATCAGCTTAAGGGGGCTACGGTGTTTTCAAAAATAGATCTAAGGTCGGGATACCACCAACTCAAGGTGAAGGAAGTGAACATCGATCAAATAGCTTTTTAGACTCGATACGGGCATTATGAATTCCTAGTAATGCCGTTCGGGTTGACGAACGCCCCAGCTGCGTTCATGGATATGATGAATCGGGTTTTCCAACCCTACCTGGATCTATTCGTCGTTGTGTTCATAGACGACATCCTGGTGTATTCCAAGTCTGAGGATGAACATGATGAGTATCTCGGGTGGTGTTGCAAGTGTTAAGGGAAAAGAAGCTGTATGCCAAATTCAGTAAGTGTGAATTCTGGCTAAGGGAGGTTACTTTTCTAGGTCATGTGGTGTCTGCGAAAGGGATAAGGGTAGATCCCAAGAAGATTGAGGCGGTGTTAGATTGGAAACCACCTAGGTCGGTGGTAGAGGTTCGCAGTTTCTTGGGATTAGTAGGCTACTACAGGAGATTTGTAGAAGGGTTCTCGTCTATAGTAGCACCTTTGATGAAATTATTGAGAAAGGAGGTACCTTTCATGTGGACGGACAAGCAGCAGGGAAGTTTTGAGAGATTGAAGAAGGTTTTGACTGAAGCTCCGATTTTAATTCAGCCTGAGGCAGGAAAGGACTTTGTGGTGTATTGTGATGCTTTTCACACAGGATTGGGATGCGTTCTGATGCAAGAAGGGAAGGTTGTTGCCTATACGTCTCGGCAATTAAGGCCTCATGAGGTTAATTACCCGACGCATGATATGGAGTTGGCTGGTGTGGTTTTTGTACTAAAGGTGTCGAGACACTACTTATATGGAGAAAGGTCAGTGATCTATACGGACCACAAGTGTCTTAAGTATTTGCTGACTCAGAAGGAGCTGAATTTGAGACAGCCAAGGTAGGTGGAGTTGTTGAAAGATTATGATTTTTCTATAGAGTATCACCTGGGCAAGACAAATGTAGTGGTGTCAAAAAGTAGTGTCGGATCTGAGGGCGATGTTTGCACATCTTAGCCTGTATGATAACGTAAGTTTGCTAGTGGAGTTACAAGTAAAGTCGACATGGTTGAGTCAAGTGAAAGAAAGACAGTTGGTAGATGATGATATAAGTGCTAAGCAACGACAAGTGCAGGATGGGGAATTGGAAAGTTATGGTGTGAATAGTGATGGAGTGTTGTGTTTCAAGGGTAAAGTCTGTATGTCGAATGATGAAAGCTTAGGCAGAAGATTCTTCAGGAATCGCATGGTAGCCCTTATGCTATGCATCTTGGAGGAAGCAAGTTATATAGAGATCTACGGGATCAGTTTTGGTGGCCTGGTCTTAAGCGGAAAGTCACAAAGTTTGTAAGGAAGTGCTTAACGTGTCAAGTCAAGGCCGAACACCAGGTACCCTCGAGGTTACTTTAGCCGATAAAGATTCCGCAGTGGAAGTGGGAGAGAATCACCATGGACTTTGTTAGTGGGCTTCCCCTTACGCCTACTAAGAAAGACTCGGTATGGGTGGTAGTTGATCGGTTGACAAAGTCCGCACATTTCATCCCAGTGCGGGTTGATTATTCTTTGTAGAGGTTGGCAAAGCTGCATGTGGCAGAAATTGTGAGACTGCATGGAGTGTTGGTGTCAATTATCTTGGATAGGGACCCGAGGTTTACGTCTCGATTTTGGAAGGCACTACATCATGCATTAGGCACTAGGTTAGACTTTACTATGGCATTTCATCCATAGTCGGACGGCTAGTCGGAGTGAGTAATCCAAATATTAGAGGATATGTTGAGGGGATGTGGGATAGATTTCAGAGGAAGCTAGGAGGAATTCATGCCTTTAGCGGAGTTTGCATACAACAACAGCTACCAAGCAAGCATTCAAATGGCGCCGTATGAAGCATTGTATAGGAGGAGGTGTTGGACACCTACTTGTTGGACGGAACTAGGGGAGCATCGTGTTTTGGGACCAGAGATGGTGGCAGAGTCAGAAGAAAAGGTTAAGGTAATTCGGGCACGGTTGAAGGAGGCATCTAACAGGCAAAAGTCATATGCAGATCTTAAGTGGAAAGAGACAGAGTTTGCAGTAGGTGATTATGTGTTTTTAAAGGTTTTGCCGTGAAAGAAGGTAATGAGACTTGGTCGCAAGGGAAAGCTGAGTCCTAGGTTTATAGGGCCTTATCGAGTTTTGAAGCGGGTTGGACTAGTGGCATATCAATTGGAGTTGCCTTCAGAATTAAAGCAGTTGCACGATGTATTCCATGTCTCGATGCTACGTCATTACCGATCGGATCCATCTCACGTGATTCCAGTTGAAGAAGTGGAGTTGAGACCAGACTTGTCCTACGAGGAAGAACCAATTCAGATTTTGGAGCGGGATGTGAAAGTCTTGCGTAGGAAATCAGTTCCTCTAGTTAAGGTGTTATGGCGTAACCATGGATCGGAGGAAGCTTCATGGGAACCAGAAGAAGCAATGCGGCAGCAATACCCTCACTTATTTTGATCAGGTAATTTCGAGGCCGAAATTATTTTTAAGGGGGTAGAACTGTAATATCCAAGGTTCGAGGGTTGTGCATATTTTAATTTGTATCTGTATGTTAATACGCTCTGCATGTTGATTGGAAGTGTTTGGGGGTTTCAGGAAACCTTGGGCTTTGGTAGAGGTCATAGGAAAATTTTGTTCTAACCTGAGCTAGGGGAAGCTAGGGGAGCTAAGCCTTAAGGACATTAGTGTGGGACTTATGACACAAGTAGTGAGGTGGTGGAGTGGCATGGGACGCCTACTTAAGGTCTGAGGGAGGTTGCGTCAACAAGGGGTGTCAAGGGGAGGAGGTTCGAGCTGCGAGGATAGCAATTTGAGTTGCTTTTTTGCGTCAAGGAGGAGGGAGAGTTGGACTGCATTTGGACTCTAGAAAGGGTAAGGTATAGATTGGGTTGGAGAGCTTGAAGATTCAGCTAGGTAGGAGGGAAACAAAGGATAAGGGTGAGAGAGAAGCAGTGGCCGAATGTGGGACTCTAAAGGGTGAGAGTTGGTAGTAAGGTGGGGTCATTGGTGATGGCATTTTCGGTCAAGATAGGGGGAGAGGCCAAATTTGTTAGTATAGTGTTAGGCACCCTTTTTGGGATTTTTCTTTTCTCTCCATAACTCTCAATAGCCGAACCTCTATTGAACCTCCCCACCATTTCTTTTCTCCTCTTCTTTCCTTAATTCTTAAAAGCTGAACTACTTCTTGTTAGTAGCCGAAAGTGGTAGTCCTCTTCTTCTTTCTTGTCCTTTTGTCTCATCAATTTTTTAAACCATTTTTTTCTTGTCGTTTCTCTCAGGCCGAACCTACAAGGGTAGTGCCGTCGATTACTTTCTTTTAGTCTCTTTAAGCAAGCGTTAGTGGTAAGTACCTTTCTTTTAGCAATCGATTTTAACTCTTCTTCAATTGTGGCGAAATCGAATGGTTGGCCTTGGTTATTTGGGATGGCCGAACCTTACTAGGGCCTTGATTTTGTGTTTTTTCATGTGTAGCTAAAGGAAGGAAGCGTTAAGGATCTCGTGGGTTCGATTGCATAAGGTAAGGGGTTAATATTCGGTCAAGGGCTTTTTCCATAGGTATTTTTGTGTTGAAGCCGAATCTGACTTGAGTGTATAGGGATTCGACAGACTCCAAAGGCAAGTGACAGTTTTGGGATTTAGACAAACAAGGTAATGAGGGGCCTAGATATTCGGCCAAAGGCCATATTGTCTATTAAGGTTGGCCGATTCTGACTATGGTCTTTTAGGGGCAGTTCGACAAGTGGGAAGTAAAGCAAAAGCCTTCGGGTTATCAGGTGTGTGATTATTACGCAATTTCCCGAGTATGTATAAAATATTGTATGTGTTATAAGTATGATAATTAGTAAGTGGCAATAATGAGATGGATACCCTTAGCGGGTATGTTGATAATCAGGTCAGTGTTAAATGCTAATAAAATTGTGGATTATTGCTGTATATATATGTGTTGTATGTTTGATTAATATGTTCATGCATTATTTCATCACATCACGATCGTATGTTGCATACGCATTGGGCGGGATTTGTAAATATGAAAGAAGGATAGGGTGTACATTTATGTACGTGGTTTAGTGATGGCTACGAGCCTCACATGGATTGATGATCGTCTCAATGCCTCATCATGGTTGGTATCGACTTTGTTTCATATCGTGGTTGGATGGGATTCGAGATGGCCATACAGGTGCAGTTTCCATATTTAGAGACTTTACTTTTAGTTTCAGTTTATTTGGGATGTTTTGATGTAATAAGGCTATTTAACTATTTTGGGTTTTCTTTGTGGTTTAAGTTAGACTGGACATGGATTAGTAGTTGCAAACAAAGTTTCAAATTTGTGACGCTTTTAACACTTAAAAACTTATTTAAAGTTTTTCCAAACTGAAATTCTTGTACTTACTCGGATTTTCTTAAGAATTCCAAAAGGACCCGTTTTCAATGAACTTCAAACTTCAAATTGTTTTTCGAATGAAAGGTCTTCCTAAGAAATTGAATCCAATTTAAAACCAAATCATCAAGGACTTAGTTAAGCACTTGTTTTCATGTCGACTTTAAAGTTTTATCATCATTTATCCGTTTTTCAACTTAAAGTTTTCTAGTAGCATTCCGATTCCGGCAGTAGTGTTTTGGGCCGAGTTTGGGGTGTTACAAATTGGTACCAGAGCCCAGTTTCTACACTCGACCTATGGATTTTTGAAGCCCATAAACGTTTCCATTTTGTGTTTTAGTGGGTCAAAGAAAATTTTCAGGAAAAAGGGTTTTGTGGAGCATGGCACTCGAATCGTCCAGCCCGAAGTCCACCAGGTAAGTACCCCTAACCCTTGTGTGATTGGTATGTGGGGATTATAGGGACGTAGATTAGTAGATTAGGAGTTATTGAACCCTAGGATTAGCTTACTTTAACACCGAATTACATAAAATTTAAAGTCTAACCAAACAAACCTGTGAGTGAGTCGTCGAGTTAAGGGTGTGACAACCGTTGGGCGCATGTCTAGGATTGGATTTAGGGGGAGCTTGGTATTTAAGTAGTCCTAGTGACTCACCTCCTCTCCACTCGAATCCTACCTGGTGCGTAGTAACGGTTTACCCTAACCAAGAGGACTCAACCATAGGCTAAACACAACAATTAAAACCCGAAAGGAACTAGTCACCTTGTTTTGTACAACCCTAAAATTAAACCCTGATTTGTAAAATTACAAAAATACCCTCAGTTTATAAAATTACCATATTACCCTTGAATCTTCTTACCAAGCATTCTCATTTTGTAAAAAATCAATAAACTCTATTTTGCTAAATTTTCAAATACCCTAATTTGGAAAATTACCGAAATACCCCTATAGGACAAATTACAAAAATACCCTTGGGTAGTGGAGAACAACAACAATGAAACCAAAACACTTTTATGTAATGAACGCAAGTTCATGAATGTTGATGATTGGATGAATGAACTTGAGACTGTGTGTGTGTATGAATTCGAAAGAACCACTCTTTAGAACTATTAAACATAAGACTGTTCGCGATAAATCAGTGGAACAAAAACTAATTCATAAAATTCTTAAGCAGATTAAATCACAAACATAGATATGAGTTCTAGGGGACGTGGTCGTAATGTGCGAGGGCATGGTAGAGGCAGAATGACTATGTCAGAACCAGTTGGGTTGGTCAGGGTTCCGAAAATGAAGCACCGCCGTCGGCTGTAGAGGCAAAATTTCAAGAGCAGACAGGAGGAGATGATGCAGTATCGCAGGCTATGCTGTGAGTTTTAGAGCGAGTGGCTGGAGCAAGTATGGGAAATGGGGCTCGAAAGTCAGTATCTGAGAGACTTAGAGCGAATGGAGCTGAGGTTTTTAGGGGAGTGTTGGGAGTAGCTCCGAATGTGGCGGAATACTGGTTAGAGGCAGTCGAAAGGATCATGGACGATTTGGATTTCACTGCTGAGAAAAAGCTAAAAGGTGTTGTTTCGTTGCTCCGGGACGAGGCTTACCAATGGTGGATCATAGTCAGGGAAGGTACCCCTGCGGACCGAGTGGACTGGGGTTATTTTAAGATCAAGTTTGAGGGAAAGTACGTAGGAGCTAGTTATGTGGATGCATAGAGGAAAGCGTTCCTCAATTTAGTGCAAGGTGGTAAATGGGTAGCTGAGTACGACACAGAATTTCTGCGATTGAGCAGGTATACTCGGGGCATCGTGGCTACTGATTATGAGAGGTGTGTCCAATTCGAAGATGGATTGAGAGATGAGCTGCGAGTGTTGATTGCTCCGCATAGAGAGAGGGACTTTGCTGTTCTAGTAGAGAAAGCTCGGATAGCCGAGGAGGTCAAGAGGACTAAGAGACAGAACAGGGATAGAGATAGAAACCGAAATAAGAGGAGTTTTGGGTCGTCAGCATCATCTAGGGGTTTCCAGAAAAGACCAAGGGTTGAGAATTCTGTTCGTGCACCGGTACCAGTTGCCAGGAATCAGAGTCGTCCATGTACTAAATGCGGGAGAACTCATGCAGAAGAGTGCTGGGGACAGAGTAAGGAATGTTTCTGGTGTGGGTCCAAAGCTCATTTGGTTAGGAATTGTTCTCCGGAGATGGAAAGGGCTTGGACAGTAGGCCGGAGATATGTACATCTGGGCAGAGGTGGTCTGCAGGCAACGAGGGGTCGTGGTTCGAACCATGGAGGGAATGGTTCCGATCGAGGTCGTGGAGCACCCGGTAGAGGTCTTTGGGGTTCAGTCTTGAGACACCAGATTGGTTTATCTGACCAGCATAGCTAGGAGGCAGATGCTCCAGATGTAATCACGGGTACGTTCCTTATTACTGGGTTACCCTTTATTACTTTAATAGACATTGGGTTAACTCATTCTTATATTGCTAGTAAAGTATCTAGAACTCTGAATGTAAACTTTGAGATTGTACCTAGGAAGATGACTGTACTTAGTCCTTTAGGGCAATCAGTAATAGTAGACAAACTCTTTAAGGAAGTGCCTTTAGAGGTTCAAGGAGTGAAGTTTTTGGCTGATTTAATGGAACTACCATTTGGAGAGTTTGACCTAATATTAGGCATGGGTGGTGGTGAGGTATCACGTGAATCGATCAGGTTGCTAAGTGCATGTCGTTGAAAACTTCCAATGACAAAGAGATTGTAGTGATAGGGGAACGGAGAAATTACTTGTCGAATGTAGTGTCCGCCCTTAAGGCAGAGAAGATGGTGAGGAAAGGATGTGTGGCTTTTCTGATGCTTGTTAGTGCCTTTGAGGCTAAGGGAACAGCGATAGGTGAGGTCCAGACAGTGAAAGAGTTTGGGGATGTTTTTTCGGAGGAACTATCGGGGTTGCCTCCAGATCGTGAGGTGGAATTTGGGATTGATTTGTTGCTAGGTACAGCACCAGTATCTATAGACTAATTACACATTGAGTCTGTTGACTCATCCAATTTTTACCAAACAATGCAGGTGATTCGTGATGTTGGACCGAGTTGGATGGGATTCGAGATGGCCATGCAGACCCAGTTTCCATATTTAGAGACTTTACTTTTAATTTCAGTTTATTTGGGATGTTTTGATGTAATAAGGCCATTTAACTATTTTGGGTTTTCATTGTGGTTTATGTTAGACTGGACATGGATTAGTAGTTGCAAACAAAGTTTCAAATTGTAACGCTTTTATCACTTAAAAACTTATTTAATATTTTTTCAAACTGAAATTCTTGTACTTACTAGAATTTTCTTAAGAATTCCAAAAGGACCCGTTTTCAATTAACTTCGAACTTCAAATTGTTTTTCGAATGAAAGGTCTTCCTAAGAAATTGAATCCTGTTTTAAAACCAAATCATCAGGGACTTAGTTAATCACTTGTTTTCATGTCGACTTTAAAGTTTTATCATCATTTAGCCATTTTTCAACATAAAGTTTTCCAGTAGCATTCCGATTCTGGCCGTAGTGTTTTGGGCTGGGTTTGGGGTGTTACACACAACCCGATGGAAAATCTCGAATCGCTGAAACAGCCTTTCACTTGAATCTAGAGGGGATCATTAATCCACTCCTTTTCTGATCACTATTCACCACTCCTTTTAATTCGATCTTGTTTGCCTCCATTGACAAAGGAATATTAGTCTAACTAATATTTCATTACTATAGCCAACAAATCCTATAAATGAAGTCAGCTTACCACGAAATCCTTACGTTCAAAGGATAGAGTCCCTAACATAAAATCGGTTAATAACCCCATCTTAACGAAATAAAGAGTAATATGTAGTCCTTGAAAGGAATCATTACCTTAAAGTTTTTAACCTAATCCTAGAGATTCATGATGATTTCGAACACTCCAAGTTTGGCATTCCACTAAGTTTTATGATGGAGAAAAGATTCGAATGAGACATGGTATGATGATGGTCTCGATCCAAAAAGGCCATCCCACACCAACATATAGATTCGGCACAAAGGAATAGGAAAAAAATAACAATACCAAAATATTGTACTAGCTATTTACCGATTGATCAAAGTGTAAGAAGAAAGAATAAAATGATTGAGAAGGAGATAAGTATGGTAGAAGATTCGGCTATGAAGGGAAAGTTGAAGGGGATGGTGCTTAGTAACATTTAGCCATGGTGAAAACAAAAGGGAGATAAAATGTTTGAGAGATTTTTGTAAGGAGAAAGAGATGAAGAAGGGTAAAGGAAAATAAGGTGTTTAGGTTTCAGTTTTTTTCAAGAACGGAAGATGAACAAAGAAATGAGTTTGAGGCTTGTGTGCATTCGACAAGGGTAAAAAGAAAAGAAAAGAGAAAATGGCCTTCCAAGGTTTTGGTGATTTCGGAACTAGGAGGAAAGGTTTGAGAGAATAGGTAAAATAAGACCGAAATGGTCAAAATATGAAATGTTTAAAGAAAAGCAAAGATGTTACGTATTGCTCAAGGTGCTTTCGGCTAAGGAGAGGAAAATGGAGAGAAAGTTTTTGGAGAAAAGCACATAAATGACCAAATGCAAAAGTGACCAACTAGCTACCAAAAGCCATCAAAATTTTGGTCACCCCTCTAGCCCCTAAAACTGTCCAAGTACATGGCCTCAAAGTCAAAGTTTGGCCACTCCAAACTTTCCAAAATATCTTCCTTGTTATGTGCCTTGTGTTCCCCCTACATACCTTATTCATATGATTCGCTTCCTTAAGTTTACACTTGCCTTTTCTCTTAGCCACCCTACCATAAAAATTAAAGTCCAACCTACCATAAATACTAGCTTGACCGACACTATGTAGATGGAAAGCAAAAAAAAAAAAAAATAAAATAAAATTCACATGCACATCAAGGGATTCGAACCTCTTCCCTCAAGCAAACATACATGGCGCCATATCCCCTTTACTAATTGCTCACTTATGCTAACTTTTACCACTTAATTACCTTAAGCATTAAGATTACTTGTTCTATTTCAATAAATTAATACTTACCAAAAATTATTCCAAGTCCAAATAAATCCCGAGCCTTCCCGAGACCATTTTAAACACACAAATTGAATCATTTCATTAGCTAAGCACCAAAATAATGCAACATATCGATACTCAATTTTTTTTAGGATATTACAATTCTACCCCCTTAAAGAAAATTTTGTCCTCGAAATTTACCTGGTTAAAAGAGGTGAGGATATTGTTGCCGAATTGTGTCTTCAGGCTCCCACATAGCTTCCTCCGCTCCGTGATTCTGCCAAAGAACCTTTACTAACAGTACTGACTTCTTTCTCAACACCTTAACATCTCGGTCCAAAATTTTCACTGGTTCTTCCTCGAATGACAAGTCAGGTCTTAACTTAACTTCCTCTACCGGTATTATGTGAGACGGATCCGAACGATAACGCCTCAACATAGAGACATGGAAAACACTATGAATCTAACTTAGCTCCAGAGGTAATTCAAGCTGATAAGCCACTGGTCCTACACGCTTCAACACACGGTACGGTCCAATGAACCTAGGACTCAACTTGCCCTTCCTTCCAAATCTGAAGATCTTCTTTCAAGGTGAGACCTTTAAAAAAACATGATCTCCCACCGCAAACTCAATGTCCTTACGCTTTATATTTGCATATGACTTTTGTCTATCCGAAGCTTCATTTAACTGCGTTCAAATTACCTTTACTTTTTCTTCCGTCTCTGATATCAATTCAGGACCCAAAAGCTATCATTCCCCAATTCAGTCCAGCAAGTAGGGGTACGACACCTACGACCATATAATGCTTCATAGGGTGCCATCGAATATTGGATTGATAAGCTGTTGTTATCATAAACTCGCCAAGCAGAGAAAATCCTCCCAACTACCTCTGAAGTCAATCACACAACCCCTTAACATGTCTTCCAAAATCTAGATTACTCTTTTCGACTGACCATCTGACTGAGGGTGAAAAGTCGTGCTAAAATTTAACTTTGTACCCAGAGCCTCATGCAAAGCTTTCCAAAATTGTGATGTAAACCTAGGGTCCTTGTCTGATATAATAGACACTGGTACCCCATACAACCTCACGATCTCTGATACATACAACTTAGCCAACTTCTACAGTGAGTAATCCGTATGAACTGGTAGAAAATGGGCAGTCTTAGTCAATCGATCCACTATTACCCAAACAGAATCCTTCTTAGTAGGTGTTAAGGGTAACCCACTAACAAAGTCCATCGTTATCCGCTCTCATTTTCGTAATGGAATTTTTACTGGTTGTAACAATCCCGACGGTAATTGATGTTTCGCCTTCACTTGTTGACAAGACAAACACTTACCCACGAAATCAATAACCTCCCGCTTTAACCTTGGCCACCAATACTGTTCACGAAGGTCTCGATACATCTTACCTCCTCCGAGGTGCATAGCATACGGGCTACTATGTGCCTCTCGCAGAATCATCTGTCTCAAATTGAATCCATGGGCAAACACACTCTTTCGCGAAAACACAACACTCCGTCCTTATTCATTCCAAAATCCCCTATTACTCCACTTTCAACTTGTTGAATTAAGGGACGCAACTTTTCATCTAATATCTGCTTCTCCTTGATCTGCTCTATGCACAAAGGCTTCACCTGAAGTTTCGCTAGCAGACTGCCATTCTCATACAAATTGAGATGAGCAAATATTTCTCTTAACTCCGATATTACATTACGACTCAATGCATCTGCCACCACGTTAGCCTTTCCAAGATGATACTCGATTGAGAAGTCATAATCATTCAATAGCTTTATCCATGTTCATTGTCTTAAGTTCAACTCCTTTTGGGTAAGGAGGTACTTAAGACTCTTATGGTCTGTATAAATGATCGACTTCTCACCGTACAAGTAGTGCCTCCAAATCTTCAAAGCAAAAACCATCGCAGCCAATTCCAAATCATGAGTAGGATAATTGACTTCGTGCAGCCTTAACTGACGAGATGCATAAGCCACTACTTTACCACCTTGTATCAACACACATCCCAAGCCCGTGTGTGACGCATCGCAGTAAACAATGAACTCTTTTCCAGCCTCAGGTTGAATTAGTACAGGCGTTTCTGTCAAAATCTTCTTCAATTTCTTAAAACTTTCTTGCTGTTGATCTAACCACACAAATGGTACTCCCTAGCGTAACAATTTAGTTAGAGGTGCTACAATCAACGAAAACCCTTCAACAAAACGCCTATAGTAACTAGCCAACCCTAGGAAACTCCGAATCTCAATCACTGACTTTGGTGGTTTCCAATCCAACACAGCCTCTACCTTCTGAGGATCAACTCTGATTCCTTTGGCCGACACAACATGTCCCAAAAAAAGTCACTTCTTTCAGCCAAAATTCACACTTACTGAATTTGGCATAAAGTTGCTTTTTCGCAATATTTGCAATACTATGAGTAGATGTGAGTCATGCTCTTCTTCATTCCTCGAGTATACTATGATATCATCTATGAACACCACTACAAACCGATCTAAGTAGGGTTAAAAGACTCGGTTCATCATGTCTATAAATGCAGCTGGTGCATTGGTCAAACCAAATGGCATCACCAAAAACTCATGATGTCTATATCGCGTTCGAAATGCCGTCTTATGAGTATCCGCCTCCTTAACATTGAGTTGATGATAACCCGATCTCAAATCTATCTTGGAAAAATTGAAGCTCCTCTCAACTGATCAAATAGGTCATCGATTCTGACAATGGATACCTATTCTTGATCGTCAATTTATTCAACTGCCTATAATCAATGTACATACGCATCGACCCATCCTTTTTCTTGAAGAACAAGACTGGTGCTCCCCACGGAGACACGCTCGGTCGAATGAATCCCCGATCCAAAAACTCTTGAATTTGAGCCTTAAGCTCGTTAGCTCCTTCGATGCCATTCCATAAGGAGCAATGGACACCGGAGCCTTTCGGGTAAAAGCTCAATGCGAAACTCTACTTCTCGGTCTGGAGGTAGACCCGAAAGTTCTTCGAGAAAGACATTTGAAAATTCTTTCACCGTTCTAACACCATTCACCGATAATTTCTTGGCATCCAAAGCACTAATGAAGGCTAGGAACACTCCATACCCCTTTTGCACCAACTTTTCTGCCTTTAAAGCAGTTACCATATTAGCTAAATAGTTCCTCCATTCGCCTATCATTACTACATCCTTATCATCCAAAGTCCTTATCGACATTCGCGTTGCAGCACAATCCAAGTACGCCCGGTGCTTTACCAACCAATCCATGACCAAAATAAGGTCGAACTCGCTAAAAGGCATGTCTCTATACAATTTATTAAAAGCCACAGACTGTCCTAAAAGACTAATTACTGTCATCTCTCTATCGATAATCTCAGATCTAATATTTAGATTTCCAGATATGGCGCTAGCAACATACGAATGAGTAGACCCGATATCTATCAAAGCAGTAACAATTACTTCAAAAAATAAAGAACGTACCGATTATCACATCAGGTGCATCGCCATCCTCCTGGCGCCTGACCACATAGACTAACCCCGGTTGTCTCGCCTCTGCGTTACCTCTGAAGCCATTACCTCTACCCGATGCACCTTAACCTTGTCCAGCGCCACTACCACCACAACCTGGTCCACGGCCCCTCGGTGGCTGCTGAGCGCCTTTAGCTGGATGTGCATCAGGATTATGAGCTTCTTGAGTCAGAGCAGTCCGTCGAGGATAATTCTTAAGCTGATGGTCCTTAGAACCACATTTGAAACACCCACCAGTGTTTTTTTTAGAATTCACCTTGGTGTCGTCTTCCCAGTCAGGACATAGTTGAATTTGATTGGTAGTAGTAGGTGCTCTAACTAGAGCTGGCTCATCATTCCTAGGCCTCTTCAAAAACCTTTTAACGAAACCCGAGTACTTAAAGTCCCTCTTACCTCTGCCTCTGTCTCTTTCTCGATTTTGACACTCAGAATTCTTACCTTCTTCACTATTTTGGCTTTCTCCACAAGCGTGGTAAATGTCCTTACTTGTTGTGGGGCTATCAGTACCCGCAACTCATCATTCAGCCCATCCTCAAAACATACACAGTGCTCATGATCAGTTGGCACTATTGTACGAGCATAACGACTTAAGCATAGAAATTCTGCCTCGTAAGCGGCCACCATCTTAATTCCTTAAACCAGATTAATGAATTCCTTCCTCAAGGCATCCACATAGCTTGCCTCTACATACTTTTCTTGGAATGCAGTTTTGAAGAAATCCCAAGTAACATGTTCAGCCTGAGTGCCTTCTCGAACAGTAAGCCACCATTGATACGCCTTGTTCGTCAACAAGGACACAGCTCCTCTCAGTTTTGCTCGGTGATGCACTCCAAATCATCCATGATTCGCTCCACAGCCTCGAGCCAATACTCTGCTACATTTGGAGCTACGCCTGAAACACCCCTAAAAACCTCGGCACCACTTGATTTAAGTCGTTCCGATATTGATCCACGAGCTGCTGGACCAATTCTATCCCCAGCAACCCTTTTTAGGACTCGCAACATTGTTTGGGTCAAAGCAATGTCCTCTCTCATATGGTCATGTGATCCAGTCTCAGTCTTGGGTGATGTAGGTGCGTCCATTTCTGGCATATGTCTCGACGCTTCAGACACAACCCTAGCACCTCGGCCTCTACCACGACCACATCTACCATGTCCACATCCTCTAGCGCTCATTTTGAGTATTTTGTTTTTATCTAATCACAAGTTTTCTAAATCAAGATATCGTTTTCAGTGTTTATTAAAGATATTTTATGATATATAAGAGATAGAGTTGTTTTCGTAAACGCATCCTATAGTCTCAATCTCTATAGCTTCAACACCTAAAACTAGAAGTTCTAGAGTGTTCCTATAGTCATGTCACAATAATAAGAATTATTCAATTCATATAAACTTACTTGACTTGGTGCCGGGTACTCGTGGTGCCATACTACTTTAAAAAAACATAAGTTCTATAATTCAAAACAGTTTTGTACCATAACTATTTTTGAACCCAAACCACAGTCGAGTTTTGAAACTGGACTCTGATACCATAAAATGTAACACCCCAAACCCGGTCTATGCGTTAAGACCATATTTGACATGTCACACAAAGTGAACATACATCTAGTCTTTTAAAGAAATTGGATTTTCAAAAAAAGAAGAAACATTTTCACATGGAGTTATTAAAAACTAAGGTTGATTACTAAATCTAATAATTTGAGACAAATAAGTTGAAACTTAGAAAAAATTGGATTTAATAATTCGAGAAAAATTTAAAGAATTAAGAAGTAATCGAAAACAAAAATTTAAAAATATTATTCTGAGAAAAATTTTCGAGTTAAAAATATTTAAGAATAAAATCCTCTTAAATACGTTCATTTGAGAAAATGTTTATTTCTATTTTAGAAAAGAAATCCACTTAAGTATTTAAAGCGTATTATAAAATCTATCCACAAGTAAAACATCCATAAAATTAACGAGGCCTTATTACAAATTAACTTAAATAGTAAAAATAATAAAAAGTGCTTAAAAAGAAATTCGGTATATAAATAACCCATTATTCGTAGTATGGCCTCCACTGAGTCATCCACGACCCAAGCCTCCATCACTGGTCATTACCTGAGAAACATAAAGAAAACGTGGTGAGTTACTTAGAACTCAGTGTGTAACTCACTTACCTTAGTCCACTGGGCCAAAACCATTTAAGCATTTATTTGGGCATAAGCCCATTACAAATATAATAATTTAGCATGTATAAAATGAAAGTGTTATGCAATTCCCAAAACCAAACCTAGATTTCCTTCCGCTACATGCCACCCGTACCAACCAGTACACCTATGGGGAGCTTTAGTCACCCACCCCGCCAACACACCAAAGTAGGCATTAAGCCGTATATCAAATTTCGTGGACAAGCCACCATATTTACAGAGTTTACACGGCATTTTCCATTTTTTAGAACTGTGGCAGAGCCACCAAAATTTTGTAGCAAAGCTACGAACTTCTCTTCGTCAAATAGCCCAACCCATGCAATCATGTATACAATATGCATAACAATCCATTCATATAATTATTCCAACATAAGGCCCATTATAAAAGTTATTATAATCTAACCCATTTCACATTTTGGCTCACATAATCTCATATCACATATGACCTATTTATCAAATATCATATATGGCCCAATTATCAAATATCACATATGGCCCAATTATCAAATATCACTTATGGCCTATTTATCAATTATCACATATGGCCCAATTATCAAATATCACATATGGGCCATTTATCAAATATCACATTTGGCCCATTTATTAATTATCACATATGGACCATTTAGTCACTTTTATCGAATAAGCCCGTTAAGGGCAATTTTGTAATTTTCACGATCTTAATACCAATTTCAAAATTTTTATCATTAAGGTGATAAATATGCTATTCTTCCCGATTTCACTAAATTGTGATTTAATCCAATGATTAATACGATATAGTCATCTAACCTATGAGATACAGTGTGAGATTACACACCTGATTACGATAAGCACTATGATATCTTGATCGTTGACACCTAAAAATATGTTTAACGCTCGATTAGAAAAATAAATGCAATCTAATAAAGCTACTCTAAATAAACGATCTAAGATTTACCCTCGAAATTGCGAACAACTACGGTTTGTCAATTTTCCCCGGTTGACGGTCGACAACCCGTTGGAAAACCCCGAACAGCTAATAGCTCAGAATTGCGAATAAGCTCGAATAGTTGATTTTCACCAGATAAGGGTCCACAACCCGGTGAAAAATCTTGAATCACCGAAATAGCCCTTCGCTTGAATCTAGAGGGGATTGCAAATTTGCTCCTTTTTCGATCACTATTCACCACTCCTTTTGATTCGATCTTGTTTGCCTCCATTGGCAAAAGAATATTAGTCCAACTAATATTTCGTTACTATAGCCAATAAATCTTATAAACGAAGTAGGCTTACCATAAAATCCTTACGTTCAAAGGATAGAGTCCCTAACATAAAATCGGTTAATAACCCCATCTTAACGAAATAAAGAGTAATATGTAGTCCTTGAAAGAAATCATTACCTTAAAGTTTTGAACCGAATCTTAGCGATTCATGATGATTTTAGACACTCCAAGTTTGGCCTTCCACTAAGTTCTATGATGGAGAAAAGATTCGAATGAGACATGGTATGATGATGGTCTTGATCCAAAAAGACCATCCCTCACCAACATGTAGATTCGGCACAAAGGAATAGGAAAAAAATAACAATACCAAAATATTGTACTAGCCACTTATCGATTGATCAAAGTGTGAGAAGAAAGAATAAAATGATTGAGAAGGAGATAAGTGTGGTAGAAGATTCGGCTATGAAGGAAAAGTTGAAGGGGATGGTGCTTAGTAACATTTGGCCATGGTGAAAATAAAAGGGAGAAAAATGTTTGAGAGATTTTTGTCAGGAGAAAGAGATGAAGAAGGGTAAAGGAAAATAAGGTGTTTAGGTTTCGGTTCTTTTCAAGAATGAAAGATGAACAAAGAAATAATTTTGAGGCTTGTGTGCATTCGATAAGGGTGAAAAGAAAAGAAAAGAGAAAATGGCCGTCCAAGGTTTTGGTGATCTCGGCACTAGGAGGAAAGGTTTGAGAGAATAGGTAAAATAAGACCGAAATGGTCAAAATATGAAATGATTAAAGAAAAGCAAAGATGTTACCTATTGTTCAAGGTGCATTTGGCTAAAGAGAGGAAAATAGAAAGAAAGGTTTTGGAGAAAAGCACAAAAATGAACAAATGCCAATGTGACCAACTAGCTACCAAAAGCCATCAAAATTTTGATCACCCCAACCCTAAAACCGTCAAAGTACATGGCCTCAAAGTAAAAGTTTGGCCACTCCAAACTTTCCAAAACATCTTCCTTGTTATGTGCCTTGTGTTCCCCCTACATAGCTTATTCATATGATTCCCTTCCTTAAGTTTACACTTACCTTTTCTCTTAGCCACCCTACCATAAAAATTAAAGTCCAACTGTAACATCTTGAATAAGTGGGTCTTTGCATTTTGTGTATTGTAGGGTTAAATTGTTAGCTTGAGGTTTAGAGGTGCAAATTGGGCTCAGGTTTGGGCTGAGACCTGGGTTAATTTTCTAATAAAGATCTATGTGACATAATAAAAATGGGTATCTATGTTTAAATTGCAAGGTGGGCTTGTGGCCCAAAAGTTAGGTGGTGCCGCAGGAGTGAAACACCCCAAACCCGGCCTACAAGCCCTGACCGGATCTGGCATGCTTCTAGGAAAAACCATTCGAATTCTTGTTTGAAACTTTACTAAAAACATGTGTATTTTTGAAAACACTTGATTTGGGTTGGTTTCGAATTAAGAACCCGTGTCGATAAGGTGTTAAAAACAATTTGATATTTATACTTAAGAAAAATTTAACTTTTAAACTTTAAATTCGATGATAATCGTATCATACTAAGTAATTTAAAAGCATGCATAAACGATTCAATACTTTGGCCTTATTACATCAAATAAAAAACCTGAATAATTCAAAACTTAAACATAAATAAAAATAAATTAATCATTGATCTTTGCATGGCCACCCTTGAGCTCCTGCCAACCCGGTCCATCACTAATCATCACCTGAAAAATAATCCCACAAGGGGTGAGTCAAACAGACTCAATGTGTACAACCAACACCAAATTCAAATAAATTCAGGCATATCAAATCATACATAATCATATAGCATTAAATAAAATGATGCAATCCTGGACCCAAGCCTAGTTATCCATCCGCTACACGTCACCCGTACCAACCATCACACCATGGGGACTACTAAGTCAACCCTCCATCCATTACATACATCAAGGCGATCATTTGCAATCGGCGTGCTCATCGATCTTATAAAGTTCGTGGCATAGCCACGGATACATACTTTGTGTCATGAGACACCATATTCAGATATCGTGGTCTTAGGTCACCACATTTAGATATCGTGGTCTTAGGTCACCACATTCAGATATCATGGTCTTAGGTCACCACATTCACTTCCCCTTTTTCATGATATCCCATATGCCCATGTCATACAAAATCATGCAACATAATGCCTTAGGCCCGATTTGACATTCTTATCATATTCATATTCATGGCATAACAAGTCTTATAGTACTGATAGTAGGAGTAGGAAAACGTACCTTAGTACTGTGTACCATAACATGGTACTTAGCCATATTTTCCACATTCGTATAACATACATACATATTAAATAGTGCTTTAAACTTATTAAGAAATAGTGTGGGGTACACACCTGATTTACTTATCAAATTTACTGAAATCCCGAAAACTCGTTCTATCGCTTTAGATCTTTGATTCCTATATTCGTCCACCCTAACATGTTAGTAAAAAGCCATTCGGCTATAAATCCAAATCCTAGTAGGATTGTTGTAATCAAATTCTTACCTTGGTGCCGATTGGATTAAAAATCAAATCTCGAAACTTTATGATGCTTCTTTATTGCAATCGGTTATACCCTTAATCATTGAACTAGTTAGTTTTGGCTTTTTAAACAAATAAGAATTAGATCTAAATACCACAATAGGGCCTTGGTCGAATGTCAGATTCACTTACCTTTATGAATCTAAATTCCTGGAAACCTCAGCTTACTTGTGTCACCTTCCTCCTAAAAATCAAGTCACCTAATTTTTACCTACATTCGGCAATCTTCCACTTATTCAACAAACCAAAATTCTCAATTATCTTAGCCCATATGGTATTGACCAAAAGAAAAGAATAGAAAAGGGCCATTTACCACCTACCATTAATTACTCACCTTCGACTTTTCCAAAATCGGCACTTCTGGCTTATTATAAAGCAGGATTCAGCTTTTAGGGCTAAAGAAGAGAAATTGATAGGCATAGACAATTGATTGGGTTAGATCTTGATGAGAAGAGGGAAGAAATCGTGAGGAAAAGAAATCTGAAACTTACCAAATCATTAAAGAACATGCGGCCTATGGTGCACCTTGGAAACTAAAACACCCTTGTAGATTCGGTTTTAAGGCTTAGAGATTTGGCTATAGGCTTGAAACTTATCTTGACTTTTGATTGATTTTGCAAACAAAAAAAATTGATGATGGAAAGCACAGGTATTTTGGTTTTGCAAAGAAAGAAAAGGAAGATATAGAACTTAGAAATTTGGCAAGACTAGGGATTTTGTTTTCTACTCTGTAGAGAATTGAAAAGAAAAAAAAAGAATAATGGCGAGAGAGAATTAAGAGATTTAAAAAGAGAAGAAAGAATGTTGAATGGCCTTAGTTTTCCTCCTTTTCGAAATTACTAAACCTAGAGAGTCCCTTTCTTGGCCATCACTCTCATATCTTTATTTTCCTAGCTTAGCGAGAAATTCTAAAAGAATTTGACTTCAACAAACTCCTACATTAGTCTCCCTATGCCATCCATCTCCTTACCTTAGGATTGCCGAATTTTAACCCATTATTTTGGGCTTCATGTGGCCATACTAGGCCCAAGTTATCCTAGCATATGGCGTCATTTCTAGAGCCCTAAGTGGCATCTCAGCCATTTTCCAAGCCCGATTTTGTCACATTTCAAGGTTCCTTACATTTCCTCACATTTCCTTACATTTCCAAGCTTCCTCTTAAGACTTAATATTTTCTAAAGCATTTCCTTACATTTCCTTACATTTCCTTACATTTCCTTACATTTCCAAGGTTCTAAAATGCACACAACACATTCACAACACATAAGGCATACTATTTCATGTAATTTTAGCCATAGTGCATAAGCCCTATTCGGGATATTACAAGGAGCAAGTGAGCAGCGTCACTAAGGGGAAGGATTGGGCTTAAGTTGGCGCTTGGAGCCCATGCTTTTGGGCTAGAATTTGGCACTCCTAAGAGGGCGAAGGGAGGATAGCACAATAGCTCCAAAATAGGGATTTAATTCTTTTATTTTGATTAATAGTATGCTGATAATAGGAAGAGAGGAGTTGGTGCTAAGGAGGCCTACTTTGAGGGTAGGATATAGATTAAGATATTAAGAGGGATAAGAGCTATCAGGTGACGACAGAGTTGGCCAAAAATCAAACTCTGGGGAGGGGGTTTGATATACCGAAATTAGTAGGCAAGTGATCACTTTCTTTTGTCATCTTTTTCTTCTCATCTTTTCTCTTCTAGCCGAAATTTCATTTCTCTTGTGAGCTCTCTCTCCCTTTTTTTGTCGCAACTCCCTAGCTCTCCTCTCCTCCTCAATATTTTCCCTAAAAGTTGAACCCTCTTTGGCCATACTTTCTTCTCCCATAACCGAAACCTTTAAGATCAGTCCCTTTTCCTGAAGTTACACCATAGCCGAATCATCATCTCAAGATTGGTAAGTTCTCCATGGTTTTCTTCCTTGCTATTTTTCTCTTTCTCATTTAGTTTCTAACCTGAATTACTTCCCTAAGATCTTATCGATTTTCACTCTTTAATCATAGAAGTCGAATCTTTCTTGCTGTGATCTCTCGTGCCAAACTGTGAGGAAAGCTGAAGGTATGTGTTGGTAGTAGGATTCGGCCAATGGCAACTCCCTTACCCTTTCTCTTTTACCAGATCTCATCAAGCGTAGGTGCGATAACCGTGTTGGTCTAATGTTGGATGCTTGGCCGAATGTAGGTAGGGTGGTGACGCTTTCTTGAAGATTTTGGGATTTGACAATCAAGGTAAGGGTTTCGTTTTAAGTATTATGATTACCTCTTAGTTTTGATCTCATCGTTTAAATTCGGTTTAGTGACCAAGGGATTATTATGGACTCAAATGTCAGCCAAGCGATAGGAGGGGTTAGATCTGTAAACTCGACCCCTAAGTACAAGAAGCGAGAAGTATCAGGAGTGCAAGATTGGCCATCGGGGTGTGGGCCAACATCAAAGATAGATCGTAGGCCGATAGTGGTAGGCTCGAGGGACGATAGTGTTAAAGCAGTAAGTGCGATAGTACGAGAAATAGGTGTGTAACTCTTACACACTTCATATGTGTTATGTTAAATCTTGTGTTTGTTGAAAGCCGAATTAACAGTGGGAAACATTACATTACCCTTATAAGCAAGGACTTCGGGTAAGTCCATTATGGTGAATATCATGCTTGATCTATGTGAAACCTGTGTGTGCCATGTTGTATTTTCCTATGCATTAAGCATGATTATATTGTATTGAGAAACATATACATAGCATATGGGTATGATGAGAGGAGGAGGAAGGCATGATTTATCTAACTGTCACCAGTGGTTAGGTACCACACGTGGGTTGGCCCCACATATCATGATTTTGTGACTAAGTCTCAGTGGTTTGGAACCATCAGTGGTTAGGTACCACATGTGCTTATTTTGTGACTTGTCCTAGTGGTTAGGTACCACACGTGGGTTGGCCCTACATATCATGATTTTGTGACTAAGTCTCAGTGGTTTGGAACCATCAGTGGTTAGGTACCACATGTGCTTATTTTGTAACTTGTCCTAGTGGTTAGGTACCATAGTAGTTAGGTACCATAAGTGGGTTGGCCCCACACATGAATATCTGTAACTTCAGTTACCAGTGGTTAGGTACCACCAGTGGCTAGGTGCCACAAGGGGTAGATTTGGGAGACTCGGATGAATAATTAGGCAATGGGTTGCATGACATGCATAATATTATATGAATCTGTGTAAGATGATAACTTCTTTTGATATGGAGATTCACACACTGAGTCTCGATGACTCACCCCTTCCGTTACATTTTGCAGATAATGCTTAAGTTGTGGATCCGAAGCCGGGGTGGACTCACGGTGGCCATGCTCAACATTTAATTTAAATGTTAATTTGAATTTAGTTCTTATTTATTTTAAGTTTGGGTATCAGTTTGTAATAAGGCCACTTAAACTTTGTTTTGGGTTTTATTGTTATCTGTTCTGTTTTTCCTTAAACTATTATTAAACGAAAAAGGCATGCCAAGTAATTTATGATATGAACATTTTTTATAAACTTAAAATAATTTTCTGAGTTTATTTTAAGATATACTTCAAATGAATGATAAACAACAAGGTAATTCTAACAAGCTAAAATTAAGTTTCAAAATGTTTTAACGATTCACCCAATTCAACCACATTTTTCTTAACTACACCAAGAGTTTTCCTTTCAAATCAAGACGACAAAATAGTTGTAAAACATTTTCCTCCCAGTGACATGCCGATTCGATCGTAGCATTTAGACTAGGTTTGGGGTGTTACATTTTTGGTATTAGAGCCCAGTTCAAAAGCTCGACTGTTGGTATAAGGCCCAAAATATTTTAAAAATGGTTCTGAAAAATGATTTGATAGAAATGCATACTTCGGAAAGCATGGCACCTCAGTCTCCGGCACTGATCCACCCAGGTAAGTATCCTAACCTTTGTTGTGATATATATATGTATGATGGATTAATGGGTTATAGGGACGTAGATAGTTATACTAGGGCTTGTGGACCCTAGGCTTAGCTCAACAAACTTTTAAATGTCATAAAACTTAACTTCCTTAAATAGTCATGCCTGTGAGCAAGTCAGAAGGACTAGGGTGTGGTAACAGGCATACGCATGTCTAGGAGTGGATTCAGGAAGAGCTTGGTATTTAAGCAGTCCTAGTGACTCACCTCCTCTTCTCTGGAATCCTACTTGGTGCGTAGTGACTGTTCACCTTAGCCTCGAAGACTTGTTAACAGGCCAAAATTTTAACTAAAACTCGAAAGGGACCAGTACCTATCTTGGCAAAATTACTTATATGACCTTGAATTTTTGCAAAATTATCCACAATACCATAGGTTAAGGTAAATGACCAAAATACCCTTGACGTTGTAAAATGACCAAAATAGCCCTTTTTCTTTTGGAAAATTACCAAATTACCCCTGATTTACAAAAGTTACCAGAATTGGTAAAATTACCAAAATACCCCCAGATTGCAAAATTACCAAGATACCCCTATAGGTTAAAATTACGAAAATACCCCTAAGTAGTGAAATGACAAAAATATCGCTAGGCAATAAACGTGAGACCATGGATGTACTTGTGTGTGAAGCCTGTGTATGGTGCCCTGTTGATGTTATTTGAATGTGAATTTTGGAATTAGAAATACAGACTTAAGAACTGAACTATGTAGGCATAGTTCAGACTCGAAAGAACCACTGTTAAAAATTTCCTTCCATAAGACTGTTTGTTGTTAATCATTGAAAGAAAAAGTTATTAACCCATAAAATTTCTAAATCAGATTAACTCACGAACGGTAAAATGAGTACTCAAGGTCATGGGCATATTGCGCGCGGTCGTGGTAGGTGTAGGACAACTATGTCGGAACCGGTAGGGTCCGATTATGGGTCAGAAATTGAGGTGCCGCTGCCACTTACTGTAGGCACCGAATATCAAGAACAGGCAGGTGGTGATGATGCAGTGTCGTAAGCTATGCTACGAGTCCTAGAGAGAGTTGTTAGAGTAGGTGTAAGGATGGGGACTCAAAAATCTGTGTCCGAACGACTCCGAGTGAATGGAGTCGAGGTATTTAGGGGACTTTTGGGTGTGGCTCCCAACACCGTGAAGTATTGGTTAGAGGCTACAGAGCACATAATGGATGATTTGGATTTCACGGCCAAGGAGAAATTGAAAGAGATAGTGTCTCTTCTCCGGGATGAGTCTTATCAGTGGTGGCTTACGGTCAGGAAAGGTACGATGGCCGATGACATCACTTGGGATTTCTTTAAGGCGGCTTACCAGAGGAAGTACGTTGGGTCTAGTTATATAGATGCGCAACATAAGGCGTTCTTGAGTTTGGTGTAGGTGAGTAAGTTAGTATTCGGGTATGAAGCGAAAATTTTTGTGGTTATGCAAGTATGCTCGGGGTATCGTGGCTACGGAGCATTGGTGTTGTGTTAGGTTTGAGGATGAACTAAGGGATGAGTTGCGGGTGTTGATTGCACCGCAGTGAGAAAGGGAATTTGCCATTCTTGTAGAAAAGGCCAAGATTGCTGAGGAGGTGAAGAAAATAGAGAAGCGAGAACCAAAATAGGAATACGGATAAAAGAAGTTATGGGCCTTTAGGATCTGCTAGAAGTTCTCAAAAAAGAGCTAGATTTGGTGGACAAGATCAAACGGCAAGGCCAGCTGTTACTGCTCAATGGCCACCACAGTGTGCCCGATGTAGGAAGTCCCATTCGGGGGAGTGTTGGACAGGTAATAGAGGATGTTTTGAGTGTGGGTCAATGGATCACCGGATAAAGGGATTTTCCGTGGAGGCCGACTAGGACGCAGACTGAGAATCAAGGGCATACCCAAATTAGGAGAGATGGTCAGCGACCACAGAGGGGTCGAGGTGCAGCGAGGGGTGGTAATGGAAATGGACGAGGCCGTGGAGCACCTGCCAGGGGTTCCAAAAATATCGATGCAAGATAGCCTGGGTTGGTCTATGCAGCGAAGCGTCGTGAGGAGGGCGACGCACCAGACGTCATAACTGGTATGTTTTTAATTTTTGGGTTGCCTTATACTGCTTTGATTGATGTTAGATAGACACACTCTTATGTCGCTAGTAGTATAGTCAAAACTTTAAACTTAGCCTATGAGACTTTTGCTAGGGAGATGATGGTAATTAGCCCTCTAGGACACTCTATGGTAGTAGACAAACTATATAGGGATGTACCCCTAGAACTTCAAGGGGTAGTGTTCCAAGCTGATTTGATGGAATTGCCCTTCGGAGAGTTTGATCTAATCTTGGGGATGGATTGGTTGGTAAAGTATCGGTAGTCTAGATATGCTGACTAAGCGCATGGTCTTTGAGAACGGCCGAGGGTGATGAGGTGGTGATGATAGGTGAGAGAGGGAACTACCTATCAAGTGTGGTATCCGCTTTAAAGGTTGAGAAGATGGTGAGTAAAGGATGTAAGGCGTTTGTGGTTTATGTTTGTGTCTTGGAGGTTAAGGAATCAGCTTTGGAGAATGTCTGAATGGTGAAATAATTTACCGATGTCTTTTCGGAAGAGCTCCCGAGTTTGCCTTCGGATCACGAAGCGGAGTTTGGTATAGATCTTCTACCAGGAATAGCACAAGTGTCTATTGCCCCGTGTAGGATGGTGCCGAAGGAGTTAGTGGAGCTAAAGGCGTAGATTTAGGAATTACTGGAACAAGGTTTTATCTGGTCGAGTGTATCGCCTTGGAGAGCGCCTGTGCTTTTTGTTAAGAAGAAGGACGGATCAATGCAAATGTGTATTGATTACCGTCAGCTGAATAAGTTGACAATTAAGAACAAGTATTCGTTACCGAGGATAGACAACTTGTTCGATCAACTTAAGGGAGCTTCAGTCTTTTCCAAGATAGATTTGAGGTCAGGATATCACCAACTTAAGGTCAGGGAGGCGAATATCCATAAAATGGCTTTTCGTACTCGTTACGGTCACTATGAATTTTTGGTGATGCCGTTTGGGTTGACTAACGCCCTAGCAGCGTTTATGGATATGATGAATCGGGTGTTTCAACCATATCTTTATCGGTTCGTTGTGGTGTTTATCGACGATATTCTAGTTTATTCCAAGTCTGAGGAGGAGCATGATGCGCATCTTCGTGTGGTGTTGCAAATTCTGAGAGAGAAGTAGTTGTTTGGTAAGTTTAGTAAGTGCGAGTTCTGGTTGAAGGAAGTTACCTTTTTAGGCCATGTGGTGTCGGTTGAGGGGATTAGCGTGGACCCTCGGAAGATTGAAGCTGTATTGGACTAGAAACCACCAAAGTCTGTGGCAGAGATTCAAAGTTTTCTGGGTTTAGCAGGGTATTGCAGAAGGTTTGTGGAAGGATTTTCTTTGATTGCAGCACCGTTAACCAAGTTGCTAAGGAAAAAGGTTTTGTTTTGTGGGCAGACAAGTAACAAGAGAGTTTTGAGAAGTTGAAGAGGATTTTGACGGAATCTCCGGTGCTGATTCAACCTGAAGCAGGAAAAGAGTTTACGGTTTATTGTAATGCACCGCATACAGGGTTAGGATGTGTGCTGATGCAAGAGGGAAAGGTAGTTGCGTATGCTTCTCGACAATTGAGACCTCATGAGGTGAATTACCCGACGAATGATCTGGAGTTGGCTGTAGTGGTTTTGCCCTAAAATTTTAGAGACATTACTTGTATGGAGAGAAGTCTATCATGTACACAGATCACAAGAGTTTGAAGTACCTCCTTACTCAGAAGGAATTGAATGTAAGGCAGAGGAGGTGAATCGAGCTGTTGAAGGATTATGACTGCTCTACTGAGTACCATCTGGGAAAGGCGAATGTGGTAGCTGACGCTTTGAGCCGTAAGGTGGTGGCAGATCTAAGAGCCATGTTTGCCCACCTTAGTCTGTATGATGACGGAAGTATATTAGCTAAAGCGCAAGTGAAATAGCGGGTAAACCAGTTAAGGAAAAACAAGCGGTGGATGAAGTCTTAAACGCTCAGTGTTTGCAAGTGCAGAATGGTGGATTAGAGGGGTATAGCCTGAGCAGTGATGGAGTACTGTGTTTTTAGGGGAAAGTTTGCATGCCTAATGATGTGGAGTTAAGGCAGAATATTCTTCAGGAGGCTCATAGTAGTCTATACGCTATGCATCCTAGAGGTAGTAAGATGTACCGAGATTTGCGGGAGCAGTTCTGGTCACCGTGCCTAAAGCGAGAAGTAACTAAATTTGTGGGTAGGTGTTTGACGTGTCAACAGGTCAAGGCTGAACATCAGTTACCCTCGAGATTGTTGCAACCAGTAAAGATTTCGTAATGGAAATGGGAAAGGATCACAATGGATTTTGTTAGTGGGCTATCCCTCACGTCTACTAAGAAGGATTCGATCTGGGTGATCATCGACCGATTAACAAAGTCAGCACATTTTATACCAGTTTGGGTTGATTACTCTCTTCAAAGGTTAGCTAAGTTATATGTGGCAGAAATTGTGAGGTTACATGGGGTGTCAGTGTCTATTATCTCAGACAGGGACCCTAGGTTCATGTCGAGGTTTTGAAAGGCATTGCATCAGGCATTGGGAACAAAGTTGGATTTCAGAACGGCATTTCATCCCAGTCTGATAGACAGTCGGAGAGGGTAATTCAAGTCTTGGAGGATATACTAAGGGGTTATGTCTTGGATTTCAGAGGTAGTTGGGAAGAATTTCTGCCGTTGGCAAAGTTCGCATACAGCATTGTTACCAGGAAAGTATTCAGATGGCACCATATGAAGCATTATATGGTCGGAAGTGTCGTACCCCTATGTGTTGGATGGAGTTGGGAGAATGGTAGTTGTTGGGTCCAGAGTTGGTGGCTGAAACAGAAGAGAAGGTTAGGCTGATTCGAGGTTGTCTGAAGGATCTTCGATAGACAAAAGTCCTATGCCAATCTTAAACGAAAGGATATAGAATTTGCAGAGGGTGACATGGTTTTCTTAAAGGTGTCACCATGGAAGAAGGTGCTGAGATTTGGTCGGAAGGGCAAGCTGAGCCCTAAGTTTATCGGGCCTTATCAGGTGTTGAAGCGAGTGGGACCAATAGCTTTTCAACTCGAGTTACCACCCGAATTGAGTCAAATCCATAATGTGTTTCATGTTTCCATGCTTAGACGCTATCGCTCAGATCCGTCTCATGTTGTTCCGGTAAAAGAAATTGAGGTGAGCCCAGACATATCTTTTGAGGAGGAACCAGTGCAGATCCTGGATCGGGATGTCAAAGTGTTGCAGAAATCAGTCCCTTTGGTGAAGGTTTTGTGGCAGAACCATGGACAGAAGAAGCGACATGGGAGTCGGAGGATGTTATGCGACATTAATACCTTCAACTCTTTTGACCAGGTAAATTTTGAGGCCAAAATTTATTTTAAGGGGGGTAGAACTGTAACATCTTGAATAAGTGGGTCTGTGCATTTTGTATGTTGTAGGGTTAAAGTGTTAGCTTGAGTTTTAGAGGTGCGAATTGGGCTCAAGTTTGGGCAGAGACCTGGGTTAATTTTCTAATAAAGAGCTACAGGACATAATAAAAATGGGTATCTATGTTTAAATTGCAAGGTGGGCTTGTGGCCCAAAAGTTGGTGGTGCCGCAGGGGAGCAAGTGGGCGACATCACTAAAGGGAAGGATTGGGTTTAAGTTGGCTACTTGAGCTCATTTTTTGGGCTAGAATTCGGCACTCCTAAGAGGGGGAAGGGAGGACGGCACAATAGCTCCAAAATAGGGGATTTAATTATTTTATTTTGATTAATTGTATGCTGATAATAGGAAGAGAGGAGTCGATGCTAAGGAGGCCTCTTTTGAGGGGAAGATATAGATTAAGATATCAAGAGGGATAAGAGCTATCTGGTGACGGTAGAGTTGGCCAAATATCAAACTCTGGGGAGGGGGTTTGATATGCCAAAATTAGTAGGCAAGTGATCACCTTCTTTTGTCATCTTTTTCTTCTTATCTTTTCTCTTCTAGCCGAAATTTCCTTTCTCTTGTGAGCTCTCTCTCCCTTTCTTTGCTGCAACTCCTTAGCTCTCCTTTCCTCCTTAATATTTTCCCTAAAAGCCGAAGCCTCTTTGGTAATACTTTCTTCTCCCATAACCAAAACCTTCAAGATTAGTCCCTTTTCCCAAAGTTACACCATAGCCGAATCATCATCTCAAGATTGGTAAGTTCTTCGTGGTTTTCTTCCTTCTATTTCTCTCTTTCTCATTTAGTTTCTAACCTGAATTACTTCCCTAAGATCTTGTTAGTTTTCACTCTTTATTCATAGAAGCTGAATCTTTCTTGCTGTGATCACTTGTGCCAACCTGTGAGGAAAGCCAAAGGTATGTGTTGGTAGTAGGATTCGGCCGAATGGCCACTCCCTTACCCTTTCTCTTTTATCGGATCTCATCAAGCGTAGGTGCGATAATCGTGTTGGTCTAATGTTGGATGCTTGGCCAAATGTAGGTAGGGTGGTGACGCTTTCTTGAGGATTTTCGGGATTTGACAATCTAGGTAAGGGTTTCGTTTTAAGTATTATGATTACCTCTTAGTGTTGATCTCATCGTTTAAATTAGGTTTAGTGACCAAGGGATTGTTATGGATTCAAATGTCAGCCAAGCGATATGAGGGGTTGGATCTGTAAACCTAGCCCCTAAGTACAAGAAGCGAGCACTATCAGGAGTGCGAGATTGGCCACTGGGGTGTGGGCCAACATCGAAGATACATTGTAGGCCGATAGTGGTAGTCTCAAGGGACGATAGTGCTAAAACAGTGAGTGCGATAGTACGAGAAATAGGTGTGTAACTCTTACACATTTCATATGTGTTATGTTAAATGTTGTGTTTGTTAAAAGCCGAATTAACAGTGGGAAACATTACGTTACCCTTATAAGCAAGGACTCCAAGTAAGTCCATTATGGTGAATATCGTGCTTGATCTATGTGAAACCTGTGCGTGCCATGTTGTATTTTCCTATGCATTAAGCATGCTTATATTGTATTGAGAAACATATACATAGCATATGGGTATGATGAGAGGAGGGAGAAGGCATGATTTATCAGACTGTCACCAGTGGTTAGGTACCACACGTGGGTTGGCCTCACATATCATGATTTTATGACTAAGTCTCAGTGGTTTGGAACCACTAGTGGTTAGGTACCACATGTGCTTATTTTGTGACTTGTCCTAGTAGTTAGGTACCACAGTGGGTTGGCCCCACATATCAATTTAAGGGATCATCCCCAGTGGTTAGGTACCACAAGTGGGTTGGCCCCACATGAATATTTGTAACCGGTTACGGTGGTTAGGTACCACCGGTTGCTAGGTGCCACAAGGGTAGATTTGGGAGACTCGGATGAATAATTAGGCAATGGGTTGCATGACATGCATAATATTATATGAATCTGTGTAAGAGCATAACATCTTTTGGGGTGGGGATTTACACACTGAGTCTTGGTGACTCACCCCTTCCGTTACATTTTGCAGATAATGCTTAAGTTGCGAATCCGAAGCCGGGGTAGACTCGCGGTGGCCATGCTTAACATTTAATTTAAATGTTAATTTGAATTTAGTTCTTATTTACTTTAAGTTTGGGTTTCAGTTTGTAATAAGGCCACTTAAACTTTATTTTGGGTTTTATTGTTATCTGTTTTGTTTTTCCTTAAACTATCATTGAACGAAAAATGCATGCCAAGTAATTTATGATATGAACGTTTTTTATAAACTTAAGATAATTTTCTGAGTTTATTTGAAGATATACTTCGAATGAATGATAAACAGCAAGGTAATTTTAACATGCTAAAATTAAGTTTCAAAATGTTTTAACGATTCACCCAAATCAACCACATTTTTCTTAACTACACCAAGAGTTTCCTTTTAAATCAAGACGACAAAATAGTTCTAAAACATTTTCCTCCTAGTGACACACCAGATTCGGTCGTAGTGTTTAGATCGGGTTTGGGGTGTTACACCAACCTACCATAAATACTAGCTTGACCGACACTATGTAGATGGAAAGCAAAAAAATAAAATTCACATGCACATCAAGGGATTCGAACCTCTTCCCTCAAGCAAACATACATGGCGCCATATCCCCTTTACTAATTGCTTACTTATGCTAACTTTTACCACTTAATTACACTAAGTATTAAGGTTACTTGTTCCATTTCAATAAAGTACTACTTACCAAAAATTATTCCAAGTCCAAATAAATCCCAAGCCTTCTCGGGACCATTTTAAACACACAAATTGAATCATTTCACTAGCTAAGCACCAAAATAATGCAACATATCGATACTCATTTTTTTTTTTAGGATATTACAGGTTCGATCATTCTTTTTATAAATTTTAAAACTCGACTGTTTGACACGATCAAGTTTTTGGCGCCGTTGCTGGGGAGCATTAAAATATTAAGAAAGCTCTATTTTTATTACTTTAGCCAATTTTTCTTTTTACAATTTATTATTATTATTATTATTTTTACTTTGCTAATTTTTCCTCTATTTTCCTTTTGGCAGAAAATTTTAGTCTATAATAATTATCAGTGACAAGACATAGGGGCAATTCCTACTAAGCAACCAGTGTTTTAGCCTCGACGTGGTCACCAGGTTAGCTAATCAGTTAGAGATGATAAATAAAAAAATTGATGATGGGTATAGTCCCTGCAGGTACATCCAGAAATACAATATGATTCAAATCTAGGAGGTGTGGCGAATCTTGAGTACCCACCCTACGAATATGGCATGGAAAACGAGCAAGCTCACCATACAGGTAACTATTCTAGATGTCAAAATAATTTTTATAGTGACACTTATAATGCAGGTTGGAAGTACCATCCCAATTTCTTGTGGGATGATCAAAATAGCCAAAGATCGGAATTTCCTCCATATTTTCAACAACCACCTCACCAACAAGAAGAGGAGACTAATCTTGAAGAGATGCTGACGAATTTCATGGTAGCCACAGATTCTTGTTTCCAAAAGACTTAAGCAACACTTGATGAACATCAAAAATTGATCAAAGGGATCGAGAATCAAGTCAAAGAACTTACTAGGTCAGTGGGACATCTCACAAAGCTAATGTCAGAACGACCGCTAGGACGTCTACCAAGTAACACCGAGGTTAACCTAAAGGAGCAGATTCAAGCCATCTCAGCTCAAGATAGTAAAGGGTTAGATGAACCAAACTCAATACAAGAAAAGAAGGTAGACGAAGGTAAGGTAGAGGTAACACAAAAAAGCGAAATAGGTAATCAAGGAGCACGAACCTCGCATACCTTATCCCGAAGCAATTAAAAGAGACGATTCAGAGGAGCAGTTCGGTAAGTTTCTTAAACTCTTAAAGAAATTACATATTAACTTTCCTCTCCTTGAAGCTTTTTTTCAGATACAAGACTCGAGGAAATTTTTAAGACAGCTCTTGACCAACAAATGCAAATTAGACGAAGAGCACCACGTGGAACTAAACGTAATGTACTCAGCAATTCTACAAAATAAACTGCCACAGAAATTAAAAAATCCAGGGAGTTTTACAATTCCATGTTTAATTTGTAGTTTATCTATTGATAATGCATTAGCGAATTTAGGGGCAAGAATCAATGTTATGCCTTACAAAATGTTTAAACAACTAGGTCTAGGGAAACCCAGACAAACTAGGATGAGCATTCAATTAACTGATAAAACTATAAGAATTCCTAGGGGTATAATAGAAAATGTTCTAATCAAAATTGATAAATTCGTATTCCCAGTGGACTTTGTCGTTTTAGACATGGATGATGACAACACGATCCCTTTAATTTTAAGAAGACCCTTTTTAGCAACTGCCATAGCTAAAATTTATATCTATGCCGGAGAACTCATACTTCGTGTAGGTGACGAGATAGTCACTCTTCAAGCTCTTGACTCGGCCAAAACATCAAATGATAAAGGTGAGAAAGTAAATTCAGTTGATAACCAACTTGTTCAACCTTCATTGCAGGAAACACCACAAAGCTACCAACCTGAGCCGGATTATAGACATCATACTAATAAAGAAGAATTACATGAGGAACCATAACCACATGAAGTGAAACCAAAGGAAACCCAGACGAGCTGATAGGAACAACAAATCACATCAAAATAGAGGATCAAGTATTATCGAATAAGGAAGACCCTCGAATCACCAATTCAGAACTCAAGGCAAACGAAGAAAAAACTTTTAAGGTACTTAATGTCTTCCTGTATGGCACAATCGAGGTAAGTAATCCTAAATTCATCACTTTTGAGGTAAACATTACTCGACCTAAACTATATATCCATAACCTAAGTGATCGCATGAGAAAGGATTTTCACCTCCTCAAACCACCATGACCATACGAATGAGAGGTAAAGTCTAGCTAAGACTATAAACGTGTGCTTCGTGGGAGGCAACCCGAGCATTAACCCCATTTTTATATTTTTTTATTTTTATTTTTCTTTTCTTTTTCTTTTTAGCATCTAACCATAAACTAACCAAAGAGCAGATTTCTAGGCCACACAGCCCTACACACGGGTGTGCCCGTGGCCGTGTGGAAGCTAAGGAATGAACCATGGGCGTGCTAGTAGTCGTGCATGACATAGTAAAATTTCTTTTCCCAACACGGGTAGCGATAATAGTCCACGCCCGTGCCGACGCCCCGTGCGAGGTTATTGACATGTCAAGCACGGGCTAAACACGGCCGTGCTTTTCAACCATGCCAATATTCTGACTTATCAAACACGGGAGGAGCACATCCATATTGAATGGCCGTGTGAAGAAAGACACGGGCGTGCCACGACACCCACGGCCATGCTCGAACACCTTGAATGTGTTAAAAATTCAAAATCCCAAAACACGGGCTACATCTCTATTTAAACCTTATTCCCTATTTTTCTAGTTGTCTTTCATTTTTCATTATTCATTTTTGTTTTTATTTTATTTCATCATTATTTTTTACTTTATTTTTTATTTTCTTCTTCTTATCTTTTATTATATTTAGATTTAGCTTAGGATACAATAAAACCAAGCCGGCTACTTCGAGGATTCAATTTCAAATAGTTTGAGATACTTCCTCACGTTCACCTCCAATCTTATCCGGTTTCTTTTCATAGACTTCATCCAAAAATTCAGGAAGTGTTACTTCTCCCCTTCTCTTTTGATTTTATTATTACATAATTGTTTATCTATCTTTGTACATTGAGGGCAATGTACATCTTAAGTGTGGAGGGGTAAAAGTACCTGACTTTTTGCATTATTCTCAAAATCCTAAATTTAGCCTTGTTCAAAAGTATTTTTCTCATATTACTAATTAGGATGAAATTTATAGTGGTGTATAATTTTATTGATATGTTTTAGAGTAAGTCATAGTTAATTGTGTATTGATGATTAAATCTGAAGCATACTAGAGAATCGAGCATGATAAGTCTACTTTCTAAAAATTAAAAATTAATAGGTCATTAAACTGAATTTGAGTATTACTTTGAAGTTTGAAATTTATAGGGATTGAGGTCAAAAACACCCATAATTTTTGTGAGATTTTGAGCCTTATAGAGCATATATTCTTTTTTGTAACATCCTAAAATTTGAGTTTTTATATGTTGCATTATTTTGGTGCTTAGCTAGTTAAATTATCCAATGTGTGTGTTTATATAGTCCTGAGAAGGCTATGGATTTATTTTCTTGAGAAGGCTCGGGATTTATTTTTTATTTGGAAAAAAATTTGGTAATTAGTACTTTAATGAAGTGGAACAAGTGACCTTAAATTTAAGTGGTGAAAGTTAACATAAGTTGAGCTATTGGTTAAGAGGATATGCGTCATATGTATTGTCTTGAGGGGAGAGGTTCGAATCTCTTGGTATGCTTTTGTGTGACTTAAATTTTTGCACTCTCATATCAAGTGTCGGCCAAGCTCTATTTTTGGCATGTTGGACTTTTAATTTTTATGGTAAGGTGGCTAAATGGATTAAAGAAACATTGAAGTTGAGGAAAGGAATCTATAACATCTGGGATTTAGGGGTTTTTCATTTTACCTCATATTTGTGTGCTAGTATGCTCTGTATGCTTGTTTGAGTGTGTTTGGGGGCTTCCGGGAACCTTGGGGTTAAGTCTTAGCCTTAGTGAAAATTTTGGTTTGAAGCCTTTAGGGGGGAGCTAGGGGAGCTAGGCCTTAAGGGATTGAATATGGGATTTATGGACACAACAAGTGGAGTGGTGAAGTGGCAAGGTGACGCCTAGGAGTAAGGGGAGTGGACGTTTCAAGGAGGGAGCTCAAGGGGGAGGAGGATCGAGCAACGAGGGCAGCTTTTTGAAGTTTATTTTGCGTTAGGGGGAGTGGGAGTTTGATTCGGCTTGGGCACTTGAAAGGTGGAGGGTTGATGGGGTCAAATCTTTTGAATAGGTGGTGGAGAGGAATATTAGGAGGTCAAACTAGTTTGAATGAGTGAATGGGAGGAAACGTAGGAGGAAAAGAAAGGATGAGGAGAGGGGTTTGAGTGTTGGCCGAATATGGGGCTCTTGGGAGAGGATTTTTGGTCATAAGGGGAGTGGTTCGGTTGGGGGCTTTAGGTGTCGAAATTAAGTGTTGTGATAGGGGGTTTTGGGAATTTTTTTCCTTTTTGTGTTTTTTCTTCTCTAGTTCTTTGCCGAAAGTGTCAAGTAAGAGTCATTATTCTTTTATTCTTTTTCTCCTATAGTCAAAAGCCGAAAGAGAAAGAGGTCATTTGGTGCATTTCGCTCATCTTCTTTCTCTTTATTTTCTTCTCTTGGCCGAACCATACCTCCCTCTTATTCTCTTTTCTTCCTTATTTTGATAATCTTAGACTCTCACACTCTTAAAGCCGAAATACACCCTTCACTTTTCCCATAGCTGAAACCTCTTAAACCTCAACTTCTTCTTCTTCTTTTCACCGATTACTTTATCTTTAAAAGCCGAACAACCCATTTTTATTTGTGATTTGTAGCCGAACCTTCTAGCCATCTCCATTCATTCTTTTTCTTTCGTTGTTATTCTTTAAAGCCGAACCTCTCTTGTGTGGTGACTTCTTTCATTTTTTGATTCTTAGAGGAGGTACCGTCATTCATCTCTTGTCAATCGTCTCAATCGGGTCTTGGTGGTTGTGGTAAGCATTCTCTTCTGTGGGAATCATTCTCTTTTCCTCTCATTTTTGGTTTGCCGAAACCAAATGTCTAATCCTATTTCTTGAGGCATGGCTGAATATATGAGGGGTTGACTTCATGGTTCTTTTGTTTATAGCAAGGGTGAAGGATATTAAGGATCTTTCAGATTTCAATTATTCAAGGTAAAGAGGTTATAATGTTAGGCCGAAGGCAACTTCTTTTAACCATAAGTGTTAAGGCCGAAACTAATGTGGGTTCATGTAGGGATTTCGACAATCTTTAAGCGCAAGTGAATAACCTCGGGTTTTGGTTAACTTTGGTAAGAGGTAATCTTTCTTTAGAATATTCTTTTAGTTTCGTTATAGTATTATTCCACGTTTTAATCGGGCTTCCTGACCAAAGATTATATCTCATGGATTCAAGTACCAGCCAAGGAGAGAAAGGGGTTGGACACGTAGTCCCTACCCCTAAATTCAAGAAGCGGTCAGTTTTAGCAGTTCGAGATTGGCCACCGAGGTGTGGGCTAGCGTCGGAGAGAGACAAGTAGATCACTGTAGTTTTTTCGGGTGAGGACGTTAGGGAGATTGATAGCCTAGTTCTTCAGGTTTTTAGGTGTGTAATTAACACACTGGTTATTTATCTGTTTTAATTTAGATAAATGTATTGTGTACGGTAGCCGAAATAGTGGCTGTGGTGGTGTTATTACTCATGTTGGGTAATCTGGTAACCAGGTTAGTATACTACCCATGCTACGGATGTGGTTAGTAAATGTGGATCTATGTAAGCATGTCATATATGTATATTTGGTATGTTTATATGTTATGTTACCATTCTATCATATTATGCTGCATGTGCATGGGGTTCGGGATATATACTGTTAAAGGAAAGTGTGTACATTTATGTACGTGGATTGATGATGGCCTCGAGCCTCATCGTGGATTGATGACGACCATGAGTCTCATCATGGACATTTGTGATTTCAATCATGTGGATCGATGGCTAGACCACTAAGTGGACTTTGAAGCGATGCACCATCGGTATAGACCGCCAAAGAGGTGTGTAGTGGATGGAGGATCGATTTAGAAATCCCGGTGTGTGGTGGTTGGATCTGGTGGTGTGTAGCGGTTGGATATTAGGTTGAACTGGGTTAACATTTTGCATCACTATACATGGTATGTGGTTTAATGTGGGTTAGAGCCAAGCCCAATTGTGGATATATGTGGGCTAATTGCACATCGAGTGCAGCGACTCACCTTGCTTTTCCAACAATGCGGGTAATTAAGTAGTCTATTGGACGAAATTTGGAGTGGACTTGGGGTGGCCATCTGAAGCTATTTTATTTCTATGTAAATTATGAACTTTTGGTTATTTTTCTTGGGATATTTTATTGTAATAAAATTTGCTTTAATTGTTTTGGGATTATTATTATGGCTTTAAGTTAGTTTTTCCTATCCATTGATTAATTAAAAGTTGGATTTAAGATATTTCTAACGTAAGGGTAACAAATGAAAGTTTTTTGTTCAAAATCATGGATCACCTATAAGCAAACATTGTAACTCAAGCATGAATCATGTTTTGAACTTTAAATAACCCGAAATTTTATTCACCGACAAATTGCAAATTCTGAATGAGAAACCCTTTTCTTTAAAAACGACGTTTTGATTTAGAAAACTAAAAACTTGTTTTTGCTTCCAAACAGAACTCTTTTTACACCTTTCCCAGTAACATTCGAATTTGACCGCGGTGTTTTGGGCCGGGTTTGGGGTGTTATAGAATCAATAGGATAAGGCAAGTAAGGGAACAAATGGCTTAATTCATGGATTGTGCTATGGAAAGAAAGGTTGGCAAAAGTTGATCCATTATGGCTATGAACTTGGTCGGTTTTTGGGGCTAGAGGGGTTGGCCGAATATTGAAAGGGGTTAGGAGATAGTTGGTAAAATTCTTTAGCAAATTGTGCACCATTTTCTTTTCTCTCCAAGATCTCTCTCCCTAGTAGAATGTGTCATGAGCAATAGGTAAAATTTTGCTTTGGTTTTGGTTATTATTTTTGACCAAATTGGTATTATTTTCTTTTCCTCTTTATGCCGAAACTATACTACCATAGAAGGGGGCATTTTTCTTTCATTTTATTCTTTTTCTTCTTTGGGCGATTGTACACCAATCTCAAAACTTCTTCTTTGTTCATTCTCCATCTTTGAAAATCGAAACACAAACATCTGATCTCCTATTTATTTTTCTTCTTTACTTTTTACAAAAAAAACTCTCAAACATCTCTCTCTCCCTAATTCTTCACCATGGCCGAATTTTATTGATCATCATCCTCTCCAATATTTTCATTATAGCCGAATCTTTCATCCTCCATTTAACTCTCTTTTTCATTCGAGTGGTCACTTTTGAACAATTGGTAAGAACCCTCTTCAATTCTTTGCTTTTCTTTCTCTTTTTCTGAATCAACATATTGGCTTGGTAGAGACTTTTTTTTGACCGAAAATATCATCATCTATCTCTTTCTTAGACAAATGTTTTTAGTCTTTATAGTGAAATAGAGAAAGGCTGAATTACCATTTCCTTGAAGTTATCTTGTAATCACTAGAATTCAGATCAAAACATTCAAGGTAAGAGTTCTTCACGGTTTTCACGATCATCCTTTATTTATTAAGATGATTAACAGTATGGAAAGGAGTAACCGATTCTTATATATAGGGATTTATTCGTGGAAACTCGGAACTTCGTGGCAAGCTGATCTCTACCTTTTTGATAAGTCCATACTTTATTATATTATCGGTTTACTAAAAATCTAACGAATGGAGGCTCGTAGTAATGTTTTGAAAGGGGAATCTAGTGGAGATCTCAAAAGGAGTGGATTCACGATTCCAATTCCTAAATTCAAACGAAAGGCTATTTCGGTCATCCGAGACTTTCCACCGGGTTGTGAACCCTCCTCTGGTAAAAATGAATTATTCGAGGTTATTCGCAGTTCTGAGCCATTAGCTATTCGGGGTTTTCCAATGGGTTGTGGACCGCTAACCGGGGAAAATCGACAAATTGTAGTTAATCGCAATTCGAGGGTAAATCTTAGATCGTTTGTTTAGAGTAGCTTTATTAGATCGTGTTTATTTTTCTAATCGAGCGTTAAACATATTTTTAGGTGTCAGCGATCAGGAGAGCATAGTACTTACCGTAATCAGGTGTGTAATCTCACACCGTACTTCATCGGTTAGATAACCATATCGTATCAATCGGTTGATTAAATCACAAGTTAGTGAAATCAGGTAGAATGGCATATTTATCACTTCAGTGGTAAAGACTTTGAAATCGGTATTAAGAATGTGAAAATTACAAAATTGCCTTCAAGGGGCCAAATCGATATAAATGACTATATGGGCCAAATGTGATATTTGATGTATGGGCCAAATGTGATATTTGATGTATAGGCCAAATGTGATATTTGATGTATGGGCCAAATGTGATATTTGATATATGGGCCAAATGTGATATTTGATAAATGGGCCAAATGTGATATTTGATATATGGGCCAAATGTGATATTTGTTATATGGGCCTAAATATGATATGGGCCAGATTGTAAAAATTTTTATAATGGGCGTATGTTTGTAACAATTATATGAATGGATTGTTGTAAATGAATATGCATATTATATACATGATTTGCATGGGTTGGGATATTTGACGAAAAGAAGATCTGGTAGCTTTGCTACAAAATTTATATGGCTTAATGCCCAGTTTGATATATGGCTTGATGCCCAGTTTGATGTATGGCTTGATGCCCAGTTTGATATATGGCTTAATGCCCAGTTTGGTGTGTTGGCGGGGTGGGTGTCTAAAGCTCCCCACAGGTGTGTTGGTTGGTACGGGTGTTGTGTAGCGGATAGAAAACTAGGTTTGGTTGGGAAATTACATAACACATGCATGTTATATATGATATTATCTTATGATTGTAAATGGGCTTTGGCCCAATAAATGCTTAATTGAATTTTTTGCCCAGTGACAATGGTAAGTGGGTTACACACTGAGTTCTAAGTAACTCACCCCGTTTTCTTTACCTTTCTCAGGTAATAACCAGTGATGGAGCCTTGGGCCGTGGATGACTCAGTGGAGGCCATACTACGAATAATGGGTTATTTATGTACTAGATTTCTTTTTAAGCAATTTTTATTATTTTTACTATTTAAGTTAAGTTGTAATAAGGCCTCTGGTTAATTTTTATGGATGTTTTACTGGTGGATGGATTTTATAATACGATTTAAATACATAAGTGGGATTTCTTTTCTAAAAATAGAAATAAACGTTTTTCTTAAATGAGCGCACGAAGAGGATTTCATTCTTAAATATGTTTAACTCAGAAATTTTTCTGTAACAATATTTTATATTTTTGTTTTCAAATTACTTTCAAATTCTTTAAATTTTTTCTCGAATTATTAAATCCAATTTTTCTAAGTTTCAACTTATATGTCTCAAATTATTATATTTAGTAATCAACCTCAATTTTTAATAACTCCATGTCAAAATGTTTCTTCTTTTTGACAATCTAATTTCTTTAAAAGACTAAATGTATGTTCACTTTGTGTGACATGTCAAATCTGGTCTTAACGCATAGATCGAGTTTGGGGTGTTACATTTTATGGTATCAGAGCCTGGTTCAAAACTCGACTGTGGTTTGGGTTCAAAAAGATTTATGGTACAAAACTATTTTGAATTATAGAACTTATGTTTTTAAAGGTAGTATGGCACCAAGAGTATCCGACACCAAGTCAAGTAAGTGTTTGTGAATTGAATAATTCTTATTATTGTGAAATGACTATAGGAACACTCTAGAACTTTTAATTATAGGTGTTGAAACTATAGAGATTGAGACTATAGGACGCCTTTACTAAAACAACTCTATCTCTTATATCTCATAAAATATCGTTAATAAACACTGAAAAAGTATATTGATTCATAAAACTTTTAATCAGATTAAACCGAAATACTCAAATTTAGCGCTAGAGGACGTGAACGTGGTAGATGTGGCCATGGTAGAGGCCGAGGTGCTAGGGTTGCATCTGAAGCATCAGTACATATACCAGAAATAGACACACTTGAATCACCCGGGACTGAGACTGGATCACATGACCATACAAGAGAGGACATTGCCTTGACCCAAGCAATGTTACGAGTCCTAGAAAGGGTTGCTGGGGCTAGAACTGGGCCAGCAACTCGTGGATCAATATCAGAATGACTTAAATCAAGTGGTGCCGAGGTTTTTAGGGGTGTCTCGGGTGTAGCTCCAAATGTAGCGGAGTATTGGCTCGAGGCAGTGGAGCGGATCATGGATGATTTGGAGTGCACCACCGAACAAAAACTAAGAGGAGCTATGTCCTTGTTGAGGGATGAGGCGTTTCAATGGTGGCTTACTATTCGAGAAGGCACTCAGGCTGAACATGTTACGTGGGATTTCTTCAAAACTGCATTCCAAGGAAAGTATGTCGAGGCAAGTTATGTAGATGCGGAGGAAGGAATTCCAGAATCTGGCCCAAGGACATAAGACGGTGTTAGCTTACGAGGCAAAATTTCTATGCTTGAGCCGTTATGCTCAAAAATAATGCCAACTGATCTTGAGCATTGTGTACGTTTTGAGGATGGGCTGAATGATGAGTTGCGGTTACTGATAGCCCCTCAACAAGAAAGGACTTTTGCCAAGCTTGTGGAGAAAGCCAAAATAGCTAAAGAGGCTAAGAATTGAGAACGTCAGAATCGAGATAAAGGCAGAGGCAAGAGGGACTTTAAGTACTCGGGTTCCTCTTAAAGGTTTCAGAAGAGGCCTAGAATGATGAGACCGCTTAAGCTAGAGCACCCGCGGCTACCAATCAAATTCATCCATGTGCTGACTGTGGGAGACGACACTCTGGTGAATGCTGGAAGAGAACCGGTGGATGCTTCAAATATGGTTCTAAGGATCATCAGCTTAAGAATTATTCTCGACAGACTGATTTGACTCAAGAAGCTCGTAACCCTGATACACAGCCAGCTAGATGCACTCAACAGCCACCAAGAGGTCGTGGGCCAGGTCGAGGTGGTAATGGTGGTGGTCGTGGTCAAGGTGCACCAGGCAGAGGTAATGGCTTCAGGGTAACGCGGAGGCAAGGCAGCGGGGTTAGTTTATGCATTCAGACGCTGTGAGGATGGTGATGCACCTGATGTGATAATTGGTATGTTCTTCATCTTTGATGTACTTGTTACTGCTTTGATAGATATCGGATCTACCCATTCGTATGTTGCTAGCGCTATATCTGGAAACCTAAATATTAGATCTAAGATTACTGATAAAAAGATGACGGTAATAAGTCCTTTAGGACAATTTGTGATGGTGGATAAATTGTTTAGAGACGAGCCCTTGGAAATTCAAAGAGAAACATTTTTGGCGGATCTGATGGAACTGCCTTTTGGAGAGTTCGACCATATTTTAGGCATGGACTGGTTGGTGAAGCATCATACGCACTTGAATTGTGCTGCAAAGCTAATGTCGATAAGGACCTTGGAAGATAAGGAAGTGGTGATGATGGGCGAATGGGAAACTATTTAGAAAATGTGATATCTGCTTTAAAAGTAGAAAGCTTGGTGCGAAAAAGGGTATGGAGCATTTCTAACCTTCATTTGTGCTTTAGATGTCAAGGAATTATCGGTGGAAGGTGTTAGAATAGTGACAAAATTTTTGTGTGTTTTTCCTGAGGAACTTCCTAGTTTACCTCCAGACTGCGAAGTAGAGTTTAGCATTGAGCTTTTGCCTGGAACGGATCCGGTGTCCATTGCTCCTTATAGAATAGCACGAAGGAGCTAGTGGAGCTTAAGGCTCAAAATCAAGAGTTGTTGGATCGGGGATTCATTAGATTGAGTGTGTCTCCGTGGGGAGCACCAGTCTTGTTCATCAAAAAGAAGGATGGGTCGATGCATATGTGCATTGATTATAGGCAGTTGAATAAATTGACGATCAAGAATAGGTATCCATTGCCGAGAATCGATGACCTATTTGATCAGTTGAGATGAGCTTCAGATTTCTCTAAGATAGATTTGAGATCGGGTTATCATCAACTCAAGGTTAAGGAGGCAAATATTCATAAAACGACATTTTGAACTTGTTATGGACATTATGAGTTTTTGGTGATGCCGTTTGGATTGACCAATGCACCAGTTGTATTTATGGACATGATGAACCGAGTCTTTCAACCCTACTTAAACTGGTTTATGGTGGTGTTCATAGATGATATCTTAGTATACTCGAGGAATAAAGAAGAGCATGACTCACATTTGCACATAGTATTACAAATACTGCGAGAAAAGCAACTTTATGCCAAATTCAGTGAGTGTGAATTTTGGCTGAAGGAAGTGACTTTCTTAGGACATGTTGTGTTGGTCGAGGGAATCAGAGTTGATTCTCGGAAGGTAGAGGCTGTGTTGGATTGGAAACCACTGAAGTCAGTGATTGAGATTCAGAGGTTCGTAGGGTTGGCTGGTTACTATAGACATTTTGTTGAGGGGTTTTTGTTGATTGCAGCACCTCTAACTAAACTGTTGCGCAAGGGAGTACCATTTGTGTGGTCAGATCAGCAGTAATAAAGTTTTGAGAAATTGAAAAAGATTTTGACGGAATCGCCTGTATTGATTAAACCTGAGGCTGAAAAATAGTTCATTGTCTACTGTGATGCGTCACACAATGGCTTGGGATGTGTGTTGATGCAAGGTGGTAAAGTAGTGGCTTATGCATCTCGTCAATTAAGGCCGCACGAAGTCAATTATCCTACTCATGATTTGGAGTTGGCTGCGGTGGTTTTTGCTTTGAAGATTTGGAGGCACTACCTGTATGGTGAGAAGTCGATCATTTATACGGATCATAAAAGTCTGAAGTACCTCCTTACCCAAAAGGAGTTGAACTTAAGAAAGCGGAGATGGATAGAGCTGTTGAAGGATTATGACTTCTCAATTGAGTATCATCTTGGAAAAGTTAACGTGGTGGAAGATACGTTGAGTCGTAAGGTGATATCAGAGTTGAGAGCAATGTTTGCTCATCTTAGTTTGTATGAAGATGGTAGTTTGCTAGCGGAACTTCAGGTGAAGCCTATGTGATTAGAACAAATCAAGGAGAAGCAGTTATTAGATGAAAAGTTGGGTCCCTTACTTTATCAAGTTGAAAGTGGTGTAATAGGGATTTTGGATTGAATAAGGATGGAGTACTATGTTTTCGCGGAAGAATTTGTATGCCCAAAGATTCAGACTTGAGACTAATGATTCTGCGAGAGGCGCATAGTATCCACTATGCTATGCACCCCAGAGGAAATAAGATGTATCGAGATCTCTGTGAACAGTATTGGTGGCTAAGGTTGAAGCGGGAGGTTATTGATTATGTGAGTAAGTGCTTAACTTGTCAACAAGTGAAGGTAGAACATCAATTGCCATCGGGTTTGCTTCAACTAGTGAAGATTCCATTATGGAAATAAGAATGGATAATTATGGACTTTGTTAGTGGGTTACCCCTATCGCCTACTAAGAAAGATTCCGTCTGGGTAATAGTGGATCGATTCACGAAGGCTACCCATTTTCTACCTGTTCAAATGGATTACTCATTGCAAAAGTTGGCCAAGCTATATGTAGTGGAAATTGTGAGGTTACATGGGGTACCATTGTCTATTATTTCGGACAGGGACCCTAGGTTTACATCGTGATTTTGGAAAGCTTTGCATGAAGCTTTGGGAACAAATTTAAACTTCAGCACAGCTTTTCATCCTCAGTCAGATGGTCAGTCGAAAAGAGTAATCCAGATTTTGGAAGACATGTTAAGGGCTGTGTGATTCACTTTAGAGGTAGTTGGGAGGATTTTCTACGTTGGCGGAGTTTGTGTATAACAAAAGTTATCAATCCAGTATCCAAATGGCACCTTATGAAGCATTATATGGTCGTAGGTGTCGTACCCTTACTTGTTGGACTGAATTGGAGGAACGATAGCTTTTGGGTCCTGAATTGATATCAGAGACGGAAGAAAAAGTAAAGGTGATTCAAGCGCGGTTAAAGGAAGCTTCGGATAGACAAAAGTTGTATGCGGATCTGAAGCGTAAGGACATTGAGTTTACGGTGGGAGATCAGGTTTTTGTAAAGGTCTCACCTTGGAAGAAGATCTTTAGATTTGGAAGGAGGGGCAAGTTGAGCCCTAGGTTTATTGGACCATATCGTGTGTTGAAACGTGTTGGGCCAGTAGCTTATCAGCTTGAGTTACCTCCGGAGTTGAGTCAGATTCATAGTGTTTTCCATGTCTCTATGTTGAGCCATTATCGATCGGATCTGTCTCACATTGTACCGGTAGAGGAAGTTGAGTTAAGGCCTGACTTGTCGTTTGAGGAAGAACTAGTAAAAATTTTACATCGAGAGGTTAAAGTGTTGAGAAAGAAGTCAGTACTGTTAATAAAGGTCCTCTAGCATAATCACGGAGCGAAGGAAGCTACGTGGGAGCCTAAGGACACGATGCGGCAGCAATATCCTCACCTCTTTTAATCAGGTAAATTTTGAGGACGAAATTTTCTTTAAGGGGGTAGAATTGTAACAGCCTAAAATTTGAGTTTTTATATGTCGCATTATTTTGGTGCTTAGCTAGTTAAATTATCCAATGTGTATGTTTATATAGTCCCGAGAAGGCTCAGGATTTATTTTGGATTTGGAAAAAAATTTGGTAATTAGTTCTTTAATGAAGTGGAACAAGTGACCCTAAATCTTAAGGTAATTAAGTGGTGAAAGTTAGCATAAGTTGTGCTATTGGTTAAGAGGATATGCATCACATGAATTGTCTTGAGGGGAGAGGTTCGAATCTCTTGGTATGCATATTTGTGACTTAAAGTTTTGCACTCTCATATCAAGTTTCGGCCAAGCTTTATTTTTGGTATGTTGGACTTTTAATTTTTATGGTAAGGTGGCTAAATGGATTAAGGAAACATTGAAGTTGAGGAAAGGAATCAATAGGATAAGGCAAGTAAGGGAACAAATGGCTTAATTCATGGATTGTGATATGGAAAGAAAGGTTGGAAAAAGTTGATTCATGATGGCTATGAACTTGGTCGATTTTTGGGGCTAGAGGTGTTGGCCGCATATTGAAAGGGATTAGGAGATGGTTGGTAAAATTCTTTAGCAAATTGTGCACCATGTTCTTTTCTCTCCGAGATCTCTCTCCCAAGCCGAATGTGTCATGAGCAATAGGTAAAATTTTTCTTTGGTTTTGGTTATTATTTTTGACCAAATTGGTATTATTTTCTTTTCCTCTTTATGCCAAAACTATACTACCATAGAAGGGGGCATTTTTTTTCATTTTATTCTTTTTCTTCTTTGGCCAATTGTACACCAATCTCAAAACTTCTTCTTTGTTCATTCCCCATCTTTGAAAACCGAAACACAAACATCTTATCTCCCATTTCTTTTTCTTCTTTACTTTTTACAAAAAACTCTCAAACATCTCTCTCTCTCTAATTCTTCACCATGGCCGAATGCTATTGATCATCATCCTCTCCAATATTTTCATTATAATCGAATCATCCATCTTCCATTTAACTTTCTTTTTCATTTGAGTGGTCACCTTTGAACAATCGATAAGAACCCTCTTCAATTCTTTGTTTTTCGTTCTCTTTTGCTGAATCAACATATTGGCTTGGGAGAGACTTTTTTTTTGATCGAAAATATCATCATCTATCTCTTTCTTAGAAAAATCTTTTTAGTCTTTATAGTGAAATAGAGAAAGGCCGAATTACCATTTCCTCGAAGTTATCTCGTAATCACTAGAATTCGGATCAAAACCTTAAAGGTAAGAGTTCTCCACGGTTTTAACGATCATCGTTTATTTATTAAGATGATTAACAGTATGGAATGGAGTAACCAATTCTTATATATAGGGATTTATTCATGGAACACTCGGAACTTCGTGGTAATCCGATCTCTACCTTTTCGATAAGTCCATACTTTATTATATTATCGATTTACTAAAAATAGAACGAATGGAGGCTCGTAGTAACGTTTTGAAAGAGGAATCTAGTGGAGATCTCAAAAGGAGTGGATTGACGATTCCAATTCCTAAATTCAAACGAAGGGCTGTTTCGGCGATCCGAGACTGTTCATCGGGTTGTGGACCCTCCTCTGGTGAAAATCAATTATTCGAGGTTATTCGCAGTTCTGAGCCATTAGCTGTTTGGGGTTTCCCAATGGGTTGTGGACCGTTAATCGAGAAAAATCGACAAATTGTAGTTAATCACGATTCCGAGGGTAAATCTTAGATCGTTTGTTTAGAGTAGCTTTAAATCGAGCATTAAACATATTTTTAGGTGTCAGCGATTAGAAGAGCGTAGTGCTTACTGTAATCAGGTGTGTAATCTCACACCGTACTTCATGGGTTAGATAACCATATCGTATCAATCGCTTGATTAAATCACAAGTTAGTGAAATCAGGTAAAATGGCATATTTATACTTTAGTGGTAAAGACTTTGAAATCGGTATTAAGAATGTGAAAATTACGAAATTGCCCTCAAGGGGCCAAATCGATATAAATGACTATATGGGCCAAATGTGATATTTGATGTATGGGCCAAATGTGATATTTGATGTATCGGCCAAATGTGATATTTGATATATGGGCCAAATGTGATATTTGATATATAGGCCAAATGTGATATTTGATATATGGGCCAAATGTGATATTTGCTATATAGGCCTAAATATGATAATGATTGTGAAAATTTTATAATATGTATGTTTGTAATAATTATAAGAATGGATTGTTGTAAATGAATATACATATTATATACATGATTTGCATGGGTTGGGATATTTGACGAAGAGAAGATCTGGTAGCTTTGCTACAAAATTTATATGGCTTAACACCCTGTTTGATATATGGCTTGATGCCCAGTTTGATATATGGCTTGATGCCCAGTTTGATATATAGATTAATGCCCAGTTTGGTGTGTTGGCGGGGTGGGTGACTAAAGCTCGCCACAGGTGTGTTGGTTGGTACGGGTGTTGTGTAGCGGATAGAAAACTAGGTTTGGTTGGGAAATTGCATAACACATGCATGTTATATATGATATTATGTTATGATTGCAAATGGGCTTTGGCCCAATAAATGCTTAATTAAATTTTTGGCCCAGTGACAATGGTAAGTGGGTTACACACTGAGTTCTAAGTAACTCACCCCGTTTTCTTTACCTTTCTCAGGTAATGACCAGTGATGGAGGCTTAGGCCGTGGACGACTCAGTGGAGGCCATACTACGAATAATGGGTTATTTATATCTGGATTTCTTTTAAGCACTTTTATTATTTTTACTATTTAAGTTAAGTTGTAATAAGGCCTCTGGTTAATTTTATGGATGTTTTACTTGTGGATGGATTTTATAATACGCTTTAAATACTTAAGTGGGATTTCTTTTCTAAAATATAAATAAACATTTTCTTAAATGAACATCTGAAGAGGATTTCATTCTTAAATATGTTTAACTCGGAAATTTTACGTAACAATATTTTATATTTTTGTTTTCAATTTACTTTGAATTCTTTAAATTTTTTCTTGAATTATTAAATCCAATTTTTCTAAGTTTTAATTATATGTCTCAAATTATTAGATTTAGTAATCAACCTCGGTTTTAATAACTCCATGTCAAAATGTTTCTTCTTTTTGAAAATCTGATTTCTTTAAAAGACTAGATGTATGTTCACTTTGTGTGACATGTCAAATCTGGTCTTAATGCATAGACTGGGTTTGGGGTGTTACATTTTTCGTGTTCACTTTATTGATTATGAGTGTGTCAACTTTGAACTGTTATTCTAGAATTTGCCTCGTTTATACATGTCGAGACCACACTTTTGATTTGATATACAGAGATGATAAAGGCACCTAGGATTTAACCCACTTACTCCATAAAAAGCCTACCTTCACAAATTAACCCCTAGTGAACCCCGTTGAATCCTAACAACCTTTTTATTGACTCACCCACTAATATTAACCCAAAACTCCTTTGTATTTGTTATCACCCATTCTTTTGATTACCCTTTAATCAAGGTTTGATTTGATTAATTTACAGAGTTATATTAGTTCAGTAGTTATTTATGACGTAATATTTTAGTTTTTCTTATATAAAAAAAGTTTAGAGCATTTAAACTCCATTTGTTGAAGAAAAAGCTCGTATTAAAGTAGTATCAAATTTCAAGTGATGAAAATACTCTTTATTATAGAGTAATTATCAATAGTAGGTATTATTAGTTTCCATTCAATGTAAATATTCATATTTAGTTCATTGTTTTCTAGTTAGGTAACTTGTCAAGTCAGTCTCGATTCTAACCTTTTAATTCAGCCTTTATCCAAACATTTTAACCCAAGCCCCGTTACAACCCTAATTAAAGACCTTTTGATTTGTGTATCATCTCATATACAGTGGTGGAGATTTGATTTTCAGGCAAGCCTATGGGATTAACTTTTTAGGTTTGACTTAGAGTGCTTATTCTTGAACCTTAAACATTTCGAGTGATTTGAGTGAATCTTTTGTGAGGATGTCAATCCTTGTCGATTTTGAATTAAAGGTAATTACTTAGATAAGGGGAGACACTTATGTTTTCGTACTACTACAAAGGTATGACTTATCTTGAATCTTTAGGGTTTTTTGAGTTGAATTATCTATGTATAAATTATTTATGAACTATGATGAGACATTGTCGATAGGAATTATGAATTATGGAAAGTTCGTTTTAATTGTAAGTTGAGAATTTTGCTTGAGGACAAGCAAAAGCTTAAGTGTGGGGGTATTTGTTAAACCATAAAAGCAACATATTTTAATCCCACATTTAGTATGCTTTTGGATGATTTATCCCTAATTTATGTAAAAAGGTGCTTTTAATCCTTTCTTTTCATGTTTATACTCAAGAAAGCACCCGAGGATGAAAAGAACGTAAAATGGGCTTAAAACAGGCCAATTTGGGCCAACGAGGAAATTGACATGGCCTGGACTTCAAGCCACACGACCGTGCCTCGTCAAATTACTTCACGAATGTGCCCCAATCGGCAGAATCAAGACATGGCCTAAAGACGATTTACATGGGCATGTACCATGGGCGTGCCCCTGCTACGGGAATGAGCAATTTCACTTGGATTTGGATGCTTGAAGCCAAAGAAACATACTCCTAATCCATTTAAACATCCTAGGAGGAATTCTACTTGAATTAGGATACTTAGGAGCCAAGTAAAGCATCTCAAAGCCTATATAGACACCCAAGGTAGCAACTAAAAAGGGAGTTTGGCAGAAGTCGAAACAGGGGGGCAGAGTTTTCTGCCAGAGCTTTTATTCAGGGAAGCACTTGAAGATAGTAGTTGATCCATCTCAAGAAGCCGGAACTCTATTCAAGACGGACAATCTCTCCTTCAATTCCTTTAGGGAGTTTTAGGGATTTCTTATGTTTTGTTTTATCTTTTCTCTTGAGATGTTTTCTTATTTAGTTATGAACTAAACCCCTTAGATACCTGAAGGGGATGAAACCTATGATGGATTTTGTTATTTGATTTCTAAATTATATGATAAGTACTTAGTTTGTTCTTAATTATATTGCTTAATTCAATCTGATGTGCTTAGGTGGAGGGGGAATAGACCCTGCACAAGAGTAGATCTAGCATAATTGAGCGAGTTGATCGGGCACCTAGAGATAGGGTTATGAGATTTTTCGGATTAGAGTGAAACCTAATATGGGAATCCATTGATCGATTTACTGCTTCCTTAGGGGGTTATTATAAGAGAACGAGAGATCCACTAATTAACCTAAGGTTAGACATTATTCACCTCGAGAGAGGGTTTAATATATGTTAGGGAGTCTCACGGATCAATTTAAGTAAAGAAATCATATGGTTTGAGTAGTAAATAATAAGTGAAGTCATAGGTGGATTCTTCCTGAGGGTATCATCTTCATCAACTGAGTTCTCCTAAAGTCTTTCTGCAATTCATTCTTTTGTCTTTGCATTTAGTTTAAGTATTTCATTTAGTATTAGATAAATCAACCAATCACTCTATATTTCAGGCTAAATAATAGAAAGAAAGTGAGTAGTAGTACTTTTAGGTTCCCTTGGGTTCGATAAGATATTCTTGCCTAAACTATACTACTGTTCGATAGGTGCACTTGCCTCTATCATTGTCATAGTTAGTCTACAGGTTCGATGATTCTTTTTTTAAATTTTAAAACTCAATTGTTTGACACGATCACACCTATCGAACAATAGTATAGCTTAGTGGCAAGACCGAAATGTCGAACCCAAAGGAACCAAAAGTACTGTACTGATCTAGCCTAAAATAAATAGAATTTTATCTAACTAATTACTAAGCTAAGGATGCTAAGACACAAAGAACGAATTGGGAAATTACTTTTGGGAAAATCAATTGATCAAGACATTACCCGAGGAAGAATCCACCTAGACTTCACTTGTTATTTAACTCTAAACTAGATGATTTATTCACTTGACCTGATCCGTAGGATTCCCTAATTTATATTAATACCTATTTTGAGGCTACTAACATCTAACCCTAGGTTGATTAATTGAAATTTCTTTCTAATTAAAACCCCTAGTGTTGCATTAACTCGTTCTATGGACTCCTATATTAGGTTTGACCCTAATCTGGTAGATTTTCATCGTCTTATTTTTAGGAGTGCGATCAACTCCATTTAATTATGCTAGATCTACTCTTAAACAGGGACTTTTGCTCCTCTGAATAAGTATATCAATACTTGAATGAATATCCTGAAACATTAAAACAACAATTAAGAACACATAATTAAGAACAAATCAAGTATTTATCATACAGTTTAGAAAACAATAACAGGATTTGTCATAGGTTTCATCCCCCTCAGGTATTTAAGGGGTTTAGTTCATGTTCATAAAAGAATACGTCTCAAAAGAAAGTAAATAACTAAACATAAACAAAAACCTTAAAACCCCTAAAGGAATTAAAGGGAAGATCTTTATTCTTAAGCGTTATTCGGGCTTCTTGAGATGGATCAACTGGCTTTCTTCAAGTAATTCCCTGTATTCAGCCCTCTCTGGCTTCGCCTCCTATGGCTCCGACAGAAGCCTTCTGTCAAACTCCCCTTTTTGGTTGACCTCTAGGGCATTTATATAGGCTTTTGGGATGCCTTACTTGGCCCACAAGTATCCTATTCCATGTAGAATTAAAATGGGCCATGGTAGGGACACACCGTGTGGCATGCCCATGTGAATTGATCCCAGGTCGTGCTCGAGTCTGCTAAAGTGGCACAACCGTGTGGTGAACTCTAGGCCGTGTTGATTTCTCACTTTGGCCTAATTTCTTCGTTTTTGGCCCGTTTCTCATTCTTTTCGTCCTCTTATCTCACCTAAGTATAAAACATGAAATTAAACGATTAGGAGCATCAAATTCCACAATGCAAGGGATAAATCATCCAAAAGTATGCCAAATATGGGATTAAAATATGTATATATGATCGTGTCAAACAGTCGAGTTTTAATATTTATAAAAAGAATGATCGAACTGTAGACTAACTATGACAACGATAGAGGCAAGTGCACCTATCGAACAGTAGTATAGTTTAGGCAAGAGTATCTTATCGAATTCAAAGGAACCTAAAAGTACTACTACTCACTTTCTTTCTATTATTTAGCCTAAAACATGGAGTGATTGGTTTATTAATCTAAAAACTAATGAAATACTTAAACTAAATGTAAAGACAAAAGAACAAAACTTTGGGAAAAGACTGTGGAAAAACTCAGTTGATTATGACGATACCCTTAAAAAGAATCCACCTATGACTTCTCTTGTTATCTAACTTTTAATTCATATGACTTCTTTACTTAGCTTGATCCATGAGACTCCCTAACCTATATTAAACACTCTCTCGAGGTGAATAACATCTAACCTTAGGTTAATTAGTTGAACTCTCGTTCTCTTATAATAACCCCATAAGGAAGCAGTAAATCGATCAATGGACTCCCATATTAGGTTTCACCCTAATCCGGCAAAATCTAGTAACCCTATCTCTAGGCGCTCGATCAACTCCGCTTAATTATGTTAGATCTACTCTTAGGCAGGGTCTATTCCTCCTTCACCTAAGCACATCAGATTAAATTAAGCAACATAATTAAGAACAAACTAAGTACTTATCATATAACTTAGAAATCAAATAACAAAATCTATCATATGTTTCATCCCTTTTAGGTATCTGAAGGGTTTAGTTCATAACAAAATAAGAAAACATCTCAAGATAAAAGATAAAACAAAACATAAGAAATCCATAAAACCCCCTGAAGGAATTGAAGAGGAGATCATTTGTCTCGAGTAGAACTCGACTTCCTGAGATAGATCAACAGGCTATCTTCGAGTAATTCCCTGAATAAAAGCTCTGGCAGAAAACTCTGATTAATAACCTTTTTCTTAGAACAGCTGCCTTGGGATGTTTATATAGGCTCCTTAGAAGCTTTACTTGGCTCCTAAGTACCTCTTTCAAGTAGAATTATTATTGAGGTGTTTAAGTAGACTTAGGAGTATGTTTCTTTGGCTTCAAGCATCCAAATTTGAGTGAAATTGCTTATTCCCGTAGCAGGGGCACGACCATGGCACACGCCCATGTAAGTCGACTTCAGGCCGTGTGTCGATTCTGTTGATTGAGGCACGGCCGTGTAAGTCGGGTTTCAGGCCGTGCTTCAAGTTTATCTATTGGGACACGGCCATGCAAATTGTGCTTGGGGCGTGTCTTTGAATGATTGGCGAGGCACGGCCGTGTGACTTGAAGTCCAGGCCGTGCCAATTTCTTAGGTTGGCCCAATTTGGTCCATTTTAAGCCCGTTTCTCATTCTTTTCATTCTCGGGTGCTTTTCTGAGTATAAGACATGAAAAGAAAGGATTAAGAGCACCTTTTTACATAAATTGAGGGCTAAATCATCCAAAAGCATACTAAATGTGGGGTTAAAATATGTTACTTTTATGGTTTATCAATATATTATGGTTTATCAAATACCCCCACACTTAAGCATTTGCTTGTCCTCAAGCAAAATCCTCAACTCACAATTAAAATTCATTCTTCTCAACTTATAACTCCTATTAATAATGTTTCGAAATAATCCGTAGGTAATCATACATTGAGAATTCAACTAAAAGAACATCAAAGTTTCAAACAATCCAAGTTGAGCATTTTATTCATGGAAAACATAGGTATCCCCCCTTATCTAAGTAATCACCTTTGATTCAAAATAGCACAGAGTTAACATCCTCACTAAGGGTTCACTCAAATCACTCAAAGTGTTTAAGGGACAATAAATTAAGCACTCAATAGTCAACATGAAAAGTTAATCCCATAAACTTGCATGAAAATCAAGTCTTCACCACTGTAAATTGAGATGATACATTGATGAAAAGGTCTTTAAGAAGGGTTGTAACTTGGCTTGGTTAGGGGGTAAGGTTACATGCTGAAAGAGAAGGTTAGAATCGAGATCAAATTGACAAATTATCTAACTAGAAAAATAGACTAAAACTGAATAATTACAATAATAACACGAGCTTCTTCTAAAGATCTGAAATTTACTGTTTAAGCTCATAAAAACATAGAACTAATGAAAAATATACTATCAACTTTTTTAAAAGCAAATCAAGTAATAATTACATACTAAAATATCAGGCCGTGCTTTAGGTCTATCTATTGGGACACGGCCATGCAAATCATGCTTGAGGCGTGTCTTTGAATGATTGGCGAGGCACGACCCTATGACTTGAAGTCCAGGCCGAGCTAATTTCTTGGGTTGGCCTAATTTGGTCCGTTTTAAGCCTGTTTCTCATTCTTTTTTTTCTCAGGTGCTTTCCTGAGTCTAAGACATGAAAAGAAAGGATTAAGAGCACCTTTTTACATAAATTGAGGGCTAAATCATCCAAAAGCATACTAAATGCGGGATTAAAATATGTTACCTTTACGGTATACTTAAGCTTTTGCTTGTCCTTAAGCAAAATTCTCAACTTACAATTAAAACGAACTTTCCATAATTCATAATTCCTATCGACAATGTCTCATCACAATTCATAGATAATTTATACATGGATAATTCAACTCAAAGAGTCCTAAGGATTCAATCATGATAAGTCATACCTTTGTAGTACGAAAACATAGGTGTCTCCCCTTATCTGAATAATGACCTTTAATTCAAAACCGACAAGGATTGACATCCTCACAAAAGATTCACACAAATCACTCGAAGTGTTTAAGGTTCAAGAATGAGCACTCTAAGTCGAACCTAAAAAGTTAATCCCATAGGCTTGCTTGAAAATCAAATCTCCACCACCGTATATGAGATGATACACAGATCAAAAGGTCTTTATCAAGGTTGTAATGGGGCTAAGGTTAATGGTGTGGATACAGGCTGAATTAGAGGGTTAGAATCGAGATCTAATTGACTAATTACCTAATCTAAAAACAATGAACTAAATATGAATATTTACATTGAATGAAAACTAATAATACCCCTATTGATAATTACTATATAATAAAGAGTATTTTCATCACTTAAAATTTGATAATACTTTAATACGAGCTTTTCTTCAACAATTGGAGTTTAAATGCTCTAAGCTCTTTTATATACTACTAATATTGAATAAACTTGGATTTTTTTTAAGAACAAACTAAAATATTATGTCATAAATGATAAATGTAACTACTGAACTAATATAATTTGGTAATTTAATCAAATCAAACCTCGAATTAAAGGGCACCCAAAAGAATGGTGATAACAAATTCAAAGGGGTTTTTTGTTAATATTAGTGGGTGAGTCAATAAAAAGGTTGTTATGATTCAACGGGGTTCACTAGGGGTTAATTTGTGAAGGTAGGCTTTTTATGGAGTAAGTGGGTTAAACCTAGGTGCATTTATCATCTCAGTATATCAAATCATTAATGTGGTCTCGACATGTATAAATGAGGCAAGTTCTAGAATAATAGTTCAAAGTTGACACACTCATAATTAATAAAGTGAGCACGAAAAAGAATATATGCTCTATAAGGCTCAAAATCTCACAAAAATTATGGGTGTTTTTGACATCAATCCTTATAAATTCCAAATTTCAAGGTAGTACTCAAATTAAGTTCAACAACCTACTAATTTTTAATTTTTAGAAAGTAGACTTATCATGCTCGATTCTTTAGTATTCTTCAAATTTAATCATCAATCCACAATTAACTATGACTTCTATAAAACATATCAATAATAATCATAAATCATTAGAAATTTCATCCTAATTAGTAATATGAGAAAAATAATTTCGAACAAGTTTAAAATTCAGGATTTTTGAGAACAATGAAAAATTAGGCACTAAATTAAGAATTATGCAAAAAGTTAGGCACTTTTATCCCCCCACACTTAAGATGTACATTGCCCTCAATGTACAAAGATAGGTAATAACAATTAATATAAGATCAAAAGAGAGGGATAGAGTGCCACTTCTTGAATTTTGGGTGATTTTCGGAGGATGCATCTTTGGTGGCGGTGATGGTGTGTTCTATGGGCCTGATGGGGTGGCTACCGAAAAGCATTTTACTAGATAAAGAAATTGGGTAGCCTAGGAAGATATAGCCAAGAAATCTAAAGAAACATTAAGAATAAACTAATAATATAATTAAGGACAAGAAAAATAAAGAGAAGGAAACTAAGAAGAAAACTAAAGTTAGAATAGAATACTAATGGACTGAATAGTTCTTATTGACAGATGGTTTCCAAAGTGGGAGTAATTTCTAAGGTTGCGGATTGTTGGTCATGGTGGAGGTGGCGTGATTCTCTAGCAGCCTTTAGAACCTAAAACCAAGAAACTAGGATGAAGGGAATTAAATTAAGCAGAAGAGAAGTATAGATAAGGAAAATAAAGGAGAAGAGAAAAGAAAAATAGAATCGAAATGGTTTCGGAGACCTTTGGCGTGTCGAATAGCTAAAGCTGTCGGCATGTCCTATGTGTTGGGGTCTCCTTTAAGGAGACAATGCTTACCTTCTTATGCTTCTTGGACATGATTTTAGTGTAGCTCAAGAGTTTGGACACTATCTTAAAGAAATAAGAGAAATTTGAAAGAAGGAGGAAAGAATGAGAGAATAAATTGGTAGGAAAGGAGAGGGCTGTGGGGTTTAAATAGGTGCTCAAATTTGGCTTGTTCCCACGCCCGTGGACTGATGGTGTGTTGAATTACACGGTCGTATCACACGGCCGTGTTGTGGAGTGTCGTTCGTCAATGCTCGTGTTTTAGCCAATCATGCCCGTGTTTGTAAAGTCAACATATGGGCATGAGTGTGACGCACAGGCGTGTTGTGCCCGTGCTCGATAAGTTAATAGCCTTGCACGATCGTGAGGCACGGCCATGCTAATTTGTCAGTGCCCGTGGGGGAGGGTGGTTGGATCCGTGATGTCGGAGGGTGTTTGGCCTGATTTGCATGGACTCTGCTATGTCAGTACGGGGATTCCAGTGGTCCACATGGCCACGGACACGGCCGTGTGACCTTGAAATTCTGCATTCTTGGTTTAGTAAGAAAAAGAAAGAAAGAAGAAAAGGAAAGAAACTGAAAATAAAATTGAAAATAAAAAGTGTTAGTATTTGGGTTGCTTCTCGAAAGCGCTCATTTATAGTCTTAAGCTAGACTTTCCTCGTATTTGAAATTTTTAGGGAGGTTTAAAGGTTTGAATATCTCCCCTCATACTTACAGTTTTAGTTTCTTGACAAAGTTTAGGTCAAGAAGCTTTTACCTTAAAAGTTTCAAATGTTGATTTGCTTACCTCGACTGTTCTGTGCGGGGAGATATCATGTACCTTAAGCAGGACTTCTCCCTTCGCTCTCAGATCTGTTAAAGAGATGTGAGGATCGACTTTGTCTAATAGTACCTGGTCTCTTATTTTGAAGTGATTTGATATCCCTATGAGCTTTTCTGGCAGTTCCTTTGGTTTTACTTCGTGTGGATCCGGCTTTTCTTTGACTTGTATCTTCTGCTCTTCAAACTTGTCAAGCCTAAGGCCTTGTCCCTTGTAGGATTCTACTTTGTTGTTTTGGGACTTATGAGTCATCTCAGGGTTGTCTTTATGATGTGTTTCCTGTGATGAAAGTTGAACAATTTGATTATCCATTGAAGTGACTTTCTTACTTTCATCATCTGTTGTTCTGGCCGAGTCGAGAGCTTGAAGCTTAATCGATTCATCTCCTACACGAAGTATGAGCTCGCTTGTGGGAACATCAATTTTAGTCTTGGCAGTTGCTAGAAAAGGTCTTCCTATAATTAAAGGGATTGAATTATCCTCATCCATGTCTAAAACAACAAAATCTAATGGGAACACAAATTTATCGATTTTCACAAGAACATCTTCAATAATGCCCCTAGGAATTCTAACAGTTTTATTAGCTAGTTGAATACTCATCCTAGTTTGTTTGGGCTTCCCTAAACCTAGTCATTTAAACAATGCAAAATGCATAACATTTATATTTGCCCCTAAATCAGCTAACGCATTATCAATAGTTAAATTACCGATTAAACATGGAAATGTAAAACTCCCTGGATCTTTTTGTTTCTGTGGTAGTCTATTTTTTAATATTGCTAAGCATGTTGAGTTTAGTTCCACCTGGTGCTCTTCATCTATTTTGCATTTGTTTGTCAAGAGCTGTCTTAGAAATTTCCTCGAGTCTGGCATCTGGAAAAGAGCTTTAAGAAGGGGTAAGTTAATATGTAATTTCTTTAAAAGTTTAAGAAACTTACCAAACTATTCTTCTGAGTCTTCTCTTTTCAAGGCTTCGGGATACGGTATGCAAGGTTGGTACTCTTTAATTACCAGTTTTTCTTGTGTTACCTCTATTTTACCTTTTTCTTTCTTGGTTTCTTGTGCTACGGTGGGAGTGTCTACCTTTGTACTTTCTTGAGTTGTGATGACTTGGATATGTTCTTTTGGGTTTATTTTTGTGTTGCTTGGTAGACGTCCGTGTTAACGTTCTGAAATTAGCTTTGTGAGATGTCCCACTGACCAAGTAAGTTCTCCAACTTGATTCTCGATCCCTTTGATTGATTTTTGTCGTTCATCAAGTGCTGCTTCAGCCTTTTGGAAATGAGAATCTGTGGCTGGTATGAATTTCATCAGCATCTCTTCGAGGTTTGATTCCATCTCCTGTGGATATGGTTGATTTTGATAATTTGGAGGAGGTTGCTACCTTTGATTTCCTTGGTTTCCTTGTTCTCCCCACGAAAAACTTGGGTGGTTCCTCCAACCAACGTAATAAGTGTTACTATAAGGATTATTATTGGATCTGAAATTGTTACCTATATAGTTTGTCTGCTCATGTTCTACTCCTGGTTGGTAGGGTGGGTACTCAGGATTCGCCATATTCCCACTCGCTTCGCATTTCATTACTGGGTGTACCTACAAAGAACATAGATTATCAAGCTTTTTATTCATCATCTCCACCTGTGTTGACAGCATTGTTACTGCGTCTATGTTAAAAACTCCGGCTGATTTTGTCGGTTTGGCCTTTGTAATTTTCCATTGATAAGTGTTCAATAACATTTCCTCAATAAAATCATAAGCCGCTTTAGGAGTTTTGTTATGCAAAGTTCCACCGGCTGATGATTCAATCATTTCCCTCGTTGAAGAATTCACATCGTTGTAAAAAGTTTGGACTTGAAACCACAAAGGTAATTCGTGGTGTGGACATCTTCTCAAGAGATCCTTTTATCTTTCCCATGCATCATATAAAGTTTCTACGTCATTCTGCACAAAAGAAGATATGTCATTCCTAAATTTGGCCGTTTTGGCTGGTGGAAAGTATTTTAAAAGAAAATTTTCGATCATTTGATCCCATGTGGTGATTGACCCTCGTGGTAACGAGTTCAACCACTGATTTGCTTTATTCCTTAATGAAAAGGGAAATAACCGAAGACGTATGGCATCGTCAGAAACGCCATTTATTTTGAAGGTATCACAGAACTCTAAGAAATTAGTTATATGAGTATTTGGATCTTCATCCTGCAAACCATCAAATTGAACAAACTGTTGAATCATTTGTATTGTATTAGGCTTTAATTCAAATTTATTAGCAGCTATAGTGGGCCTAACAATACTATATTCTGCTCCTATCAAATTAGGTTTAGCATAATCATACATAGTACGCGGAGCATTCTGTTCTTGCACATTTGGCAGTGGATTGTTTTCGTCCATCCCTTTGGTAGTCTAGAGCTCGTCTAATTTCTCTGCAATTTCTGTGAGTGGTAGCTTCAATGTCACTTTCGTACGCTAAAGGTCTTCTCGGGTTCCTTCTAGTCATAAACTAGAGGTACCTGTTAGGAGAAGAAAGAAAGAAATTTAGTGTAAATAAAAATTTAACTTAAACTAAAAATAAAAGTAACTTGTGAGAAAAAATAATAAAATAATGGCTAAAGTAATAGAAATAGAGCTTTCTTAATATTCTAGTGTTCCCCGACAACGGCGGCAAAAACTTGATCATGTCAAACAGTCGAGTTTTAATATTTATAAAAAGAATGATCGAACCTATAGACTAACTATGACAACGATTGAGGTAAGTGCACCTATAGAATAGTAGTATAGTTTAGGCAAGAGTATCTTATGAATCCAAGGGAACCTAAAAGTACTACTACTCACTTTCTTTCTATTATTTAGCCTAAAACATGGAGTGATTGGTTTATCAATCTAAAAACTAATGAAATACTTAAACTAAATGCAAAGACAAAGAAACGAAACTTTGGGAAAAGTCTGTGGAAAAACTCAGTTGATTACGACGATACCCTCAGGAAGAATCCACCTATGATTTCTCTTGTTATCTAACTTTTAATTCATATGACTTATTTACTTAGCTTGATCCGTAAGACTCCCTAACCAATATTAAACCCTCTATCGAGGTGAATAACGTCTAACCTTAGGTTAATTAGTGGAACTCTTGTTCTCTTATAATAACCCCCTAAGGAAGCAGTAAATCGATCAATGGACTCCTATATTAGGTTTCACCCTAATCTAGCAAAATCTCGTAACCCTATCTCTAGGCGCTCAATCAACTCCGCTTAATTATGTTAGATCTACTCTTAAGCAGGGTCTATTCCTCCTGCACCTAAGCATATCAGATTAAATTAAGCAACATAATTAAGAACAAACTAAGTACTTATCATATAATTTAGAAATCAAATAACAAAATCTGTCATAGGTTTCATCCCCTTCAGGTATCTGAAGGGTTTAGTTCATAACAAAATAAGAAAGCATCTAAAGAGAAAAGATAAAACAAAACAAATCCCTAAAACCCCCTGAAGGAATTGAAGAGGAGATCTTTGTCTCGAGTAGAACACTGGCTTCTTGAGATGGATCAACTGGCTATCTTCGAGTAGTTCCCTAAATAAAAGCTCTAGCAGAAAACTCTGCCCAAAAACCTTTTTCTTAGAATGGCTGCCTTGGGATGTTTATATAGGCTCCTTAGATGCTTTACGTGGCTCCTAAGTACCTCTTTCAAGTAGAATTATTATTAAGGTGTTTAAGTAAACTTAGGAGTATATTTCTTTGGTTTCAAGCATCCAAATCTGAGTGAAATTGCTTATTCAAGTAGAAATTGCACACACCCATGTAAGTCGACTTGATAGTGTGTGAACATTGATTCTTGGCGCGGGTGTAAGTTAGGTTTCAAGTCGTGCTTGAGTTCATTATTGGGACACGGCCATGCAAATCATGCTTGGGCGTGTCTTTGAATGATTCAGTGTGATTTGAAGTCGGTAGTGCCAATTTCTTGGTTGGCCCAATTTGGTCTTTTAAGCTGTTTTCATTCTTTTGTTCTCGGTGCTTTCACGAGTATAATACATGAAAAGAAAGGATTAAGAGCACCTTTTACATAAATTGAGGGCTAAATCATCCAAAAGCATACTAAATGTGGGATTAAAATATGTTACTTTTACGGTATATCAATATATTACCATTTATCAAATACCCCTACACTTAAGCATTTGCTTGTCCTCAAGGAAAATCCTCAACTCACAATTAAAATTCATTCTTCTCAACTTATAACTCCTATCAATAATGTTTTGAAATAATCCGTAGGTACTCATACATTGAGAATTCAACTAAAAGAACATCAAAGTTTCAAACAATCCATGAAACACCCCAAACCCGGCCCACAAGCTCTGACCGGATCTGGTATGCTTCTAAAGAAAAACCTTTCAGATTCTATTTGGGCTTTGCCAAAAACTTATGTGATTTTGAAAATAGTTGATTTGGGTTGGGCTTAAATTTTAAAAAAAAAAATGTGTTGTTTAGATGTTAATACATTCAACTCTAATATTTAAGAGAAATTTACTTTTAACTTTAATTGGTTAATAATCGTATCATACTAAGTAATTTGAAAGCATGCATAAACAATTTAACACTTTGGCCTTATTACATCAAATAAAACCCATAGTAATTTAAAACTTAAATATAAATAAAAATAAGACAATCTTTGAGCTTTGCATGGCCTCCATGAGCTCTTTGACCGGTCCATTCTTGCGTGTCACTGAAAAATAGTCCCACAAGGGTGAGTCAAGCAGACTCAATGTGTACAATCAACACTAAGTCTCAAAGCAGATTCGGGCATGTCACATCATACATATTCACATAGCATTTATATAGAATGATGCAATTCCGAACCCAAGCCTATATAACCATTCGCTACACATCACCCGTACCAACCATCACACCGTGGGGACTACTAAGTCAACCCTCCATCCCCTACACACCATCGAAGGCAGTCGTTGCAGTCGACGTGCTCATCGCCCTTATAATTTCGTGACATAGCCACCATATATATATCCGTGACATAAGCCACCACATTCATATATTGTGACATAAGTCACCACATTCGGATATTGTGACATAAGTCACCACATTCACATATTGGGGTATGAAACCACCAATTCACTTCCCCTTTACATATCACCCATATGCCCCATGTCATGCAAAACATACAAAAATTATGCCTTATGCTTTATTCACATTCTTGTGGTTGCACTTATGTGCCATAATAGATCGTATTATATTCCTAGTAGGAGTAGGAAAAACGTACCTGAGTACTTTGTACCACCGCATGGTAACTTAGCCACGTTCACATTATTATAACATATATATTAAATATTACCTTACATCTATTAAGAGATAGTGTGGAGTACACACGATTTACTTAGCAAATTCACTCCAAATCCTAAAATCCAATCTCTTGCTTTAGATCTTTCTCGCCTATATTCGCCAACCCCAATCTTATTAGTAAAAGCCATTCGGCTATAAAACCAAATCCTAATAGGATTATTGTAATCAAATTCTTACATTGGTGCCGATTTCACTACTAATCAAATTCGAAAAACTTTGTGTTATTCCTTCCTTTAATTGGCCAATGCTAGATCATTCGACTTGGTTAGTTTTCAGCTTTTAAGTAAATAAGAACTAGATCTTAAATCACTAATAGACCTTGGCCGAATGTACCTATGTGCTTACCTTGTGATTTAAAATCCCAAAAACTAGTCACTTGTCTTGAGGAGATGTCGAAATACCTATAGGCATTGGTTAGATTTAATTCTAACTTTAAGTCACATAAAAGTGGCCTATGGCCGAATACATGCCTTACCTTAAATCTTAGAAATCCCAAAACTTTGTTGTGCTTCTCTTTATAGTCGACAACTACTAAATCCCGAAAGACCCTTCAAAGTTTCGGCCAAAGGCATTGATGGCATTAGAATCTTAATTTTAGCTTAAAGAAAAGAAATAAGATGATGATTATAGATCCTTACCCCTTTATATTAAAATCGGCAGCACCTTTACTTCAATCCCCAGAGCTATTCGGCTATGGCCTAAATGCTGACCACTCGATTTCAACTTTTGATGAACACTATAGGATTTCGGCTTTAACAAGGGAAAGCAAAGAGAGAGTATGGGCTTAGGAAGAATCGACTATTGTGGGGTTTTGAGAGGAGGGTATTCGACCTTTGATGAAAAAGAAGAAAAAGGTGAAGAATTTAGCTAGGCTTTGCTTGATTTTTGGCTTTGGCAAACTAAAAAAGAAGAGGGAAATTTTGCTAGAGGATTTCGGCAGATGAACAAAAGAAAAAGAAAGAGTAAAGGTTGGCCTCTCCTCCTTGCCGAAAATACTATAACAAGAATCCCCTATTCGGCCAACACTATCAATTCCCCTATTTTTCTCTCTTTATCTCTTTAATAAAAATAATCCACATTTATCTCTTCTTCATCATAACAAAAATAATTTAAAATAAATCCTTATTTATCTTATGCTTAGTCGAAATTTCCAAGGGAATTTAAGCACATCTTAAACTCCTCTTAGAGACTCCCCTTGCCGTCCATCTCTTCCTCATATTGCCGCAAAAATGAGAGCTTCATTTAGCTTCCTACGCGACTCGAACCTTGGCCTATTTGCACCTGTTAGTGGCATCATTCACAGAGGCCCTAAGTGGCATCTTGGAACCACTTTACCAAGCCCGTTTGTGTGTCACAATTCCTTTACTATTTCTTTTCAGGCCTTCCTACTTAGCTTCCTCTTTTAGATTTAGAATCTAATACTTTCTAAGGCATTTGTCTACGCACTAAAATTCACAGAATTCACAATGCACATTCACAACACTCATAATCATGCTATTTTATATTATTAAGCAAAAATGCATAGGCCATAATTCGAGATATTACAGTTCTACCCCCTTAAAATAATTTCGTCCTTAAAATTACCTGACTGAAATAAGTGAGGTTGCTGTTGTCGCATCGTCTCTTCTGGCTCCCACGAAGCTTCTTCCGATCCATGATTACGCCATAACACTTTGACTAGAGGAACTGATTTCCTCCGTAACACTTTCACATCTCATTCTAAAATCTGAATCGGCTCCTCCTCGTAGGACAAATCTGGCCTTATCTCCACCTCTTCAACCGGCACTACATGAGATGGATTCGATCGATAACGACGTAGCATGGAAACATGGAATACGTCGTGCATCTGCTTCAACTCGGTGGCAACTCCAAGCGATATACCCTTGGTCCAATTCGCTTCAAAACCTTATAAGGTCCTATAAACCTTGGACTTAACTTCCCTTTCCGACCAAATCTCATTACCTTTTTCCAAGGCGAAACCTTAAAAAACACTTGATCTCCCACATCAAATTCTATTTCCTTCCGTTTGAGATCTGCATAAGACTTCTGCCTATCAGATGCCTCCTTTAATCATGCCCGAATTATCTTAACCTTCTTCTCCGATTCAGCCACAATCTCTAGACCCAAAACTCGGCGTTCCCCTAATTCCGTCCAACATGTAGAAGTCCGACACTTCCAACCATACAGTGCTTCGTACGGTGCCATTCAAATACTTGCCTGATAGTTGTTATTGTAGGCAAACTCTGCTAAAGGAAAATATTCCTCCCAACTTCCTCTGAAATCCATCACACAGCCTCGTAACATATCCTCTAAGACTTGGATTACTCGTTCAGACTGGCTGTCCAACTATAGATGAAAAGCCGTAGTGAAATCCAATTTGGTGCCTAAAGCCTGATGTAGTGCTTTCCAAAACCGAGACGTGAACCTCGGATCCCTATCCGATATGATTGATATCGGTACTCCGTGCAACCTCACAATCTCCGCTACATACAACCTTGCTAACTTTTGTAGGGAGTAATCAACCCGCACTGGAATAAAATGCGCTGACTTTGTCAGTCGATCCACTATCACCCATACCAAGTCCTTCTTAGTAGGCGTAAGGGGAAGCCCACTAACGAAGTCCATGGTGATTCTCTCCCACTTCCATTGGGGAATTTGTATTGGCTGAAGCAATCTCGATGGAACTTGGTGTTCAGCCTTAACTTGCTGACACGTCAAACATTTGTCAACAAATTCAGTCACTTCCCATTTAAGACCAGTCCACCGGAACTGTTCCCTTAGGTCTCTATACATTTTACTACCTCCGGGATGCATAGCATAAAGGCTACTATGCGATTCCCGAAGAATTCTTTGCCTAAGCTCCTCGTCCTTCGGCATACAAATCTTACCCTTGAAGCACAATACTCCTTCGTCATTAACACCATAATCCTCTAACTCTCCATTCTGCACTTGTCGCAACTTAACACTTAGATCCTCATCAACCAACTGTCCCTCTTTCACATTATTCAACCACGTTGGCTTAACTTGCAGCTCTGCCAACAGACTTCTATCATCATACAAGCTCAGATGTGCAAACATCGCCCTCAGATCCGACACAACCTTCTGACTTAGGGCATCTGCCACTACATTCACCTTGCCCGGGTGATATTCTATGGAACAATCATAGTCCTTCAATAGTTCCACCCACCTTCGCTGTCTTAAGTTCAACTCCTTCTGAGTCAACAAGTACTTAAGACTCTTGTGGTCTGTGTAGATCATCGACTTCTCTCCATATAGATAGTGCCTCTACACCTTAAGGGCAAAGACCACTGCCGCCAATTCCAAGTCGTGCATCGGGTAGTTAACCTCGTGTGGCTTTAGTTGTCAAGACACATAAGCGAGTACTTTCCTATCTTGCATAAGGACACCTCCCAATCTTGTATGGGAAGCATCACAATATTCTACAAAATCCTTCCCTACCTCTGGCTGAATCAAAACTGGAGCTTCAGTCAAAACCTTCTTAAGCTTCTCGAAGCTCTCTGTTGCTTATTGGTCCATATAAAAGGCACTTCCTTCCTTAATAACTTTGTTAAAGGCGCGGCTATCGGCGAGAACCCTTATACAAACCTTCTATAATAGCCTGCCAATCCTAAGAAACTCGAACTTTCACTGAGACCTAGGGGTTTCCAATCCAAAAGCGCCTCAATCTTCCGAGGATCCACCCTTATTCCTTCAAAGCAGATACCACATGTCCTAGAAGCGTCACCTCCTTAAGCCAAAATTCACACTTCTTTGAATTTGGCGTGAAGCTCTTCTCCTCAACACTTGCAACACAATTCGGAGGTGCTCATCATGCTCTTCCTCTGACTTTGAATACACCAATATGTCATCTATGAACACAACAATGAATCGATTCAGATAGGGTTGGAAAGCCCGATTCATCATGTCCATAAACGCGGCTGGGGCATTAGTCAAATCGAACGGCATTACCAAGAACTCATAATGCCCGTACCTTGTTCGGAAAGCCGTCTTATGGATATCAGCCTCCTTCACCTTAAGCTGATGATATCCAGACCTTAGATCTATCTTCGAGAATACTATGGCCCTCTTAAGCTGATCAAACAAGTCATCAATTCTTGGCAACGGGTACTTGTTCTTGATGGTCAGCTTGTTCAACTGACGATAATCTATGCACATACGCATAGTTCTGTCCTTCTTCTTCACAAACAAGACCGGTGCTCCCCATTGAGACACACTAGGTCAGATGAAACCACGATCAAGCAATTCCTGAATCTGAGCCTTAAGCTCAACCAACTCCTTTGGTGCCATTCTGTATGGGGCAATGGACACGGGAGTCTGTGCATAAAGAAGTCAATTCCAAACTCCACCTCTCTGTCTGGGGGTATTCCGGGTAATTTCTCCAGAAAGACATCCACAAACTCCCTTACAGTTCTAACTCCATTAACTCCCCCTTCGTTTGTATCCAACGCACAAATGAAGGCCAAAATGCCTTACACCCCTTAGAACCATCTTATCATCCTTCAATGCAAAACTACGTTAGATAAATAGTTCCTCCTTTCACCTATCATAACCATCACCTAATCCTCTAGGGTCCTTAACTCCATTTGTTTGGCTGTACAATCCAATACAGCCCGATGCTCCACTGACCAATCCATGCTAAGTATAAGATCAAATTTCCCGAAGGGTAATTCCATTAAGTCAGTAGGGAATACTACTCCCTGAAGCTCCAAAGGCACACTCTAAAATATCTTGTTTACCACTACAGTTTGACCTAGTGGGCTTACTACAGTCATCTCCCTATTAGAGGGTTCAGAGGCTATGCCTAGTGTTTCAACTACACAACATGCAACATAAGAATGGGTCGAGCCTACATCGATCAAAGCAAAATAAGGCTTGCCATAAATAAAGAACGTACCAGTTATGACGTCCGGTGCGTCTCTGTCCTCCCTACGGTGAATCGCATACACCAAGCCCACTGTCTTGCCTCTGTATTACCACCACCTCGACCTGGTGTTCCACGTCCTCTTCCGGTACCGTTTCCTCTACCATTCGAACTACGCCCTCGCTGAGGCTACTGTCCGCCTCTTTCAGCCTGAGTAACACCCTGAGCTGCTGGTCGATTCCCATCCTGTCTCATAGGACAGTCCTTAATCATATGGTTCTTAGACCCACATTTGAAACATCCTCCTGTCTTCTTCCAACACTCTCCTAGATGCTTCTTTCCACACTGATCACAAGTACGGTATTGGCCACCTGTCACAGTCCGCTGACCTTGCGGCCCATCAACTTTAGGCCTCTTTTGCACATTCCCTGATGATCCAGACGACCTAAAACCCCTCTTCTGTCTATTCCAATTAGTGTTCTTCCTTATAGAATCCTTGATACCCTCGGCTACTTTAGCCTTTTCCACCTGACAAAGAACTCGCTCCTATTATGGGCTATCAATAACCTCAAGTCATCTCTTAGTCCGTCTTCAAATCGGACACACCGCTCATGCTCTATAGACACTATGCCCCGAGCATAGCGGCTCAGCCTTAAGAATTCAGCTTCGTACTCAGCTACAAACTTGTTCCCTTGAACCAGCCCTAGAAATGCCTTCCTCTTTGCATCGATATAATGGGTACCAACATACTTCTTCTGGTATGCCGCCTTAACATACTCCAAAGTAAGTTCCTCCGCTGTAGCACCATCCCGCACCGTGAGCCACCATTGATATGACTCATCACGAAGAAGCGACACCAACCCTTTCAGCTTCTCCTCATCAGTTAAGTCGAGCTCATCCATAATCCGCTCAGTCGCCTCCAACCAATACTCAGTGGTACTGGGTGCCACACCAGATATACCATGGAACACTTCAGCTCTGTTGGCTCGGAGACGCTCAGGTTCCGACTTTTGAGCTCCCATGCCTCCACCTGCTCCAGCCACCCTTTCCAAAACCCGCAGCATTGCCTGTGACACTGCATCATCCCCCGTCTGATCTTGATATTCCACATCAGCGATTGGTGGTGGTGGTGGCATTTCATTTTAGATCCTTGACCCAATCTAACGGGTTCAGACACGGTCATTTGACCTCTTCCACGGCCACGTACGTTATGACCACGTCCCCTTGAATTCATACTTTCGCTTTGCGTTTATCAGATCAAAGAATTTTATGTATTAGCTTTGTTCCACTTAATTTAACACGAATAATTTTATGTTTAATAGTTCTAGAAAGTAGCTCTTTCGAGTCATACACATACAGTCTCACATCATTCATTTAGTCACACACATGAACTTGCGTTCATTATAGAGAAATGTTGTAGTTGTCGTTGTTTGTTGTTTTCCACTACCTAGGGGTATTTTTGTAATTTTGTCCTACAGGGGTATTTTGTTAATTTTCAAATTAGGGTATTTGAAAATGTTGCAAAATAGAGATTGTTGATGTTTTGCAAAATTAAAATACTTGCCGGAAAATTTTCAAAGGTGAAATGATAATTTTATACACTAGGGGTATTTAGGTAATTTGTAAATTAAAAATTTTTAGAATTTTTTTTCCAAAATAATAATTTTCACAATTAAAAAGGGTAGTTTGTTGACTTTTAAAGCTAGGGTTTCCATAAAAGTGTGGCTAGTCCCTTTCGTGTTTTAATTATTGAGTTTAGCCCGTGACTAAGTCCTCCTGGTTAGGGTGAACCGAAGCTACGCACCAGGTAGGATTTGAGTGGAGAGGAGGTGAGTCACACGGACTGCTTAAATACCAAGCTCCCAAAAAACCAATCCTGGACATGCGCACAATGGTTGCCACACCCTAACTCGATGACTTAACCACAGGTTTGTTTAATTAGGCACTTAAAATTTTATGTAATTGTTGGGGTAACCTAGTCCTAGGGTTCAAGTACTTATCATGCTAATCTACGTTCCATTTCTACCCTTCTACAATTCATATCATAAATCACACAAGAGATAGGGGTACTTACCTAGTGGACTTTGGCCGGAGACTCAGGTGCCATGCCAGAAAACCTACTTATTTCTCAAAATTTTTCACAAAATTCTTTTGGGCTTAATTTTGAAAATGTTTTGGGCCTTAAACCCAAGGCTGAGAGTTTAAAACTGGGCTCTGATACCAAGCTAAAACACCCCAAACCTGGCCCCCAAGCCCTGACTGGATCTGGTATGCTTCTAAAGAAAAAGCTTTCAGATTCTATTTGGGCTTTGCCAAAAACTTATGTGATTTTAAAAACAGTTGATTTGGGTTGGGCTTAAATTTAAAAAAAAAACCGTGTTGTTTAGATGTTAATACATTCAACTCTAATATTTAAGAGAAATTTACTTTTAACTTCAATTGGATAATAATCGTATCATACTAAGTAATTTGAAAGCATGCATAAACAATTTAACACTTTGGCCTTATTACATCAAATAAAAACCCGTAGTAATTTAAAACTTAAATATAAATAAAAATAAGACAATCTTTGAGCTTTGCATGGCCTCCACTGAGCTCTGGCCGACCCGGTCCATTATTGCGTGTCACCTGAAAAATAGTCCCACAAGGGGTGAGTCAAATAGACTCAATGTGTACAATCAACACTAAATCTCAAACAGATTCAGGCATGTCACATCATACATATTCACATAGCATTTATATAGAATGATGCAATTCCCAAACCCAAGCCTATATAACCATCCGCTACACATCACCCGTACCAACCATCACACCGTGGGAACTACTAAGTCAGCCCTCCATCCGCTACACAGCATCGAAGGCGATCATTGCAATCGGCGTGCTCATCGCCTTATAATTTCGTGGCATGGCCACCATATATATATTCGTGACATAAGTCACCACATCCATATATTGTGACATAAGTCACCACATTCGGATATTGTGACATAAGTCACCACATTCACATATTGGGGTATAAAACCACCAATTCACTTCCCCTTTACATATCACCCATATGCCCCATGTCATGCAAAACATGCAAAAATTATGCCTTATGCTTTATTCACATTCTTATAGTTACACTTATGTGGCATAATAGATCGTATTATATTCCTAGTAGGAGTAGGAAAAACGTACCTGAGTACTTTGTACCACCGCATGGTAACTTAGCCACATTCACATTATTATAACATATATATTAAATATTGCCTTACATCTATTAAGAGATAGTGTGGAGTACACACCTGATTTACTTAGCAAATTCACTCCAAATCCTGAAAATCCAATCTACTGCTTTAGATCTTTACTGCCTATATTCGGCCAACCCCAATCTTATTAGTAAAAATCCATTCAGCTATAAAGCCAAATCCTAATAGGATTATTGTAATCAAATTCTTACCTTGGTGCCAATTTCACTACTAATCAAATCTGAAAAACTTTATGTTATTCCTTCATTCAATTGGCCAATGCTAGATCATTCGACTTGGTTAGTTTTCGACTTTTAAGTAAATAAGAACAAGATCTTAAATCACTAATAGACCTTGGCCGAATGTACCTATGTGCTTACCTTGTGATTTGAAATCCCGAAAACTTGTCACTTATCTTGAGGAGATGTCGAAATACCTATAGGCATTTGTTATCTTTAATTCTAACTTTAAGTCACATAAAAGTGGCCTATGGCCGAATACATGCCTTACCTTAAATCTTAGAAATCCCGAAACTTTGTTGTACTTCTCTTTGTAGCCGACAACTACTAAATCCCGGAAGACCCTTCAAAGTTTCGGCCAAAGACATTGATGGCATTAGAATCTTAATTTCAGCTTGAAGAAAAGAAATAATATGATGACTATAGACTCTTACCCCTTTATATTAAAATCGGCAGCACCTTTACTTCAATCCCCAGAGCTATTAGGCTATGGCCTAAATGTTGACCACTCGATTTCAGCTTTTGATGAACACTATAGGATTTCGGCTTTAACAAGGGAAAGCAAAAAGAGAGTATGGGCTTAGGAAGAATCGGCTATAGTGGGGTTTTGAGAGGAGGGTATTCGGCCTTTGATGAAAAAAGAAGAAGAAAAAGGTGAAGAATTTGGCTAGGCTTTGCTTGAGTTTTCAGCTTTGGCAAACTAAAAGAGAAGAGGGAAATTTTGCTAGAGGATTTCGGCAGATGAACAAAAGAAAAAGAAAGAATAAAGGTTGGCCTCTCCTCCTTGCCGAAAATACTATACCAAGAATCCCCTATTCAGCCAACACTATCAATTCCCCTGTTTTCCACTCTTTATCTTTTTAATAAAAATAATCCACGTTTATCTCTTCTTCATCATAACAAAAATAATTTAAAATAAATCCTTATTTATCTTATGCTTAGCCGAAATTTCCAAGGGAATTTAAGCACATCTTAAACTCCTCTTAGAGACTCCCCTTTCCGTCCATCTCTTCCTCATATTGCCGAAAAAATGAAAGCTTCATTTAGCTTCCTACGCGACTCGAACCTTGGCCCATTTGCACCTGTTAGTGGCGTCATTCACAGAGGCCCTAAGTGGCACCTTGCAACCACTTTACCAAGCCCGTTTGTGTGTCACAATTCCTCTACTATTTCTTTTAAGGCCTTCCTGCTTAGCTTCCTCTTTTATATTTAGAATCTAATACTTTCTAAGACATTTGTCTACGTGCTAAAATTCATAGAATTCATAGTGCACATTCACAACACTCATAATCATGCTATTTCATATTATTAAGCAAAAATGCATAGGCCATAATTCGGGATATTACAATCCAAGTTGAGCATTTTATTCATGGAAAACATAGGTATCCCCCCTTATCTAAGTAATCACCTTTGACTCAAAATAGCACAGAGTTAACATCCTCACTAAGGGTTCACTCAAATCACTCGAAGTGTTTAAGGGACGATAAATTAAGCACTCAATAGTCAACATGAAAAGTTAATCCCATAGGCTTGCATGAAAATCAAGTCTCCACCACTGTAAATTGAGATGATACATCAATCAAAAGGTCTTTAAGAAGGGTTGTAACTTGGCTTGGTTAGGGGGTAGGGTTACAGGCTAAAAGAGAAGATTAGATCGAGATCGAATTGATAAATTACCTAACTAGAAAAATAGACTAAAACTAAATAATTACAATAATAACACGAGCTTCTTCTAAAGATGTGAAATTTACTGTTTAAGCTCATAAAAACATAGAACTAATGAAAAATATACTGTCAACTTTTTTTAAGAACAAATCAAGTAATAATTACATGTTGAAATATAGAACATAGTTAGGCAACTAATCAAATCAAATCTCGACAAAAAGGTTAATACTATAGGGAAAAATTATTAATGAATCAAAAAGGGTAAATTTTTGGTTAATATTAAGGGTAAATCAATGAATAATTTGTTAGGATCAAAGGGGTTCACTAAGGGTTAATAATGAAGCTAGGCCTTTTGGGAAATAAGTGAGTTAAATCCTAGGTGCCTTTATCCTCTCAGTATATCAAATCAATGATGTGGTCTTGACATGCATAATCGAGGCAAGTTCTAGAATAACAAATCAATATTGACTCTTTCAAATCAATAATAAAAGTGAGCACAAAGATGTATGCTCTAAAGGCTCAAAATCTCACAGTAATTATTGGCTTTTGATGTCAACCTTGTGAACTTTAAACTTCAAGATAATACCTAAACCTGAGGAAATAACCTAGCAAATTTTTAATTTTTCAAAAATCAACTTATCATGCTCGATTCTCTAAAGCCTTCAAGTTTAAACAATCAATGCACAACTGCCTATGTTGTAATTCAATACATATCAATAAAAATCATAAATAAATCAAAATTTGTTCTAATAGTGATATGAGAAAGAAAAGACAAAATTCAGGGAATTGAGAATAATGCAAAAAGTTAGGAACTTTTCTGAATAAAATTCACCCCCACACTTAAGATGTACATTGCCCTCAATGTACAAAAATAGATATCTAGAGATTAATAGCATGATATCACAAGAGAGAGGGTGAAATGAAACTTCCTAAATTTTGGATGGATTCCTTGAGTTGGAAGTGTGGAAACTTGATTCGGAGGTGTAAGATAAGTTCGAGGAGGCTATTCTTGTAGAGGTGGATACTAGGGTCGTGGTGTGGTCGTTTGATAAACCATAATATACACATATTTTAATCCCACATTTAGCATACTTTTGGAAGATTTATCCCTTTAATTATGGAAATAGGTGCTCCTAATCCTTTGTTTTCATATTTTATACTTAGGAGAGCACCGGAGGATGAAAAGAACAAGAAACGGGCCAAAAATAGAGTAAATGGGCTGGATTATGAAATCAGCATGGCCTGGCCCAAGACCACACGACTGTGCCTCATTGACAGACCCGAACACGGCCTGGCCTCGTCTTACACGGGCGTGCCACACGGGCGTGTCCTTGACACAACAAAGAAGAGTTTCATTCAGATTAGAGTACTTAAGGCAAAGAAAGACATTCCAAAAGCCTATATAAACACCCTAGAGGAAACCTTAAAGGGGACATTCAGCTAGGCCAAAGACCCAAGCCAGAGGGGCAAAATTGTGGGATTCACTCAACGAAAGCCGGTTGATTCATCTCAAGAAGCCAGAGTCATACTTAAGACTGAGGAGCTCTCCTTCAATTCCTTCAAGGGGTTTTAGGGTTTTTCTTATGTTTTGTTTTATATTTTCTTCTAAGATGTATTCTTTTATGATTATGAACTAAACCCCTCAAATACCTAAGGGGGATGAAACCTAAGACGGATCTTGTTATTGTTTTCTAAGCTGTATGATAAATATTTAATTTGTTCTTAACTATGTGTTCTTAATTCTTGTTTTGATATTTTAGGATATTGATTCAAGCATTTATGCTCTTAGGCAGAGGAAGAATAGACCCTGTTTAAGAGTAGATCTAGCATAGTTAAGCGGAGTTGATCGCAACCCTAGAGATAGGATGACGATAATCTACCATATTAGGGTCAAACCTAATATAGGAGTCCATAGATCGAGTTAATGCAATTCTAGGGGTTTTAATTAGAAAGAGATTTCAATTAATCAACCTAGGGTTAGACGTTAGTAGCCTCGAGAGAGGTATTAATATAATTTAGGGAATCCTACGGATCAAGTCAAGTGAATAAATCGTCTGGTTCAGAGTTAATTTACAAGTGAAATCTAGGTGGATTCTTCCTCGGGTATTGTCTCAATCAATTGGTTTTTCCCTCAAGTATTTTCCCCAATTCATTCTCTTTGCCTTAGTATCTTTAGCTTAGTAGTTAGTTAATTTTAGGTTAAACAAAAATCCTTTAATTCTTAGTCTAGATAATAAAAAGAAAGTTAGTATTAGTACTTTTGGTTCCTTTGGGTTCGATAATCCGGTCTTGCCACTAAACTATACTACTGTTCGATAGGTGCGCTTGCCTCAAGTCATTGTCACAGTTAGTTTTTAGGTTAGATCATTCATTATATAAATGTTTAAGACTCTTAGACACAATCAAGTTTTTGGTACTGTTGCTGGGGAACTGAAATTTTAAGAAAGCTCAATTTTTATTACTTTAGCCATATTTTATTTTATATTATTTTTTGCAATTAAATTATATTTTTACTTTTCTAATTTCCTTTTCCTTTTTCTTTTCCTAGTAGGTACCTCTAGTTTATGACTAGAAAGAACCCGACAAGACCCTTGATTTATGACAGTGATATTGAAGGTACGGTTCACAAAATTGTAAAGAAATAAGGTAAAGCTTAAACTACATACAAGAAGAGCAAGATAACAAAATTAATACTACCAATGAGATGGCTAAGAAAAATTCGCTACCTCTAGAGGTGGCCGAAAATCATACTCCTTGAACTATGTATGATTATGCTAAACCTAATTTAATAGGAACTGAGTCAAGTATTGCTAGACCTGCTATAACTGCTAATAATTTTGAACTGAAACCTAACATTATACAAATGATACAGCAATTTGTTCAGTTTGATGGTTTACAGGATGAAGATCGAAATAATCACATGGCAAATTTCCTAGAATTTTGTGATACTTTCAAAATTAATGGCGTTTCTGAAGATGCCATCCGTCTTCGATTATTTCCCTTCTCTTTGAGGAATAAAGCAAACAGTGGCTAATTTCTCTTCCACGAGGATGAATCACTACATGGGAACAAATGACTGGAAAATTTTTATTAAAATATTATTCGACGGCCAAAACGGCCAAATTAAGGAATGATATCTCTTCTTTTGTGCAGATAGATTTAGAAACACTATACGATGCATGGGAGAGATACAAAGATCTATTGAGAAGGTGCCCACACCATGAATTACCCTTGTGGCTACAGGTCCAAACCTTTTACAACGGTGTGAACCCTTCAACGAGACAACTGATTTATTCAACAGCCAGTGGAACCCTAAATAACAAAACTCCTGAGGCAGCCTATGAGTTTATAGAGGAGATTTCACTGAACAACTATCAGTGGCAAGTTACAAGGACAAGGCCAACAAAAATAGCTAGAGTTTTCAACCTCGACGTAGTCACCATGCTATCAAATCAGGTAGAGTGTTAAATAAAAAGATTGATGGTTTGTGTGGTTCCTCGTAGGTACACCCAGTAATTCAATGTGACTCAAACCTAAGAGGTGTGGCGACTCGAGTTCCCACCTTACAATTCTGGCATGGAAAGTGAACAGATAAACTATATGGGTAACAATTTTAGATCTCAAAATAACCCTTATAGTAATACTTATAATCCAGGTTGGAGGAACCATCCCAATTTCTCATAGGGTGGTTAAGGAAATTGATCGCTGCAAAATAGTCTAGTTTTAAAATTTATAAAGAATGATCGAACCTGTAGACTAACTATGACAACGATAGAGGCAAGTGCACCTATTGAACAGTAGTATAGTTAAGGCAAGAATATCTTATCGAACCCAAGGAACCTAAAAGTACTACTACTCACTTTCTTTCTATTATTTAGACTGAAATATGGAGTGATTGGTTGATTTATCTAAAACTAATTAAATACTTTAAACTAAAATGCAAAGATAAACGAATAAATTGGGAAAATACTTTGGAAAACTCAATTGATAAAGACGATACCCTCAGGAAGAATCCACCTATGACTTCACTCATTATTTAACCCTAAACAATATGGTTTCTTTACTTAGCTTGATCCGTGAGACTCCCTAACCTATATTAAACCTTTTCTCGAAGCAAATAATGTCTAACCTTAGGTTAATTAGTTGAACTCTCGTTCTCTTATAATAACCCCCTAAGGAAGCAGTAAATCGATCAACAGATTCCCATATTAGGTCTCACTCTAATCCGATAAAATCTCGTAACCCTATCTCTAGGCACCCGATCAACTCCGCTTAATTATGCTAGATATACTCTCAGGCAGGGTCCATCCCTCCTCCACCCAAGCACATCAAATTAAATTAAGCAACATAATTAAGAACAAACTAAGTATTTATTATATAAATTTGGAAAATAATAACAAAATCCATCATAGGTTTTATCCCCTTCAGGTATGTTTAGTTCATAACTAATTAAGAAAACATCTCAAGAGAAAAGATAAAACAAAACATTAGAAATCCCTAAAACCCCCTGAAGGAATTGAAGAAGAGATCCTCCATCTTGAGTAGAATTCTGGCTTTTCGAGATGGATCAACTGGCTATCTTCAAGTAATTCCCTAAATGAGTAAAGCTCTGGCAGAAAACTTTGCTAAAACTTGATGCCCTCAAATAGCCACCTTGGGTGTCTATATATACTTTTGGGATACTTTACTTGGCTCCTAAATACTCATAATTCAAGCATAATTCATTTCCATGTGTTTAAGTAGACTTAAGATTGCGTTTCTTGGGCTTCAAGCATCCTAATCTGAGTGAAATTGCTCTTTCCCGCGGCAGGGGCACGGTCATGGTACCCCCGTGTAAGTCGTCTTATAGCCAGTGTCTTTATTCTGTTGATTTAGGCACAGCTGTGGTACGGTCGTGCATGTCGAGGTACAGGCCGTGCTTCGAGTCTGTCAATTGGGGCATGGCCGTGTAAATCGTGGCATAGCCATGTGAAGTGAATGGCAAGGCACAGCCGTGTAGCTTGAAGTCCAGGCCATGCCAATTTCTTAGGTTGGCCTAATTTGGTCTGTTTTAAGCCCGTTTTACGTTCTTTTTATCCTTAGGTGCTTTCCTAAGCATAAGAAACGAAAAGAAAGGATTAAGAGCACCTTTTTACATAAATCAAGGATAAATTCATCCAAAAGCATTCTAAATGTGGTATCAAAATCATTACTTTTACGATTTATCAAATACCCCAACACTTAAGCTTTTGCTTGTCCTCAAGCAAAATTCTCAACTTATAATTAAAACAAACTTCCCACAATTCATAATTCCTATTGACAAGGTCTCATCATAATTCATAGATAATTTATACATGGATAATTCAACTCAAAGAGTCCTAAAGATTCAATTACGATAATTCATACCTTTGTAGTATGAAAACATAAGTGTCTCCCCTTATCTACGTAATTACCTTCAATTCAAAATCGATATGGACTGACATCCTCACTAAAGATTCACGCAAATCTCTCAAAGGTGTTTAAGGTTCAAGAATAAGCACTCTAAGTCGAACCTGAAAAGTTAATCCTATAGGCTTGCCTAAAAATCAAATCTCCACCACTATATATGAGATGATACACAAATCAAAAGGTCTTTAATTAGGGTTGGAACGGGGCTTGGGTTAAAAGGAGTGGATAAAGGCTGGATTAGAAGGTTAGAATCGAGACTGACTTGACAAATTGTCTAACTGGAAACACTGAACTAAATATGAATATTGACTTCGAATGAAAACTAATAATATCACTATTGATAATTTCTCTATAATAAGGAGTATTTTGATAATACTTTAATACGAGCTTTTTCAACAATTGGAGTTTAAATGCTCTAAGCTCTTTTGTATACTACTAATATTGAATAAACTTGGATTTTTTTTTAAGAACAAACTAAAACAAACATAATAGAATGAACTTTGATAATTGAAATAACCTAATTTGGCAAATGATCAAATCAATTCTCGATAGAGGGGTAGTCAAAGGAATGTTGATAACAAATACAAAGGGATTTTGGGTTAATATTAGTGGGTGAGTCAACAAAAAGGTTGTTAGGATTCAACGGGGTTCACTAGGGGTTAATTTGTATGGGTAGGCTTTTTAGTGGAGTGAATCGGGTTAAAACTTAGGTGCCTTTATCATCTCAGTTTATCAAATCATTAATGTGATCTCGACATGTATAAACGAGGAAAGTTCTAGAATAACAATTCAAAGTTGACATACTCATAATCAATAAAGTGAGCACAAAAAAGAATATATATGCTCTACAAGGCTCAAAATCTCGCAAAAATTATGGGTGTTTTGACCTCAATCCTTATAAATTTTGAACTTCAAGGTGATACTCAAATTTAGTTCAACGACCCATCAATTTTTTTAATTTTAGAAAGTATATTTATCATGCTCGATTCTCTAGTATCCTTCAAATTTAATCATCAATGCACAATTAACTATGACTTACTCTAAAATATACCAATAAAAATCATAAATCATTAGAAATTTCACCCTAACTAATAATATGAGAACAATACTTAAGATCAAGACTAAATTCAGGGTTTTGAGAATTATGCAAAAAGTTAGGCACTTTTACCCCCACATTTAATATGTACATTGCCCTCAATGTACAAAGATAGATAATGATAATTAGATGCCAAATCAAAAAGAGAAGTGGGGAAAGTAATACTCCCTGAATCTGGATGATCCCTGGCATCTTTGTTGGTGGTGATGGTGTTTTCTATGGGCCTGGTGGAGTGGCTACCGAGAAGCAGTTCGCTGGATGAAGAAATTGGGTAGCCTGTGAAGATATAGCCAAGAGATCTAGAGAAATAATATTAATATACTAATACTAAATTTAAAGATTAAGGAAATAAAAGAAGGAAACTAAAAAGAAAACCGAAATTGAAAGAAAAGACTAATGGACTAAAGAGTCCTTATTGTTGGATGGTTTGAAGTGGGTGTGACCTCGAAGGTCGTGGATGTTGATTCCTAGCAGCCTTTAGAACCTAAAACCAAGAAACTAATATGAAATAAATTAAATTAAGCAGAAAAGAAGTATAGATAAGGAAAATAAAAGAGACGAGAAAAGAAAAATAGAACCGAAAAGGTTTTCGAGACTCTTGGCGTGTCAATTAAGTGAAGCTGCTGTCATGAACTCATGTTGAGGTCTCCTCTAAGGAGATGATGCTTACGTTTCTTCGGCATGATCTTTGTGTTGCTCATGTTGAGGTTTGCTCTGTCAGTGTGGTAGTTCTAGTAGTCCACACGGCCATGGGCACGGCCGTGTGGCCTGAAAACCTGCATCTTTGCTTTAATTGTGGAGAGAGAAGAGAGAAGAAAAGAAAAGGAAAGAAAAATAATTTTGATAAATAAAAAGTGTTAGCGCTCGGGTTACCTCCCGAGAAGCGCTTGTTTATAGTCTTAAGCTAAACTGTCCTAGACTTTGAAAATTTTAGGGAGGTTTAAAAATTTGAATATTTTCCCTCTTACTGATAGTTTTATTTTTGTGACAAAGTTTAGGTCGAGAAGCATTTACCTTGAAATTGCCAAATATTGGATTGCTTACCTCGACTATTTCGTGTGGGAAAACATTTTGTACTTGAAGGAGTATTTCTACCTTTTTCTTCAGGTCTGTTGAAGTGATGTGAGGATCGGCCTTTTGTAATAGCACCTGGTCTCCTATTTTAAAGTGATTTGATGTCCCTATGAGCTCTTCTGGTGGTTCCTCAGGTTTTATTTTGTGTGGATCCGATTTTTCTTTGGTGTGTATCTTTTGCTCTTCTAAATTGTTGATCGTACGATTTTGTGTTGGCTCAGTTTTGATGCTTTTTGATGTTTCCTGCAATGAAGGTTGAATAATTTGATTATCTATTGAAACAACTTTCTTACCTTCATCTTCTGTGGTTCTGGCTGAGTCGAGAGCTTGAAGATTGACTGATTCATCTCCTACACGAAGTATGAGTTCTCCTGTGGCAACATAAATTTTAGTCCTGGCAGTTGTATGAAAAGGTATTCCTAAAATTAAAGGGACTAAATTTTCCTCATCCATTTCTAAAACAACAAAATCTATTGGGAAGACGAATTTATCGAGTTTTACTAAAACGTCTTCAATAATGCCCCTAGGAATTCTAACAATTTTATCAGCTAGTTGGATACTCATCCTAGTTTGTTTGGGCTTCCCTAGACCTAGTCATTTAAACAGTGTATAAGGCATGACATTTATACTTGCCCCTAAATCAGCTAATGCATTATCAATAGTTAAACTATGAATTAAACATGGAATCGTAAAACTTCCTGGATCTTTTAATTTCTACGGTAGTTAGTTTTGTAGCATTCCTGAGCATGTTGCGTTAAGTTCCACATGTTACTCTTTATCTATTTTGCGTTTGTTTGTTAAGAGTTGTCTTAAAAATCTCCTTGAGTCGGGCATCTAAAAAAGAGCTTCAAGAAGAGGTAAGTTAATGCGTAATTTCTTTAGAAGTTTTAGAAACTTACCGAATTGTTTCTCTGAATCATCTCTTTTCATTACTTCGGGATAAGGTATTCGAGGGTGGTACTCTTTAATTACCGTTTTTCTTATGCTACCTCAATTTTACCTGTTTCTACCTTGGTTTCTTGTACTGAGGTGGGCTTGTCTACCTTTGTACCCTCTTGAGATGTGATGGCCTCTATCTATTCTTTTGGGTTTATTTCTGTGTTGCTTGGTAGACGTCCTTGTTGACGTTCTGAAACAAGCTTTGTGGGTTGTCCCAATGACCTAGTGATTTCCCCGACTTGTTCCTTGACTTCTTTGATCGATATTCCTTAGTTATCAAGTGTTGTATCAGTTCTTTGGAGGTGGGCATCTATGTCTGCCATGAACTTTTTCAGCATCTCTTTAAGACTCGGCTTCTTTTCTGGTGGATAAGGTTGATTTTGGTAATTTGGAAAAGGTTGCTGCCTTTGATTTCCTTGATTTCCTTGTCCTCCCCACGAAAAATTTGGGTGGTTTCTCCAACCTGCATTATAAGTGTTACTATAAGGATTATTATTAGATTGAAAATTGTTACCTATATAGTTTGTCTACTCGTTTTATGCACCTGGTTGGTAGGGTGGGTACTCAGAAATCGCCACATTCCCACTTGCTTCGCATTGCATGACTGGATATACCTGTGAAGAACATAAAGTATCAAGTTTTTTATTCATTAACTCCACCTGTGTTGACAGCATTATCACTGCGTCTATGTTAAAAACTTCGGCTAATTTTGTCGATTTAGCTGCTGTAATTTACCATTGATAGGTGTTCAACGACATCTCCTTAATAAAATCGTAAGCCGCTTCAGGAGTTTTATTATTCAAAGTTCCACCGGCTGATGAATCAATCATTTGCCTAGTTGGAGAATTCACACCATTGTAGAAAGTTTGGACTTGAAGCCACAAAGGTAATCCGTGGTGTGGGCATCTCCTTAGGAGATCATTATATCTTTCCCATGCATCATATAATGTTTCTGCGTCATTCTGCACAAAAGAAAATATATCATTCCTAAATTTAGCTATTTTGGATGGTGGAAAATATTTTAAAAGAAACTTTATAGTCATTTGATCCCATGTGGTGATTGACCCTCGTGGTAACGAGTTCAACCAATACTTTGCTTTGTTCCTTAATGAAAAAGGAAATAATCGAAGACTTATGGCATCATCAGAAACGCCATTTATTTTGAAGGTATCATAGAATTCTAAAAAATTAGATATATGAGTGTTTGGATCCTCATCTTGCAAACCATCAAATTGAACGAATTGTTGAATCATTTGTATTGTGTTAGGCTTTATTTCAAAATTATTAGCAGCTATAACGGGCCTAACAATACTAGATTCTGCTCCTGTCAAATTAGGTTTAGCATAATCATACATAGTATGCGGAGCATTCTTTTCTTGCGCATCAGGTGGATTATTTTCGGCCATCCCTTCAGTAGGATTGGATCTTTGTTGTTCTTCTCTTTGATAGTCTAGAGCTCATCTAGTTTCTCTGCGATTTCTACGAGCGGTAGCTTCAATGTCACTTTTGTATTCTAATGGTCCTTTCAGATTTTTTCTAGTCATAAACTAGAGGTACCTGATATGCAAAGAAAGAAAGAAATTTAGAAAAACAAAAACAATAATATATGTATAAAAGAGAAATTTAAACATAAAAATAATGGCTAAAGTAATAGAAATAAAGCTTTCCTAATATTTTAGAGTTCCACGGCAATGGCGCCAAAAACTTGATCACTGCAAAACAGTCTAGTTTTAAAATTTATAAAGAATAATCAAACCTATAGACTAAATATGACAATGATAGAGGCAAGTGCACCTATCAAACATTAGTATACTTGAGACAAGAATATCTTATCGAACCCAAGGAACTTAAAAGTACTACTACTCACTTTCTTTCTATTATATAGCCTAAAACATGGAGTGATTGGTTGATTTATCTAAAACTAATGAAATACTTTAAACTAAAATGCAAAGAGAAATGAATAAATTGGGAAAAGACTTTAGAAAACTCTGTTGATAAAGACGATACCCTCAGGAAGAATCCACCTATGACTTCACTCATTATTTATCCCTAAACCATATGATTTCTTTACTTAGCTTGATCCGTGAGACTCCCTAACCTATATTAAACCTTCTCTCAAAGCAAATAACGTCTAACCTTAGGTTAATTAGTGGAACTCTTGTTCTCTTATAATAACCCCCTAAGGAAGTAGTAAATCGATCAATAGATTCCCATATTAGGTTTCACCCTAATCCGGTAAAATCTCGTAACCCTATCTTTAGGCGCCCGATCAACTCCGCTTAATTATGCTAGATCTACTATCAGGCAGGGTTTATTCCTCCTCCACCTAAGCACATCAGATTAAATTAATCAACATAATTAAGAACAAACTAAGTATTTATCATATAAATTCAAAAACAATAACAAAATCCATCATAGGTTTCATCCCCTTCAAGTATCTGAAGGGTTTAGTTCATAACTAAATAAGAAAACATCTCAAGAGAAAAGATAAAAAAAAACATTAGAAATCCCTAAAACCCCTTGAAGGAATTGAAAGAGAGATCCTCCATCTTGAGTAGAATTTTGGCTCTTCGAGATGGATCAACTGGCTATATTCGAGTAATTCCATAAATGAGTAAAGCTCTAGCAGAAAACTCTGCTAAAACTTGACGCCCTCGAATAGACGCCTTGGGGTGTTTATATATACTTTTGGGATGCTTTACTTGGATCCTAAATACTCATAATTCAAGCATAATTTGTTCCTAGGTGTTTAAGTAGACTTAGGATTGCGTTTCTTGGGCTCTAAGCATCCTAATCTGAGTGAAATTGGTCTTTTCGCAGCAGGGCACGTTTATGGCACGCCGTGTAAGTCATCTTCTAGCCTGTGTCTTTATTCTGTTATTTAGGCACGATTGTGGCACGGCCGTGCATGTTGAGGTATAGGCCGTTCTTCGAGTCTGTCAAATAGGGCATGGCCGTGAAAATCGTGGCATGGTCGTGTAAAGTGAATGGCAAGGCACGGCCGTGTAGCTTCAAGTCCAGGTCGTGTCGATTTCTTGGGTTGGCCCAAATTGGTTTGTTTTAAGCCCGTTTTATGTTCTTTTTATCCTTAGGTGCTTTTCTGAGCATAAGACACGAAAAGAAAGGATTAAGAGCACCTTTTTACATAAATCGAGGATAAATTCATCCAAAAGCATACTAAATGTGGGATTAAAATATGTTACTTTTACAGTTTATCAGAAATTAGAGACAACAACTTCCTTCAAACTTCCAACAATAGCCCTATCCACAGGAAAAGAGGCCAAATCTTGAGGAGATGCTGACAAAATTCATAGTGGTGTCAGAAATTCATTTTCAAAACACCGAAACAACACCTAAAAATCAACAAACATCGATTAAAGGAATCGAGAACCAGTTAGGGCAACTCACTAAGCTGATCTCTGAATGACCACAAGGTAGCTTGCCAAGTAACACTGAGACTAACCCAAAAGAGCAACTTCAAGCCATAACTACTCAGAATAGTGAATGGTTAGTAGATTCTGAACTTGAGCCAAGGCAAAAACCTGTGGTAAGTGAAGGTAAGGTTGAGTTAAGCCAAGAAAAGCCAAAACCTGTAATTAAGGAATACCGACCTCGTATACCATATCCCAATGCTATAAAGAAAGACAATTTAGATGAACGATTTGGTAAGTTTCTTAAACTTTTAAAGAAATTACATATTAACTTACCGTTTCTTGAAGCTTTTTTGTAAATGCCAGATTCAAGGAAATTTTTAAAAGAGCTTTTGAAAACTAAGGGAAGTTAGACGAGGAGTCACATGTGGAATTAAACGCAGTGTGCTCAGCAATGTTACAAAACAAACTACCACGAAAATTAAAAGATCCAGGGAGTTTCACAATTCTATGCTTAATTGGTAGTTAACTATTAATAACGCGTTAGCTGATTTAGGGGCAAGCATAAATGTTATGCCTTATAAAATGTTTAAACAACTAGGTCTAGGGAAAGCCAAAGAAACTAGGATGAGTATTCAATTAGCTGATAAAACTATTCGAATTCCTAGGGGTATAGTTGAAGATGTACTCGTTAAAATTGACAAATTTATATTCCTCGTAGACTTTGTTGTTTTAGATGTGGATGAGGATAATACGGTTCCTTTAATTTTAGGAAGGCCCTTTTTAGCAACTGCTAGATCTAAAATTGATGTTAGTACAGGTGAACTCACACTTCGTGTAGGTGATAAATCAATCAATCTTCAAGCTCTCGACTCAACTAGAGCATCGAGTGACAACGGTGAGAACATAAATTCTATTGATAATCATTTGGTTTAACTTTCTTTACAAGAAGCACCACGATGCTACATATCTAAGCCAGTTCATAAACCTCGTGCTAATAAAGAAGAAATTTATGAGGAATGAATGCTTCAGATTGATGAAGTAGATGATGTAATATCCGGGATTTTAGGCTTGTGCATTATTGCTTAATTGTATGAAGTAGCATGCCTATGTGTGTTTGAATGTGTTGTATGAATTTTTGAGAACTTCAGAGTATAGGTAAATGCCTTAGAAAATATCAGATTTTAAGTATCAAAGGGGAGCTAAGCTTGATAGGCCTTAAGAGGAATTGTAGGGGAAATTGGACATAAAAATCAGCTTGGAAAAGTGGCAGGAAGGCGCCATTTAAAGCCTTAGTAAGTGACGCCACAGGCAGTGCAGGTAGGGCTTAGGTTCGAACAGCAAGGGACGCAAATTGGAGTTTTATTTTGCAGCAAGGATGAGCAGTGGTGGACGGCAATGGGACACCAAGGGGATGAGCTTCAAATGTGGTCAGATTCCTTTTAAAATTCGGCTAAGGTAGGGAGATAATTATTGATTTATTTAAATTATTTTGAAGGGGTAAGGAAGAGGGAAAGTAGTAGAAAAAGAAGGAGTTGATAAGGGAAGAGGAGTTGGCGAATATGGGGCATAGGAGGATGGTATTTTCGGTTTGGGAATATTAGGAAGGGTGTGCCGAAATTCATTCTTTTGTCATCTTTCTCTTTGAGCCAAAAATCTCTAATTCAACTTGCGCTCTTTTCTTTTCAATTCTTCAAAAGCCGGAAGTAGGATTCTCCTAGCCATTGCCAATTCTCCCTAAAAGCCTCATACTCTTCCTTTTCATTCTTGTTGAAGCTGAGTCCATCAAGCCGAATCCATAACTCCTTACTATTCTCTTCTAAGCCGAAATTTCTTTTTCATTGTCATCATTGGAACCGATTTCTTCTAAGCACCAAGAGCCGAGTATCTTACTCATCTAAAATGATTTCTCCTACAAGTTTTTCTTGTCAATTTCTTGGAAGGTTTGACCATTTGTGTTTTGGTCTTTCTTTTTCGGTAAGGAATCTCTTCTATGTCAATTTACTATTCTTTTCTTTCTCTAACTGTAAAAAATCAATGCTTTAATCCCATTATTGCTTTTTGGCCGAAACTATGAAGGAGGTTTCGGGATTTGGTTGTTGTTGACAATAAGGAAGAGATCTTCGGGATTTTAAGATCCAAGGTAAGTCAAGTGTGGTATTCGGCCATGGGTCATTTTCATAGAATCTTGTGCAATAGGCTGACCTTAACATGTACCATGTAGGATTTCGACGTCTTCATAGCCAAGTAACAATTTCGAGATTTAGATCCACAAGGTAAGGGGATATGAATATTCGGCCAAGGCCATATTTAGTGATTAATGTTGGCTGATTTTGACTTTGACTTTTAGGGAGGAGTACACTCTATTTCGGTAGACTTTCGGGATTTAGTAAATACATTAGTAACTAGGTGTGTAGCCCTACATCAATTCCTAATAGATTTACGGTATTAATTTAATATATATGTTAATAAGAATATGAAAGATGTGGCTAAAGGTACCATTCAATGGTACGACATATTCAAGTACGTTATCCTCTAACGCTCTGTTAATAGTAATATGAACACTGAATATGACATATATGAGAATTGGTTATGAATATGAAATAAGGCATATGACATGATATCCGTATGATTTGTATGACGCATGGGGCATATGGGTGATATTGAAAAGGGGAAGTGATATGGTGGTTTTTACCACAATATCTGGTGACTCATGTCACATAATCTGAATGTGGTGACTTATGTCACATATTATTATCTGGTGACTATGTCACATTATCTGGTGGCTATGCCACGATTTATAAGGGCGATGTGCAAGTCGTCTGCAGCGACTGCATTCGATGGTGTGTAGCGGATGGAGGGTCGATTTAGTAATCCCCACGGTGTGATTGGATGGTACGGGTGATGTGTAGAGGATGGTTATTTTGGTTTGGGTTTGGCATTGCATCATTGCTATACTTGTTATATATATATATATATATATATATATGATTTGTTATGCCTAAATCATTGGGAGTTTGTGTTGGTTATTACACATTGAGTTTGTTGACTCACCCTATTGTGGGATATCTTTTCAGGTGACACTCAGTAATGGACCGGATCGGCAGGAGCTTAGTGGTGGCCATGCTCAGCTCAGAGTTATTTTATTTTGTTGGTTTTTATTATTTAAGATTTGGATTTACTTTGGGTTTTACTTTGATGTAATAAGGCCATTACTATTAACTGTTTTAAGCATGCATTTTATTCGAATTATTATGATACTATTATTGTTAAATCAGGATTAAATAGCTTTTCCTTAAAATAAATTTTAAATGTTTTCACACTTAAACATCAACGATTTTCAAATTAATGGTAAACCTTAAAGCAACTTGGCATTTTATTTTATTTTTTACCTATGGTTTGAAAGATAATAATAAAGTTTTAATAAAAATCTAGACTTAAAGAGCAACACCGTTTTCAATTTGAGCACAACACAAATCATATTTTCTTCAAACCCACTCAAATTTTCCAAATTAACAAACAAGTGTTTGAAATGATTTACTCAAGGAACATGCCAGATCCGGTCGAGGCTCATGGGTCGAGTTTGGGGTGTTTCAGTTTGGTATCAGAGCCCAGTTCAAAACTCGGCCTTGATGGCTTTTGGGCCCAAAACGTTTTTCTATTTTGAAATTGAGCTTTACAAAAGAATGAGCAGGTTTTCTGGCATGGCACTTGAGTCTCCGCCTGAACTCCACCAAGTAAGTACCCCTAACCCTTTTGTTATTGGGAATTATAGGGGCGTAGATTAGTAGATTAGGAATTATTGAACCCTAGGATTAGTCTACTCCAACACCGAATTACATAAAATTTAAAGTCTAACCAAACAAACCTGTGAGTGAGTCACCGAGTTAAAGGTGTGGCAACCATTGTGCACATGTCTAGGATTGGATTCAGGGGGAGCTTGGTATTTAAGTAGTCCTAGTGACTCACCTCCTCTCCGCTCGAATCCTACAGTGCGTAGTGATGGTTCACCTTAACCAAGAGGACTCAATCACAAAGCTAAATTCAATAATTAAAACCGGAAGGACTAGTCACCTTGTTTTGTAAAATTCTAAAGTCAAACCGTGATTATAAAATTCCAAAGTACCCTTGATTTAAAAATGACCAAAATACCCCTAATTTACAGATTGACCAAATTACCCCTAGCCTGTACAAATTACCAAAATACCCTTAGTATGGAAAGTTGCCAAAACACCCTCGAATTAAAAATTTCCAAAATACCCTTATTTCGTTAAATCACCTGGAACCATATTTTAAAAAAAAATACCGAAACGCCCTGGTTTGAAAAATTACAAAAATACCCTCAGTTTATGAAATTCTCATATTACCCTTGAATCTTCTTACTAAGTATTCTTATTTTGCAAAAAGACCAAAAATCTCTATTTTGCAAAATTTTCAAATACCCTAATTTGAAAAATTACCAAAATATCTCTATAGGATAAAATTACGAAAATACCCCTGGGTAGTGGAAAACAACAACAATGACAACTACAACACTTTTCTGTAATGAATGCAAGTTCATGAATGTAATGATTGAATGGATGAATTTGAGACTGTGTGTGTATGAATTCGAAAGAACTACTCTTTAGAACTATTGAACATAAGACTGTTCGCGATAAATCAGTGGAACAAAAACTAATTCATAAAATTCTTTAATCAGATAAACTCAATTCAGAAGTATGAGTTCTAGGGGACGTGGTCGTAATGTGCGTGGCCGTGGTAGAGGCCGAATGATCGTGTCAGAACCCGTTAGGTGCGGTAAAGGTGCGAGAATGAAATGCCACCACCGCCGGTCGCAGTGTGGAATATCGTGATCGACGGGGATGATGTAGTATCACGGTGATCTGCGAGTTCAAAAAGGTGGCTAGAGCATGTGGAGGCATGGGAGCTCGAAAGTGCAGACTGGCGACTCCGAGCTAATGGAGCTGAGTTTTTCGTGGTATATCGGTGTGGCACAATCTGGTGAGTATTGGTTAGAGGCGACGGAGCGAATTATGGATGATTTGGACCCTCCGCCGAGGAGAAACTGAATAGGGTAGTATCGCTCCTCCATGATGAGTCATATCAATGGTGGCTAACGGTTTGGGATGGTGCGGCCGTAGATGATCTCACTTGGGAGTACTTTAAGGTGTCATATCAGAAGAAGTACATTGGGACTAGTTACATTGATGCGCAGAGGAAGGCGTTTCTGAGGCTGGTTCAGGGAAATAAGTCCGTAGCGGAGTATGTGGCAGAGTTCCTAAGGTTGAGCCGATATGCTCGAGGTATAGTGCCTACGGAGTATGAACGATGTGTCCGGTTTGAGGACGGACTGAGGGATGACCTGAGGTTGTTGATAGCTCCACAATAGGAGCGAGAATTTATCGTGTTGGTAGAGAAGGTTAAGGTAGCCAAAGGGTTTAAAGAATCTGTAAGACAGAATACGGATCGGAATAGGCAAAAGAGAGGTTTTGGATCATCAAGGTCATCCGGGAATGTACAAAAGAGGCCTAGAGTTGATGGGCCACAAGGTCAGCAGGTTGTGACTAGAGGGCAGTATTGTACTTGTGCTCAGTGTCGAAAGATGCATCTAGGAGAGTGTTGGAAAAAGACAGGGGGATGTTTCAAGTGTGGGTCCAAGGACCACATGATTAAGGACTGTCCTATGAAAACAAATGGGAGCCAACCATCAGGTCAGGGTTTTAATCAGCCTGGAAGAGGTGGACAGCTGACCATCATGGGTCGTGGTCTAATTGGCGAGGTAACGGTCTTTGGAAGAGGACGAGGAACATCAGACGAGAGGTGTTGGTATCTGAGAGGCAAGGCGGTTGGGTGCAGTGTATGCAGATCACCGGAGGAAGATGGAGACCACCGAACGTCATAACCGGTACGTTCCTTATAGCTGACAAGCCTTACTTTACTTTAATTGATGTTGGCTCTACCCACTCTTATGTTGCATGTAGAGTAGTTGAAACACTAGACATAGCCTCTGAACTGTCTAATAGGGAGATGACTGTAGTGAGCCCATTAGGTCAAACTATAGTGGTGAATAAGATATTTCGGAGTGTACCTCTAGAGCTTCAGGGAGTGGTATTGCCTGCTGACTTGATGGAACTACCCTTCAAAAAATTTGATCTCATCCTTGTCATGGACTGGCTAGTGGAACATCGAGTTGTATTGGATTGCGCAGCTAAGCGAATGGAGTTAAGGACGCAGGAGGATAAGGCGATAATTATGATAAGAGAAAGAAGAAACTACTTGTCTAACGTAGTCTCTACTTTAAAGGCTAATAAGATGGTTCGGAAAGGGTGCAAGGCATTTTTGACCTTTGTTAGTGCGTTGGATACAAAGGAAGGGGAGTTAGTGGAGTTAGAACAGTAAGAGAATTTGTGGATGTTTTTTCGGAGGAGTTACCTGGAATACCCCCGGATAGGGAAGTGGAGTTTGGAATTGACTTGCTGCCGGGTACAGCTCCTGTGTCAATTGCCCCGTATAGAATGGCACCAAAGGAGTTGGTTGAGCTCAAGGCTCAGATCCAAGAGTTACTTGATCGTGGGTTTATCCGACCTAGTGTGTCTCCATGGGGAGCACCGGTATTGTTTGTGAAGAAGAAGGACGGAACTATGCGTAAGTGCATAGATTATCGTCAGTTGAGTAAGTTGACCATCAATAACAAGTAGCCGTTGCCAAGGATAGACGACTTGTTTGATCAGCTTAAGGAGGCCACGGTATTCTCAAAGATAGATCTAAGGTTTGGATATCATCAGCTTAAGGTGAAGGAGGTAGATATCCATAAGACAGCTTTTCCGGACAAGATACGGGCATTATGAGTTCTTAGTAATGCCGTTCGGATTAACGAATGCCCCAGTTGCGTTCATGGATATGATGAACCGAGTTTTTCAACCTTACTTGGATAGATTCATCATTGTGTTCATAGACGACATCCTAGTGTATTCTAAGTCTGAGGAAGACCATGATGAGTATCTCCGGATAGTGCTGCAAGTGTTAAGGGAAAAAAAGCTATATACCAAATTCAGCAAGTGTGAATTTTGGCTTAAGGAAGTTGCTTTCTTAGGGCATGTGGTACCTGCATAAGGGATAAGGGTGGATCCTAGGAAGATTGAGGTAGTGCTAGATTGGAAACCACCTAAGTCTATGGCTGAGGTTCGTAGTTTCTTGGGATTGGCAGGCTACTACAGAAGGTTTGTCGAAGGGTTCTTATCAATAGCCACACCTTTGACGAATTTGTTGAGAAAGGAGGTACCTTTCGTATGGTCAGATAAGCAACAGGAGAGCTTTGAGAAGCTTAAGAGGGTCTTGACTGAAGCTCCAGTTTTGATTCAAACTGAGGCGGGAAGGATTTTGTGGTATCTTGTGATGCTTCTCACACGTGTTTGGGATGTGTTTTGATGTAGGGACGGAAGGTAGTTGCTTATACGTCTCGACAATTAAGGCCACATGAGGTTAACTACCCGACGCATGATTTGGAATTGGCGGCAGTGGTCTTTGCTCCTAAGGTATGGAGGCACTATCTATATGGAGAAAAGTTAGTGATTTACATAGATCACAAGAGCCTTAAGTATCTATTGACTCGTAAAGAGTTGAACTCGAAGCAATGAAGGTGGGTGGAGTTATTGAAGGACTACGATTATTCTATAGAGTATCACCCAGGCAAGGCGAATGTAGTGGCGGATGCCCTAAGTTGAAAAGTAGTGTCGATCCGAGGGCAATGTTTACACATCTTAGCTTTTATGACGATGGAAGTTTGTTAGCAGAGTTGCAAGTTGTCGGCGTGGTTGAATGAGGTGAAAGAGAGTCAGTTGGCGGATGATGATCTAAGTGCTAAGCTACAACAAGTGCGGAATAGGGAGTTAGCGGATTATGGTGTTAACAGTGATGGAGTATTGTGTTTCAAGGGTAAGGTCTGTATGCCTAAGAATAAAGAGTTAAGGAAGAAAATTCTTCAGGAATCGCATAGTAGCCCTTATGCTATGCATCCTAGAGGTAGTAAGTTGTATAGAGATCTAAGGGAATAGTTTTGGTGGCCTGGTCTTAAGCGGGAAGTTACCAAATTTGTAGGGAAGTGCTTAACGTGTCAGCAAGTTAAGGCTGAACACCATGTTCCGTCAGGATTGCTTCACCGATAAAGATTCCGCAGTGGAAGTGAAAGAGAATCACCATGGACTTTGTTAGTGGGCTTCCCCTTACGCCTACTAAGAAGGACTCGGTATGGGCGATAGTCGATCGATTGACAAAGTCCATGCATTTCATTCCAATGCGAGTTAACTATTCTTTGCAGAGGTTAGCAAAGTTGCATGTGGCAAAAGTTGTGAGGTTGCATAAAGTACCGGTGTCGATTATTTCAGATAGGGATTCAAGGTTTACGCCTCGATTTTGGAAAGCACTACATTAGGCTTTAGGCACCAGATTGGACTTCAGCACGGCATTTCATCCGCAGTCGGATGGCCAGTCTGAGCGAGTGATCCAAGTGTTAGAGGATATGCTGAGGGGAGGTGTGATAGACTTCAGAGGAAGTTGGGAAGAATATTTGCCTTTAGCGGAATTTACATACAATAACAGCTATCAAGCCAGTATTCGGATGGCACCGTATGAAGCGCTATATGGACGAAAGTGTGTCACTCCTACGTGTTGGACAGAATTAGTGGAATGTCAAGTTTTGGGTCCAGAGATTGTGGTAGAATCCGAAGAGAAGGTTAAGGTAATTCGAGCACGGTTAAAGGAGGCATCTGATAGGCAGAAGTCGTACACATATCTTAAGCGAAAGAAAATAGAGTTTGTTATGGGAGATCAGGTGTTCCTTAAAGTTTCGCCTTGGAAGAAGGTGATGAGATTTGGTCGTAAAGGAAAGTTAAGTCCGGGTTTATAGGACCTTATCGGGTATGAAAGCGAGTTGAACAGTGGCATACTAGTTAGAGTTGCCTTCAAAATTGCAGCAGATGCACGAAGTATTCCATGTTTCGATGCTACGTCGTTATCGATCGGATCCATCTCATGTAGTTTCGATTGAAGAGGTGGAGCTAAGACCAGATTTGTCATACGAGGAGGATCCAATTCAGATCTTGGAGTGAGATGTGAAAGTATTGCGAAGGAAATCAATTCCTTTAGTCAAAGTGTTGTGGCGTAACCATGGATCGGAAGAAGCTTCGTGGGAGCCGGAAGAAGCAATGCGACAGCAATACCCTCACTTATTTTAGCCAGGTAATTTTGAGGTCAAAATTATTTTAAGGGGGTAAAACTGTAATATCTAGGATTTTGGGATTGTGCATTATTGCTTAATTGTATGAAGTAGCATGCCTATGTGTGTTTGAATGTGTTGTATGAATTTTTGAGAATTTCAGAGTGTAGGTAAATGCCTTAGAAAATATCAGATTTTAAGTATTAAAGGGGAGCTAAGCTTGATAGGCCTTAAGAGGAATTGTAGGGAAATTGGACATAAAATCAGCTTGGTAAAGTGGCGGAAGGCGCCACTTAAAGCCTTAGTAAGTGATGCCACAAAGTCTGGTGTAGGGCTTAGGTTCGAGCAAACAATGGATGCAAATAGGAGTTTTATTTTGCAGCAAAGATGAGCAGTGGTGGACGGCAATGGGACACCAAGGGGATGAGCTTCAGATGTGGCCAGATTCCTTTTAAAATTCGGCTAAGGTAGGGAGATAATTATTGATTTATTTAAATTATTTTGAAGGGGTAAGGAAGAGGGAAAGTAGGAGAAAAAGAAGGAGTTGATAAGGGAAGAGGAGTTGGCCGAATATGGAGCATAGGAGGATGGTATTTTCGGTTTTGGGAATAGTAGGAAGGGTGTGCCGAAATTCATTCTTTTGTCATCTTTCTCTTTGAGCCGAAAATCTCTAATTCAACTTGTGCTCTTTTCTTTTCAATTCTTCAAAAGCCAAAAGTAGGATTCTCCTAGCCATTGCCGATTCTCCCTAAAAGCCTCATACTCTTCCTTTTCATTCTTGTTGAAGCCGAATCTCCCTATTGTCCATCAAGCCGAATCCATAACTCCTTACTATTCTCTTCTAAGCCAAAAGTTCTTTTTCATTGTCACCATTGGAACCGATTTCGTCTAAGCACCAAGAACCGATTATCTTGCTCATCTAAAACGATTTCTCCTGCAAGTTTTTCTTGTCGATTTCTTGGAAGGTTTGACCATTTGTATTTTGGTCTTTCTTTTTCGGTAAGGAATCTCTTCTATGTCAATTTACTATTCTTTTCTTTCTCTAACGGTCGAAAATCAAGGCTTTAATCCCATTATTGCTTTTTGGCCGAAACTATGAAGGAGGTTTCAGGATTTGGTTGTTGTCGACAATAAGGAGAAGATCTTCGAGATTTTAAGATCCAAGGTAAGTCATGTGGTATTCGGCCAAGGGTCATTTTCATAGATCTTGTGCAATAGGCTGACCTTAACATGTACCATGTAGGATTTCGACATCTTCATAGCCAAGTAACGATTTTGGGATTTAGATCCACAAGGTAAGTTTAGTATGAATATTCGCCAAGGCCATATTTAGTGATTAATGTTGGCCGATTCGACTTTGATTTTTAGGGAGGAGTACACTCTATTTGGTGAGACTTTTGAGATTCAAGAACACGTTAGTAACGGTGTGTAGCCCTACACCAATTCCTAATAGATTTATGGTATTAATTTAATATATGTGTTAATAAGAATATGAAAGATGTGGCTAAAGGTACCATTCAATGGTACGGCATATTCAGGCACGTTATCCTCTAACGCCTCTGTTAATAGGAATATAACACTTGAATATGAAATATATGAGAATTGGTTATGAAAATGAAATAAGGCATATGTCATGATATCTCGCATGATTTGTATGACGATGGGGCATATAGGTGATATTGAAAAGGGAAGTGATCCGTGGTTTTACCATAATATCGGTGACTCATGTCACATAATCTGAATGTGGTGACTTATGTCACATATTATTATTGGTGACTCTGTCACATTATCTCGTGGCTATGCCACGATTTATAAGGCGATGTGCAAGTCGTCTGCAATGATCGCCTTCAATGGTGTGTTGCGATGGAGGGTCGATTTAGTAATCCCACGGTGTGATTGGTGGTATGGGTGATGTGTAGAGGATGGTTATTTAGGTTTGGGTTCGGATTGCATCATTTCTATACTATATATATATATATATATGATTTGTTATGCCTAAATCATTGGGAGTTTGTGTTGGTTGTTACACATTGAGTCTGCTGACTCACCCCATTGTGGGATATCTTTTGGTGACACTCAAGAATGGACCGGTCGGCAGAACTTAGTGGTGGCCATGCTCATTTCGAGTTATTTTATTTTCGTTGGTTTTATTATTTAAGATTTGGATTTACTTTGGGTTTTACTTTGATGTAATAAGGCCATTACTATTAACTGCTTTTAAGCATGCATTTTATTAGGTTTATTATGATACAATTATTGTTAAATCAAGATTAAATAGCTTTTCCTTAAAATAAATTTTAAATGTTTTCACACTTAAACATCAACGATTTTCAAATTAATGGTAAACCTTAAAGCAACTTGGCATTTTATTTTTTTTACCTATGGTTTGAAAGATAATAATAAAGTTTTAATAAAAATCTAGACTTCAAGAGCAACACCGTTTTCAATTTGAGCACAACACAAATCATATTTTCTCCAAACCCACTCAAATTTTCCAAATTAACAAACAAGTGTTTCAAATGATTTACTCAAGGAACATGCCAGATCTGGTCGAGGCTCGTGGGTCGGGTTTGGGATGTTTCAGACGAGTGGAATGCACATTTCAAGGAGGATTCAAAACCACACGAAGCGAAATCGAAGGAACCCCTAAACGAGCTTATTGGAACGTCAAATCACTTAAAAGTAGGAGATCAGGTACTGTTAGAGAAAACAGACCGTCGAACTGCCATTTCAGACCTCAAAACAAAACGAAGAGATCCCTTTAATTACTTAATGTTTTCCCTTACGGAATAGTCGAGGTAAGTAATTCTACATTCGATCCTTTTAAAGTAAATGCTACTCAACTCAAACTATATAATGATAGCATGAGAAAGGATTTTTCACTCCTCAAACCACCATGAATGTGCGAATGAGAGGTAAGTTTAGCTTAAGACTTTAAATGAGCGCTTCTCGGGAGGCAACCCGAGTACTAACCCCATTTATTTTTATTTTTTTCTTTTAGCACCTAACTACAAACTAATCAAGTTAATGAAGCGCAAATTTCTGCACCACATGGCCTTGCACACAGCCGTGGCCGTGGTCGTGTGGATACTACGAATTTTTGTACTGGCATGACAGAGATAGTACGAAACAAGGCGAAAAATATCTTCAAGACACGGGCTCCAACTAAACACCACGGTCCGTGCGATACAGCCGTGGCCTAGACTCTTTTATCAACACGGGCGTGGTGATGTGAATAACGGGCATGGGAGAAACAAATGAACCACCACACGGTCATGCGATACGGACGTGTGACAAGACATGCCTGTGAAACATGGACGTGGGGATGTACCAGAGTTGAAAATTTTATTTAAACCACCTACTCCCCTTCCCATCTACACTCCATTCCTTTCTTCCACAACCTTTACACTCTCCTCCCTTTCATTCCCTCCTTCTTCATCTTCCAAAATCTTGATCTACACTTCATCCATGTTGAAGAAACGGAAGGATCCTATCCCAGTCTCCCTGTGTGAGACCGATCTACATAAGTTCATGCCGGCCGCTTCATTAACTCAACAAGAAAAGGACCTTTGAGTCCATTTAATCTTTCTTTGTCCTTTGTCTTCTCCTTTATTTTCCTTATCTTTATTATAAAAAATTTGGTTTATTTTATTTCAGTTTCTTGGTTTTAGGTTCTTCAGGCTGCTTGGGAATCACACAGCACGACCTTAGAAATCACACCCACCTCGCGAACCATCTAACAATAAGGACATTTCGGTCCATTAATCGATTCTTTTTGTCTTATTTTACTTTTTACACTCTTTCTTTTTATTTTTCTTTTCTTTAAATATATAATTAGTATATTTAGAATTATTCTTATTATTTCCTGGCTAACTCTTCACGAGATTCCCAATTTCTTCATCTAGCGCAGGAATTAGAGATGCCCCTCCAACTTATCTTTCACCTCCAAATCAAGTCTTCACACTTCCAACACAATGAATCCATCCAAAAAAATTCAAGAAGTTTCACTTCTCTCCCTCTCTTTTCATTTTCTTACTACGTGTTATTATATATCTTTGTACATTAAGGGCAATGTACATCTTAAGCGTGGGGGAAGGGGTGAAAATTTATTTAGAAAAGTTACTAACTTTCTGCATTATTCTCAAATCCCTGATTGATATCTTGTCTTAAGTAATTTTCTCATATCATTAATTAGAATGAAATTTCTATTGATTTATGATTTTTATTGATATGTTTAGATTAAGTCATAGTTAATTATGCATTGATAATTTAAACTTTAAAATACAAGAGAATCAAGCATGATGAGTCTATTTTGAAAAATTAAAATTTTGTTAGGTTGTCTACCTGAATCTAATTATTACCTTGAAGTTTGAAATTTACAAGGTTGTCATAAAAAATCCATAATTTTTGTGCGATTTTGAACCTTTTAGAGCATACATTCTTTTCGTGATCACTTTATTGATTATGAGTGTGTCAACATTGATTTGTTAGTCTAGAACTTTCTTCGCTTATACATGTCGAGACCACATCATTGATTTGTTATACTGAGATGATAAAGGCACCTAGGATTTAACCCACTTACTCCACTAAAAGCCTACCCTCACAATTAACCCCTAGTGAACCCCTTTTATCCTAACAACCCTTTTATTGACTCACCCACTAATATTAACCCAAAACCCATCTTGTATTTGTTATCACCATTCCTCTTGACTACCTTTTTGTCGAGATTTGGTTTTGAGCAGTTACCTAACTATATTCTATATTTCAGTTGTTAAAGTTCTTTCTTATTTCTTGATTTTTCTTCTTCAAATTTTTTTTGAAGTATATTCATTATTAGTTCTGTGATTAAGTGAGCTTATACGTTTAAATTCAACATCTTGAAGAAGAAGCTCGTATTATTAGTATTTTAAGTTTTTAATTGATGTAATTGTTCATGATTAGTTTATTTTCTAGTTAGGTGAATTGTCAATTCAATCTCGATTCTAACCCTCTAATTCAGCCTTTATCCACACCTTTAAGCTAAGCCACGTTACTGTAACGCCCCAAACCTGGCCCAAACACCACGACTGGATCTGACATGTCACTTGAAAGGAATTTTATAGAATATCGCAAACTTCAAAAAATTTTAAGTTATTTTTAAAACACCAAGTTTAGTGGTTCAATTGAGAACTCGTTATTCATTTAAGGAAAAACTTAATTAGCCAAATCCTTGTGTTTAAGTGACATTTGAAAACACATGTTATTACATCTAATCAAGCTCGAGGGTTGTCGTAAGAAAAATCCGTTTGTAAACCCGTTAGTTAAATTGTATGAAAAACTTTATTTGCATTTTGTAAAAATGTCACATCAATTATCTTATATTTAAAGCGTCAAAAACTTAAAACTGAAATTTTAAACCAAATTAATTGTGGCCTTATTACAACATAGAATCCTAAAAATTTAAAGATAATTAAAGTTCTATTTAAAAAGAAAAGAAAATCATGCATGGCCACCTCGTAGTCCTCTTCGGCCTGGTCCACTGCACTATGTACTACTTGCAAAATGTTTAGCAAAGAGGGTGAGTCAAAAGACTCAGTGTACAATTTCCAAACACCAGTATTGAGCCCAAACCCATTCATTAACCATTTGAGTGTTAGCCCCTTTTTCATAATCACATTGGGAAAAGCCCATTCGAAATCAGATTGGGCCCTACAGTACAGAATAGCAGATAACATATGCAAAATAATGCAAAAACCCAACCCAACCTAAATTTCCATCCGCTACACACCACCCGTTCCTGCCAATCACACCAGTGGGGAATTCTACAATCGACCCTCACCGCTACACACTATCGATGGCAGTCATGTTGTAGTTAGTTGCTCATCGCTAAAACATTTGGCATAGCCACCGAAATATTGTGACAATGTCACTGAAATGTGTGGCAGAGCCACCAAAATAATGTGACAATGTCATCGAAACATGTGGCAAAGCCATCGAAATACACTGTCCCTTTCGTCATAATCATATCCCCCTGTGTCCATGCAACATAAGATCATAGTAATGTAAATGCAACATTAAATGGCATACTCAAAATATTCAAGGTATATGCTTATTCATGTAACGACAACACTTATCAAGTATATTCAGAGAATGAACGCACTTAGTGTAATGATTTTTACCCTTTATGGGTACACAATGACTGTTACTACATTTTCGGCTTTCCAAACAACATACATATATATATTATTAGTACAAAGAAGGTGTCAGAATTATGCACCTGTAAACACGAAGAACTACACTATCAATCTTGTTAACACCTTCACCCGTAGGGATCACAGCGATCTGCTTATCCCGCTCTAAAGCCGGCCCACAAGAAAGTCTCGAATGGCAGACACTGCAAGTTTTTTGAACTTAGGGGTAGGGACTATGAGTCCAACCCCCTCCTTTGCTTTGCTAGATCTATATAATCCAAAAGCTTCAAGCTTGGATTAAGAAATCGACTGAGTCCCTACAGAATCTCCACATTAGAATCAGTACCCCAAACATAGATTAGAAGAAGTAGCCTTTCAGCCAAACCTTCACTCGTAGGGATCACAGCGATCTGCTTATCCCATTCTGAAGCTGGCCCACAAGAAAGTCTCGAATGGCAGACACTGCACATTTTTTGAACTTAGGGGTAGGGACTACGAGTCCAACCCCCTCCTTTGCTTGGCTAGATCTACAGAATCCAAAAGCTTCAAGCTTGGATTAAGAAATCGACTGAGTCCCTACAGAATCTCCACATTAGTATCAGTACCCCAAACATAGATTAGAAGAAGTAACCTTTCAGCCAAACCTTCACTCGTAGGGATCACAGCGATCTGCTTATCCCACTCTGAAGCCGGCCCACAAGAAAGTCTCGAATGGCAGACACTGCACGTTTTTTGAACTTAGGGGTAGGGACTACGAGTCCAACCCCATCCTTTGCTTGGCTAGATCTACAGAATTCGAAAGCTTCAAGCTTGGATTAAGAAATTGACTGAGTCCCTACATAATCTCCACATTAGAATCAGTACCCCAAACATAGATTAGAAGAAGTAGCCTTTCAGCCAAACCAGTTGATAAATAATCCCTTACCACTATTCGGCCAACCACACTTACCAAGAATCTTCCAACCGTAGACCAGACATAGAAAAGAATACGAACATGAAGCCCCTCCTACATTTAGCCAAAGCACCCAAAGTACCAAGTTAACCCCTTCGGTTTAACAACCAACAAGGGAATAAGAAAGAATAAAAAAAGAAGAAGACGATTACCACCAAACAGGAAGAAACTGATTTGAGAAAGTTAGGGGAATGAGTGACAGAAACCCATAAAGAGTGAGATGAAGATTCAACTATAAGAAACAAATGGAAGCAAAAGAAATGAAGAAAGCACCACTTACTACTCTTATGTTTGACTAGAATAGAAAATGGTAGAAGGAAGGGAGAATCTTGGCTTGACAAAGAAGAAGGTGATAGGAGGGTTTGGCTAAGGGGAAGTGAAAGGTAAAGTAAGTATGAAGCAAAAGAAAAAGAGGGTTGTAAAAGCAAGAACCGAAAATGTTGTGAAGGAATTTGGCTAAACACCGAAGAAAATAATTTGATCTGAGAGTAAAAGAAAGAACAAATGATGCTTACTAAGAAAAGATTACTTGCCAAAAATGAAAAGGGTTAAGAACATATGGCACCTACAAAGTTAAGCTACCCAAAGTGCACCAAAAATGGCACAACTTCACTTTCAAAACCAAAAATGTCAAAAGCAACTAGGCTAGGTTCGACACACCCCTAGCTATCACTAACTCGAATCCCATTCCCCTAACAAGCTTCCACACCGGCCAACATTCTCACCAAGCCTCAAATCCCACACTTTTCTCCTACATTCAGTCTCCTCCCATCATTCAAATCGGTTTGAAGAATTCAACTCCCCAAATGCCTCTCCACCACTTATTTAAAATGTTTGAATTATTCCACCCCCACTCTTCAAGGTCCCTAGCCGAATCCATCACCTCTCATCCTGACGCCAAAATAAACACCAAAAAGGCAGACCATGCGACTCAAACCTGATCCCTAGCTGCTTCCCTGCGGCGTCACTTACCTGCATCCTAAGTGGCATCTCCTTGCCACTTTGCAACTCCTTTTCTTGTGCCAACAACCACAAGCAATCATCCTTAAAGCCTAACCCAACTAGCTCTCCCCTAAAGTGCCCAAAATTTGAAATTCCACCAAGGATTTGACTTAACCCCGAGCCTTCCCGGGCCCCCCAAATAGAACAAATTAACAAATAAAGCATACCAAACACACAGAAACATAACAAATGCAAAGCCCTAATTCTTGGATGTTATAGTTGCAACCCTTTTTAAAGACCTTTTGATGTGTATATTATCTCATTTTACAGTGGTGGATATTTAATTTTCATGCAAGCCTATGGGATTAACTTTTCATGTTCGACTGTTGAGTGCTTAATTATAAACTCTAAACACTTTGAGTAATTTGAGTGAATCTTTAGTGAGGATGTCAACTATTGTCAATTTTGAATTAAAGGTGATTATTTAGGTAAAGGGAAACACATGTATTTTCATGCTACAAAAACTATGACTTTGATTGTTTAAATCTTTAAGACCCTTTTTACTTAAATTGTCCATGTATAAATTATCTATGAATTATGATGAAACATTATCGATGAATATTATGAATTGAGGAAGTTCATTTTAATTGAGAGTTGAGAATTTTGCTTGAGGACAAGCAAAATCTTAAGTGTAGGGGTATTTTATAAACTATAATATACACATATTTTAATTCCACATTTAGCATACTTTTGGAAGATTTATCCCTTTAATTATGGAAATAGGTGCTCCTAATCCTTTGTTTTCATTTTTTATACTCAGGAGAGCGCCAGAGGATGAAAAGAACAAGAAACGTGCCAAAAATGGAGTAAATGGGCTAAATTACAAAATCGGCATGGCCTGGGCCTAAGACCACACAGTCGTGCCTCATTGACAGACCCGAACACGCCAAAAACTTGATCGTTGTAAAATTGTTGAGTTTTAAAATTTATAAAGAGAATGATCGAACCTAGAAACTAACTCTGACAATGACTTAAGGCAAGTGTACCTATCGAACAGTAGTATAGCTTAGGAAACACTAGATTATCGAACCCAACAGAACTAAAAGTACTAATACTAAGTTTCTTTCTATTATTTAGCCTAAATATTAAATGATTTGGTTGATTAACTAATTAATTACTTAACTAAGATGCAAAGACAAAAAGAATGAATTGGAAAATAACTTGAAGAGAAACTCGATTGATCACAATGATACCATCAGGAAGAATCCACCTAGACTTCACTTATTATATAACACTAAACATACGATTTATTCACATGACTTGATCCGTAAGACTCCCTATCATATATTAAACCCTCTCTCAAGGCGAATAACGTCTAACCCTAGGTTAATTAACGAAAATATCTTTCTCACTTAATAACCCCCTAGAATAGTAGTAAATCAAACTATGGACTCCCATACTAGGTTACACCTTAATTCAAAAAAATCTCGTCACCCTATTTCTAGACACGCAAACGACTCCGCTTAAATATGCTAGATCTATTCTTAGGCAGGGTCTATTCCTCTTCCACCTAAGAACATCTGTCTTGAATTAATATCCCGGAAACATTAACACAAGAATTAAGCACACATAATTAAGAACAAATCAAGTATTTATTATATAATTTAGAAGACAATAACAAGATTCATCTAGGTTTCATTCCCTTCAGGTATCTAAAGGGTTTAGTTCATAACAAATAAAGAAAACACCTCAAGAGAAAAGATAAAACAAAACATAAGAAATTCCTAAAACCCCTGAAGGAATTGAAGGAGAGATCGCTGTCTTGAGTAGAATTTCAGCTTCTTGAGATGGATCAATTGGCCATCTTCTAGTGATTCCCACAAAAGTTTTGGCTTCTGCTGAATTCTGAATGTCTCGGCCTCCGCTCCACACGTCCCTTTTAGGTTACACTTAGGGTGTTTATATAGACCTTTGGAATGCTTTACTTGGCCTATAAATGTCCCAATTCAAGTATACTTCCTACTCGGTGTTTGAATAGGCTTTGGAATGTGTTTCTTCGCCTCAAAGTATCCAAATCCGAGTGAAATTATTCTCTCCCGCGGTAGGGGCACGACCATGGCATACGCTTGTGTAAATCGACTTCAGGCTGTGTTTTGATTCTATTAATTGAGACACGGTTTGTAAATCATGGTATGGCCATGTGAAGTAATTTGACGAGACACGACCGTGTGGCTTGAAGTCCAGGCCGTGTCAATTTCCACTTTGGCCCAAATTGGCCTGTTTTAAGCCTATTTCTCATTCTTTTCATCCTCGGGTGCTTTCCTGAGTATAAAACATGAAAATAAAGGATTAAGAGCACCTTTTTACATAAATTAAGGGCTAAATCATCCAAAAGCATGCTAAATATGGGGTTAAAATATGTTACTTTTACGGTTTATCAAATACCCCCATACTTAAGCTTTTGCTTGTCCTCAAGCAAAATTCTCAACTTACAATTAAAATGAACTTTCCACAATTCACAATTCCTATCAATAATGCCTCATCATAATTCATAGATAATTTTTACATGGATAATTTAACTCAAAGACTTTTAAAGATTCAAACAATATAAGTCATATATTTGTAGCACGAAAACATAGGTGTCTTCCCTTATCTAAATAATTACCTTTAATTCAAAACCGACAAGGATTTACATCCTCATTAAAAATTCACTCAAAGCACTCGAAGTGTTTAAGGTTCAAGAATAAGCACTCATAAGTCGAACCTGAAAAGTTAATTCCATAGTCTTGCCTGAAAATCAAATCTCCACCACCGTAATATGAGATGATACACAAATCAAAAGGTCTTTATTAGGGTTGTAACGGGGCTTAGGTTAAAGGTGTGGATAAAGGCTAAATTTGAAGGTTTAGAATCGAGATTGAATTGACAAGTTGCCTAATTTTTAGAAAAATAATTAAACTAATAATCTGAATAATTACATCACTTGAAAATACTAATAATACGAGCTTTTTTTTTCAAGATGCTGAATTTAAACATACAAGCTCTTAGAACATAGAACTAATAATGAATATACTTCGTTTTTTTCACTTTTTTTAAGAACACATCAAATAAATACATAATATAAGAAATAACTACATCAACTGAAATAAAGTAATTAGGCAACTGATCAAATCGATTCTCGATAGAAGGGTAGTCAAAGGAATGGTGATAATAAATACAAACGATTTTGGGTTAATATTAGCGGGTTGATAAACCGTAAAAGTAACATATTTTAGGCCCAAATTTAGTATGCTTTTGGATGATTTAGCCCTTGATTTATGTAAAAAGGTGCTCTTAGTCCTTTCATTTCATGTTTGTACTCAGGAAAGCACCCGAGGATGAAAAGAATAAGAAACGGGCTTAAAACGGGCCAGTTTGGGCCAAAGAGGAAATTGACATGGCCTGGATTTCAAGCCACACAACCTTGCCTCGAAAATTAGCTAAGACATGGCCATGCCACGATTTACACGGCCGTGCCCCAATCGACAAAATCGAGACACGGCATGAAAATAATTTACATGGGCATGTACCATGGTCGTGCCCCTGCCATGGGACCGAGCAATTTCACTCAGATTTGGATACTTTGAGGCAAAGAAACACATTCCAAAGCTTATTCAAACACCTTAGTAGGAAGTATACTTGAATTAGGAAACTTAGAGGCCAAATAAAGCATTCTAAAAGTCTATATACACACCCTAAGTGTATCTTGAAATGGGGCAGTTAGCTAGGCCAAGGAGCCGAGCCAGAAGGTCAGATTTGTGGGAATTACTCGAAGATAGCCAGTGGATCCATCTCAAGGAGTCAAAATTCTACTCAAGATGGCGGATTTCTCCTTCAATTCCTTCAGGGGTTTTAGGGATTTCTTATGTTTTGTTTTATCTTTTCTCTTGAGATGTTTTCTTTATTTGTTATGTAACACCCTAAAAATCCGAGTAATTAAATTGCATGAATTGGTGTTTAGATTTTTTTTTTTTTAGGAAAAATCTCTTATTTTTATTTTAGTGCTTATTGAAGTCCTAGAGGGTAAAGCATAATTTGAAGAAGGAATAAAATTTATTAATTGAGAATTTATTGAAGTGAAACAAAGGTGATTAAGACTTAAGCTAAATTATGTGCTAAAGAGTGTTATAAGTGAGTACATGGTAAGGTGGAGTTGGCGCATGGGTTCAAGTAAGAGGAAGAGGTTGAATCCCTTGTATGGCACCTAAATGAATTTTTGCTTTTAATTTTCGCTCATGGATAGGAAGTGTCGGCAATGATCAATTAAGGAAGGTGTTGACAATGTTATTTTTGGTTAGTGTATCAATGGATTAAGGAAACAACTAACTTATGGCATGGAATCAAAGACTTAAGGAAAGATAGGGGAGACATAAGGCTCATATCAAGGGGAATTTTTGAAACAAAATCATGGCCAATTGACCATGTGCTGGACGGCATATTGGTAAGGGAGGAGCCTAATTGTTGAATTAGTTTGGCTAAGAATTTTCTTTTCTCTCTTTGGTCATTCTTTGCACTTTGTGCAGAATTTTATTCCTCTCCTTTCAACATTCTTCTTGGCGAATTTTTACATTTGGTAAAGCCAAAATCTTTTGACCATTTGGTCACTTTTGTTCCTCTTGTTAATTTTCTTTTGTATTCTCCTTGTGTCGAAAATCACTTATGCCAAAAGCCAATTCTTTTCTTTTCTTTTGCCATTCGTAGAATATACATCCCTCCTAAAGCTTGTCTTTTCTTTTCTTTTCTACTAATCTCCTTGAAATCAAAGCAACATCATCACCATCTTTTCTTGTATTCTATTTCCTTTTCAATCAAGTTTTCTCCATCTACACCCCTTAGCCGAATGCTAGTGTGCCTATAAGCCAAAATTATTTTTTTATTCTTAATCACATATAGTAGAATCTTCCATCAATTAAACATCATTCTCAATCTTTTCTTTTCGAGTAGGAAGTAGGTAAGGGTTCTTTTCCATTTTCGATTTATTGATTAGTGATATTATGGCGAATATCATTGGTTTTATGAGGTCTTTTGGATTGATATAAAGTTCATTCTAATAACGTCTCTTTCGTTATTATTTAGTGCAATAACGAGATCGGAACTCAAGTGATCGGAGAATTGTAGAAACGTTGGAAACGATTTACTTTGGTAAGGAAATCAAATCTCTTTAAAACCTCTAGTATTATTTGATATCATTTTAGATCTAACTAAATTTCATTGGATCTTGAAGATTGTCAAAATAGGGAAGAAAAGGGCGGTGGTTAGTCACGTTAAGAGGGGCGGATCCGTAAATCCCCCATTCAAACGAAGAGCGGTTTCGGCAGTCTGGGATTTTCCATCGGGTTGTGGGCCATCTTCCAAAGAAGTCCATTATTCGAGTAGTACGAACCTCCGAGCCGTTATCGTTGGTGGATTCTCATGCTAGTGAATCGATAAACGAGGCAAAGTCGAAAATCGAAGTGATTCAAAATCAAGAGGGTAAGATTTTGGATCCATTATCGATTAAGATTATTTTTACGAATTAGTTGTCTAACGAATCAAAATATATTTTAGGTGCCGAGGAGCGAGAAGGGTTAGTACTCACAGTATCGAGGTGTGTAATTTCACACTCATTATTTTGGTTGGATGTCAAATTTCGGTATGGAAGTAAATCGTAAAAGCGATTGGATCGGTAAAACGTAAAATTTATATTTTGACGAAAATGCGAAAAAATGACTAAATCGTGAAAATTACGAAACGCCTCGAGAAATTAATTGTTATTATGAAAATTGGATGTTTCGTGAAAATGGGCCGTAAAGACTCTAGTTCGTGAAAATGGGCCGTAAATACTCTAGTTCGTGAAAATGGGCCGTAAATACTCTAGTTCGTGAAAATGGGCCGTAAATACTCTAATTCGTGAAAATAGGCCGTAAATACTCTAGTTCGTGAAAATGGGCCGTAAATACTCTAGTTCGTGAAAATGGGCCAAAATACTCTAGTTCGTTAAAATTTAGCCAAAACACTCTAGTTTGGTAAATGGGCCAAAGCCCACTAAACCGCTAAATAGACAAATTGCTATAATTATGCGCCAAATGAAATGTTATTGATAAACCCACCATGTTATGTATTGTTAATAAATTTTATATTTTAAAGTACATGTATAATTGCATGGGTGGGATATATGAAGAGAAGAATGGCCAGTTGCCACAATATCGCTTATTGCTCTAGTTCGGTGGCTCGCCACAATATAAACTTATTGCCTCTAGTTCGGTGGTTTCGCCACAATATCGCTTATTGCCTCTAGTTCGGTGGCTATGCCACAATTATAAAAAGGCTTAATGCCTACGATTGGTGTGATGGCGGGGTGGGTTGACTTGATCCCCAGTGTGATGGTTGGTACAGGGGTGTTAGCGGATGGATATTAGGTATGAAATGGGAATTTCATTTTACATGCATTATTAATTGTGTTAATTCATGATATATTGTTGAATTCGAATTGGGCTCAAGCCCAAGATAATATCTTGACAATCTGGCCCAATAATGGTGGTAAGTGAGCTACACTTTGAGTTCTAAGTAACTCACCCCCTTTTTTATTTTTCCATCTCGTAATGGAAATTGATGTGGACTTGGGCCAAGGATGACTTCGTGGAGGCCATCTTGCTAAATATGGGTTATTAAACTCGAACTTTTAATAATTATTTTACTATTTTGGGATGTTGTAATAAATGGCCTCTATAAATAACTTATGGATTTTATATGTGTTTGGAATTTAAACTACATTTTGGACTTTTAAATCATGGGCTATGATTATATGATGCATTATTAAAATAAATTTGGGTTTTCAAGTATATGAAATTCTTTTATAAATATTTCTTTTTAGTGTTAACTCTTTAACAAATCTCCTAACGGTTTTAATAATACAATGAATTTCAACTAATATTTCAAATATTTATCAAAATCAAATACTCTTCAAATTTTAAACCTCAGATATAAAATTGTAGTTTTCAACTCATTAAAGATTTAAGAATAGCTCGAATCATGTAACAAACCAAATCTAGTCTCAACGCATGATCGGGTTTGGGGTGTTACATTTAGTGGTATCGAGCCGATTTCAAAAACTCTACTGTGGTTTGGGTTCAAAAATAATTTCTGTATGAAATCATTCAAAAATCAGTATGGCACCACAAGCATCCGGCGACAAGTCAAGTAAGTATTTATTACTTAATGATTACTATGATATGATCATAGGAACACCCTAGAACTTCTAGTTTTAGACGTGAAAAGCATGAGCGATTGAGACTATAGGAAATGTTGCGAAAAACAACTTTATATCTTAAATCTCATAAAATATCGCTAATAAACACCGAAACAAAATTTTTGATTCATAAAACTTGTAATCAGATAAACGAACAAGCAATCATGAGTACAAGAGGACGTGGTCGTGGGACGCGTAGACGTGGCGTAGTAGAGGCCGAGGTGCTACTACCAAGCACCAAATCATATAAGTAGACGCACTGCGTCAATTGAAAGTGAGACCGGATCACGCGATCACATGGAAGAAGATCATGCATTGACTCAAGCAATGCTACGAGTCTTGGAAAGGTCATTGGAACTAGAATTGGGCCAACAACTCGTGGGTCAATTTGAGAGCGACTTAAGGCAAATAATGCGAAGTTTTCAGAGGAGTCTCGGTGTAGCTCGAATGTGGTGAATATCGCTCAAGCGATGGAACGGATTATGGATGATATGGAATGCAGGTGAGCAAAACCGAGAGGAGTCAGTATCCTTATTGAGAGATGAGGCGTGTCGCTGGTGGCTCATTTGTTCGTGAAGGCAATCAAGTCGCACCGATTAATCGGGAATTCTTTAAAGCCGCCTTCCAAGGAAAATCGTCGGAACGAGCTATGTAGACGTCAAGGAAGGAATTTCTGAATCTTGTCCAAGGAAGTAAAGCGGTGGCGACCTATGAAGTGAGTTTTTACGTCCGAGCCGTTATGCCGGACAATTGTAGCAACAGATCATGAACGTTGTATGCGTTTGAGGATGGATTTAATGATGAGTGAGGGTTACGATTGCTCATGACAAGTTAGAAATTTTTCCACTGGTGGAGAAGGCCAAAATAGCGAAGAGGCTAAGAACTCGTAAGCAGTAACCGAGAAAGATCCGAAACAAGAGAGAGACACAATGATCTGGTTCTTCCAAGAGATTCGGAAGAAACCCGAAATGATGAATCGTTCAAAGGCGTAACCCGGTAGCAAATAATCAAGTCGAGATTGCATCGAGTGTGGGAAAAGGCATTTTGGGGAATGTTGGAGGAAAGCGGTGCATGCTACAAATGCGGTTCAATGGAACATCAAGACAAAAGTTGTCCTCGATGAATGGATACGACTCAAGAAGTCCGTAATAATGATGCACAGTACGGTCCGGGGTAATCGCCACCACCGAGAGGTCGTGGACCAGTCGTGGTGGTAATGGGGCTGGTCGTGGTCAAGGTGCACCGGTCGAGGAAATGGTAATAGAGAAATGCAGATGCTAGTACGGCTGGATCGGTCTATGCGGTTAGACGCCATGAGACGGCAATGCACTGATGTGATAACCTGACGTTCTTCATTTTGATGTACTGTTATTGCCTTAATAGATATTGGCTCTACTCATTCATATGTATCTAGTGCCATATCCGAAATCAATTTAGAATCTAAAATTACCGAAAATGAGATGACAAGAATCATCCTTTAGACGATCAAGAATGGTTAATAAAATATTTAAAGACGTGCCCTTAAAATCCAAGAGGAGGTATTCTTAGCAAATTTGATGGAACTACCTTTCGTGAGTTCGATCTCATTCAGGCATGGTGGTTGGTTAACCATCGGGCACAATTGGATTGTCTTTGAAAACGAATGTCGAGAAGGACCTCGGATGATATGGAAGTCATAATGATTGGTGAACGAAAGAACTATCGGCAAATGTGGTATCTCGCATTAAAAGTTGAGAAGTTGGTGCGGAAAGGATATGGAGCATTCCTAGCCTTTATCTCGTGCTTTGGATGCCAAAGAATTATCCGTGAATGATGTGAGGACGGTGAAGGAATTTCCGATGTATTTCTAGAAGAACTTCTTGGTATACCTCCGGATCGGGAAGTAGAATTTGGCATTGAGCTTTTTCTGGGACGGCTCCGGTGTCCATTGCTCCTATAGAATGGCATCAAGGAGTTGGTGAGCTCAAAGCTCAAATTCAAGAATTATTTGGATCGGGATTCATTCGACCAAGTGTGTCTCCGTGGGAGCACCGGTCTTGTTCGTCAAGAAGAAGGATGGATCGATGCGTATGTGCATTGACTACGACAGTTGAATAAATTGACGATCAAGAATCGGTATCCTCTCGCCAAGAATTGACGCACTGCTTGATCAATTAAAAGGAGCTTCAGCTTTTCTCCAAAATTGATTTAAGGTCGGGTTATCACCAACTTAGGGTGAAAGAAGCGGACATTTATAAGACAAAGATTTAGGACACGCTACGGACACTATGAGTTTGTAGTGATGCCGTTTGATTAACCAATGCACCAAATGCATTTATGGACATGATGAACCAAGTCTTTCAACCATATTTAGACCGGTTTGTGGTAGTGTTCATAGATGATATATTGGTTTATTCGAGAAATGAGGAGGAGCATGACCAAAGATTTATGAGAGTATTACAATTACTTCGTGATAAGCAATTGTATGCCAAATTTGGTAAATGCGAATTTTGGCTAAAGGAGGTGACTTTCCTTGGTCATGTAGTATCACCAAGGAATAAGGGTGGATCCTCGGAAAATTGAGGCTATTCGATTGGAAACCACCAACATCGATGGTGAAATTGGAGTTTCTTGGGCTTATTTGGATACTATAGACGTTTTGTAGAGGGTTTTCATTGATTGTCGCACCCCTAACTAAACATTGCGAAAGGGAGCTCCGTATATCCGGACCGAAAAGCAAAGAAGAGAGTTTTGAGAAATTGAAGAAGATTACGTGAAGCTCCAGCTTTAATTCAACCCGAGGTGGAAAAGAATTCACTTGCTTATTGTGATGCGTCTCACACGGTCAGGTTGTGTATTGATGCAAAATGGAAAAGTGGTGGCCTATGCTTCTCATCAATTGAGACCACACGAAGTAAACTACCCTACACATGATTTGGAGTTAGCCGCGTTGTCTTTGCTCTAAAGATTTGGAGGCACTATCTCTATGGTGAGAAGTCCATAATCTTCACGGATCACAAGAGTCTTAAATACCTCCTTACCCAGAAGGAGTTGAATTTAAGACAAAGAAGATGGGTAGAATTGTTAAAAGATTACGATTTCTCCATCGAATACCATCCTGGAAAGGCTAACGTGGTAGCTGACGCGTTAAGTCGTAAGGCGGTATTCAATTAAGAGCTTTGTTTGCCCATTTGAGTCTCAGTATGAGGATGGCGGTTTGTTAGCGTAACTTGGTGAAACCTCGTGGTGGAGCAAATCAAGGAAAAGCAGTACATCGATGAGAAGTTGGGACCTTTATGCGACAAGTTGAAAATGGTGAAATTGAGGATTTTGGAATAAACACGGAGGGTGTGTTGTGCTTTCGAGGAGAGTATGCATGCCTAAGGATCTAGATTTGAGGCAACCGATTCTACGGAGGTGCATAGTAGCCCTTATGCTATGCATCCGGAGGAAATAAGATGTATCGAGATCTCCGTGAATGTATTGGTGGCGTGGTTGAAGCGTGAGATTACGAGTTCGTGGGAAAATGTTTGACTTGTCGACAAGTGAAGGCGAACATCAATTACCGTCCTGATTGTTACAACCGATAAAGATTCCTCTTTGGAAATGGGAGCGGATAACTATGGATTTTGTTAGTGGGTTACCGTTAACACCTACTAAGAAAAATTTCGTTTGGGTAATTGTTGATCGGTTGACGAAGACTGCTCATTTCTTGCCAGTTCGTACAGATTATTCATTGCAAAAGTTGGCGAAACTTTACGTATCCGAAATTGTGAGGTTGCATGGGGTACCAGTATCTATTATATCGGATAGGGACCCTAGGTTTACATCACGATTCTGGAAAGCTCTGCATGAAGCCTTGGGGACGAAGTTGAATTTCAGTACGGCTTTTCATCCTCAATCTGATGGTCAGTCGGAGAGAGTAATTCAGATATTGGAAGATATGTTAAGAGGATGTGTAATCGACTTCAGGGGTAGTTGGGAGGATTATCTACCATGGCGTAATTTGCGTATAACAATGCCTATCGCCTAGCATTGGATGGCACCTTACGAGGCATTGTATGGTCGTAAGTGTCGCTCTCCTATTTGTTGGGTGAGTTGGGCGAAAGATGATGCTAGGTCTGAGATGATATCCGAGACCGAGGATAAGGTAAAAGTTATTAAAGCACGGTTGAAAGAAGCCTCGATAGACGTAAGTCGACGCAGATCTGAAGCGAAGGGACATCGAGTATAGTGTGAGAGATCGGGTTTTCTTGAAGGTATCTCCTTGGAAAAAGATCTTTAGATTCGGAAGGAAGGGCAAGCTAAGTCCTAGATATATTGGACCTTATCGTGTCTTTGAAGCGTGTTGGTCCGATGGCATATCAGATTGAGTTACCTCGGAGTTAAATCAAATTCATAATGTCTTTCATGTTTCCATGTTGAGGCGTTATAGGTGGGATCCTTTGCACATTATACCGGTAGAAGAATTGAGTGAATTGATTTGTCCTTTGAAGAAGAACCGTTGGAAATCCTAGATCGAGATGTCAAGGTACTAAGGAAGAAAATCGCTGTTGGTCAAAGTTCTATGGCGTAACCACGGAGTGGAAGAAGCTACGTGGGAGCCAGAGGATGCAATTCGGCAACAATACCCTCACCTTTTTCAACCAGGTAAATTTCGAGGACGAAATTTTCTTTAAGGAGGGTAGAGTTGTAACACCCTAAAAATCCGAGTAATTAAATTGCATGAATTGGTGTTTAGATTTTTTTTTTAGGAAAAATCTCTTATTTTTATTTTAGTGCTTATTGAAGTCCTAGAGAGGGTAAAGCATAATTTGAAGAAGGAATAAAATTTATTAATTGAGAATTTATTGAAGTGAAACAAAGGTGATTAAGACTTAAGCTAAATTATGTGCTAAAGAGTGTTATAAGTGAGTACATGGTAAGGTGGAGTTGGCGCATGGGTTCAAGTAAGAGGGAAGAGGTTCGAATCCCTTGTATGGCACCTAAATGAATTTTTGCTTTTAATTTTACGCTCATGGATAGGAAGTGTCGGCAATGATCAATTAAGGAAGGTGTTGACCATGTTATTTTGGTTAGTGTATCAATGGATTAAGGAAACAACTAACTTATGGCATGGAATCAAAGACTTAAGGAAAGATAGGGAGACATAAGGCTCATATCAAGGGAATTTTGGAAACAAAATCATGGCCAATTGACCATGTCTTTGGACAGACATATTGGTAAGGAGGAGCCTAATTGTTGAATTAGTTTGGCTAAGAATTTTCTTTTCTCTCTTTGGTCATTCTTTGCACTTTGTGCAGAATTTTATTCCTCTCCTTTCAACATTCTTCTTGGCGAATTTTTGCATTTGGTAAAGCCAAAATCTTTTGACCATTTGGTCACTTTTGTTCCTCTTGTTAATTTTCTTTGTATTCTCCTTGTCGAAAATCACTTATGCCAAAAGCCAATTCTTTTCTTTTCTTTTGCCATTGCCGAATATACATCCCTCCTAAAGCTTGTCTTTTTCTTTTCTTTTTCTACTAATCTCCTTGAAATCAAAGAAACATCATCACCATCTTTTCTTGTATTCTATTTCCTTTTCAATCAAAGTTTTCTCCATCTACACTCCCTTAGCGAATGCTAGTGTGCCTATAAGCCAAAATTATTTTTTTATTCTTAATCACATATAATAGAATCTTCCATCAATTAAACATCATTCTCAATCTTTTCTTTTCGACCGTGGGAAGTAGGTAAGGGTTCTTTTCCATTTTCGATTTATTGATTAGTGATATTATGGCCGAATATCATTGGTTTTATGAGGGTCTTTTTGGATTGATATAAAGTTCATTCTAATAACGTCTCTTTCGTTATTATTTAGTGCAATAACGGAGATCGGAACTCAAGTGATCGGGAGAATTGTAGAAACGTTGGAAACGATTTACTTTGGTAAGGAAATCAAATCTCTTTAAAACCTCTAGTATTATTTGATATCATTTTAGATCTAACTAAATTTCATTGGATCTTGAAGACTGTCAAAATAGGGAAGAAAAGGGCGGTGGTTAGTCACGTTAAGAGGGGCGGATCCGTAAATCCCCCATTCAAACGAAGAGCGGTTTTGATCAGGATTTTCCAGGGTTGTGGGCCATCTTAGAAAGAAGTCCATTATTCGAAGTAGTACGAACCTCCGAGCCGTATATCGTTGGTGGATTCTCGTGCTAGTGAATCGATAAACGAGGAAAAGTCGAAAATCAAGTGATTCAAAATCAAGAGGGTAAGATTTTGGATCCATTATCGATTAAGATTATTTTACTGAATTAGTTGTCTAACGAATCAAAATATATTTTAGGTGCCGAGGAGCGAGAAGGGTTAGTACTCACGGTATCGAGGTGTGTAATTTCACACTCATTATTTTGGTTGGATGTCAAATTTCGGTATGGAAGTAAATCGTAAAAACGATTGGATCGGTAAAAACGTAAAAATTTATATTTTGACGAAAATGCGTAAAAAAAATGACTAAATCGTGAAAATTACGAAAACGCCCTCGAGAAATTAATTGTTATTATGAAAAATTGGATGTTTCGTGAAAATGGGCCGTAAATACTCTAGTTCGTGAAAATGGGCCGTAAATACTCTAGTTCGTGAAAATGGGCCGTAAATACTCTAGTTCGTGAAAATGGTAGTAAATACTCTAATTGTGAAAATGGGTAGTAAATACTCTAGTTCGTGAAAATGGGCCAGTAAATACTCTAGTTCGTGAAAATGGGCCAAAATACTCTAGTTCGTTAAAATTTAGCCAAAACACTCTAGTTTGGTAAATGGGCCAAAGCCCACTAAAGCGCTAAATAGACAAATTGCTATAATTATCGCCAAATGAAATGTTATTGATAAACCCACCATGTTATGTATTGTTAATAAATTTTATATTTTAAAGTACATGTATAATTGCATGGGTGGGATATATGAAGAGAAGAATGGCGGTTGTTACAATATCGGCTTATTGCCTCTAGTTTGGTGGTTTCGCCACAATATCGACTTATTGCCTCTAGTTCGGTGGCTCGCCACAATATCGACTTATTGCCTCTAGTTCGGTGGTTTCGCCACAATATCGACTTATTGCCTCTAGTTCGGTGGCTATGCCACAATTATAAAAAGGCTTAATGCCTACGATTGGTGTGATGGCGGGGTGGGTTGACTTGATCCCAGGTGTGATGGTTGGTACAGGGGTGTTAGCGGATGGATATTAGGTATGGGTGGGAATTTCATTTTACATGCATTATTAATTGTGTTAATTCATGATATATTGTTGAATTTGAATTGGGCTCAAGCCCAAAGATAATATCTTGACAATCTGCCCAATAATGGTGGTAAGTGAGTTACACACCGAGTTCTAAGTAACTCACCCCCTTTTTTATTTTTCCATCTCAGGTAATGGAAATTGATGTGGACTTGGTGAGGATGACTTCGTGGAGGCCATCTTGCTAAATATGGGTTATTAAACTCTGAACTTTTAATAATTATTTTTACTATTTTGGGATGTTGTAATAAATGGCCTCTATAAATAACTTATGGATTTTATATGTGTTTGGAATTTAAACTACATTTTGGACTTTTAAATCATGGGCTATGATTATATGATGCATTATTAAAATAAATTTGGGTTTTCAAGTATATGAAATTCTTTTATAAATATTTCTTTTTAGTGTTAACTCTTTAACAAATCTCCTAACGGTTTTTAATAATACAATGAATTTCAACTAATATTTCAAATATTTATCAAAATCAAATACTCTTCAAATTTTAAACCCCGTATATAAAATTGTAGTTTTCAACTCATTAAAGATTTAAGAATAGCTCGAATCATGTAACAAACCAAATCTAGTCTCAACGCATAGACTGGGTTTGGGGTGTTACATGTTATGAGCTAAACCCTTTAGATACCTGAAGGGGATGAAACCTAGATGAATCTTGTTATTGATTTCTAAATTATATGATAAATACTTAGTTTGTTCTTAATTATACATGCTTAATCCAAATTTGATGTGCTTAGGTGGAGGAGGAATAGACCCTACTTAGGAGTAGATCTATCATAATTAAGCAAAGTTGATCGTATGCCTAGAGATAGGGTGACAAGATTTTTGCGGGATTAGGGTGAAACCTAATATGGGAGTCCATAGATCGATTTACTGCTATTCTAGGCGATTATTATTCGAGAAAGAGATTTTTGTTAATTAACCTAGGGTTAGACGTTATTCACCTCGAGAGAGGGTTTAATATACGTTAGAGAGTCTTACGAATCAAACTAAGTGAATAAATCGTATGGTTCAGTGTTAAATAACAAGTGAAGTCTAGGTGGATTCTTCCTAAGGGTATCGTCGTGATCAACTGAGTTTCTCTTCAAGTTATTTTCCAATTCATTCTTTCTATCTTTGTGCCTTTAGTTTAGTAGTCGTTAATTTAGATTAAAGCAACTTCACTTATTTTAGGCTAAATAATAAAAAGAAAGTTAGTATTAGTAATTTTAGTTCCTTTGGTTTCGACAATCTGGTCTTGCCTAAGCTATACTGCTGTTCGATAGGTACACTTGCCTTTAATCATTGTCAGAGTTAGTTTCCAGGTTCGATCATTCTCTTTATAAATTTTAAAATTCAACAAAACAACGACCACGGGTGAATCAATGAAAAGGGTTGTTAGGATCAAATGGGTTCACTAAGGGTTAATTTGTGAAGGTAGGCTTTTTAGTGGAGGGAATGGGTTAAAACCTATGTGCCTTTATCATCTCAGTATATCAAATCAATTAATGTGGTCTCGACATGTATAATCAATGCAAGTTCTAGAATAACAATTCAGTGTTGACACACTCATAATCAATAAAGTGAGCACGAAAAAGAATATATGCCTGAAATACTCATGGAATAGTCAAAACCATATGATAGTGGCTCGTGCTTGCATAAATGAGCATTTGGTAAGGATGTAGTGGCACCATATGATAGACTTGGAGGGAGGATGTTCAAATCCCATTGTGTGCTAATTTTGACTATTCTAGACGTATTGAAACCATAGAGATTGAGACTATACGATACGTTTGTGAAAACAACTTTACTTCTTATACTTCATAAGATATGGATTAATAAATATCGAATAAAGTACTCATTCATAAGACTTGTAACTAGATTAAAATGACTTAGTCAATATGAGCATTAGAGGTCGTGGACGCGATAGACGGGGTCGTGGTAGAGGTTGAGGTGCTAGAGTTGTGTTTGAAGCGTCGGGGTATATGCTTGAAATGGACGCACCTGCGTCACCTGTGACTGAAGCTAGGTCACATGATCCTGTGAGAGAGGACAACACTGTATCCCAAGTAATGTTATGAGTTCTGGAAAGGGTTGTTGGGGCAAGAACTGGGATAACAACACGTGGGTCAATTTCGGAATGACTCAGATAGAATGGTGCTAAGGTTTTTAGGGTTATCTCGGGCGTGGTCCCAAATGTAGTGGAGTATTGGCTTGAGGCTGTGGAGCGGATCATGGACCATCTGGATTGTACCGCTGAGCAAAAACTGAAAGGAGCTGTGTCATTGCTGAGAGACGAAGCGTATCAATGGTGGCTCACTATTCGTGAAGGTACTCAGGTCGATCATATTACCTGGGATTTCTTTAAGACGACATTCCAGGGAAAGTATGTAGGGGCTAGCCATGTGGATGCCCGAAGGAAGGAATTTCTAAATCTGGTTCAAGGAGGTAAGACTGTTGCAGCATACGAGGCAAAATTTCTACGTCTGAGTCGATATGCCCTAGGAATAGTACTGACTGACTACGAACGCTGTGTGCATTTTGAGGATGGGTTGCGTGATGAGCTACGGGTACTGATAGCTCCACAGAAAGAAAGGAATTTTGCCCTACTGGTGGAGAAAGCCAAGATAGTGGAAGAGGTTAAACACTCAGAGAGGCAGCACCGAGATAGAGGTAGGGGTAGGAATAAGAGAGGCTCTAGGTATTTAGGTCCTACTAGAGGATTTCAAAAGAGGCCTAGGAATGAGGAGCCAGCTCGAGCTAGAGTACCAGCTACTACCAATCAGTTACAACCGTGTACAGGTTACGGGAAACGACACCCATGTGAATGTTGAAATAGAATCGGTGGTTGTTTCAAATGTGGTTCAAAGGACCATAGGCTTAGAGATTGCCCTCGACAGACTGCTCAGACCCATGATGCTCGTAACTTTGATGCATAGCCAACTAGAGGCGCTCAGCAGCTACTGAGAGGTCGTGGGCCAGGTCGAGGTGATAATGGCGTAGAATGAGGTCGGGGTGCTCTAGGTATAGGTGTTGGCAATAGGGGTAACGCAGAGACGAGATAGCCAGGGTTGGTCTATGCGGTCAGACATCGAGAGGATGATGATGCACCTGATGTGATAACCGGTACGTTCTTTATATCTAATGTACCTGTTACCACTTTGATAGATATCAGATCCACCCATTCGCATGTTGCTAGTGCTGTATTTGGAAATCTGAACTTTAGTTTTGAAATTACTGCTAGAGAGATGACAGTAATTAGTCTTTTAGGACAGTCTGTGAAAGTAAATAGATTGTTTAGAGATGTGCTCCTAGAAATTTAGGGAGAAACACTTTTGGCGGATTTGATAGAACTGCCATTCGGTGAGTTCGACCTTATTTTGGGCATGGACTGGTTGGTGAAGCACCGTACGAACTTGGATTGTGCTGCAAAGAAGATGATACTAAAAACATTGGAGGATAAGAAAATAATGATGATAGGTGAAAGAAGAAACTACTTGTATAATGTGGTATCATCTTTAAAGGCAGAAAAGTTGGTGCAAAAAGGGTGTGGAGCATTCCTAGCCTTCATTAGTGCGTTGGATGCCAAGGAATTGTCAGTGGAAGGTGTTAGAATGGTGAAGGAGTTTTGGGATGTCTTTCCCAAGGAACTTTCAAGGTTGCCTCTAGATCGGAGGTAGAGTTTGGCATTTAGTTATTGCCAGGAACGACTCCGATGTCCATTGTTCCTTATAAAATGGCGCTGAAGGAGTTAGCGGAGCTTAAAGCTCAAATTCAAGAGTTGTTGGATCGTGGATTCATTTGATCGAGTGTGTCACCATAGGGAGCGCTGGTCTTGTTTGATAAGAAGAAGGATGGGTCGATGCATATGTACATCGATTATAGGCAGTTAAATAAGTTAACGATCAAGAATAGGTATCTATTACGAGAATCGATGTTCTATTTGATCATCTACGAAAAGCTTCAATTTTCTCAAAGATATATTTAAGATCGAGTTATCACTAGCTTAAGGTCAAGGAAGCGGATATTCATAAGACTGTGTTTCAAACCCGTTATGGACATTATGAATTCTTGCTGATGCCGTTTGGGTTGACTAATGCACTAGTTGCATTTACGGACATGATGAACCGGGTCTTCCAACCCTATTTAGATCGGTTTGTAGTGGTGTTCATAGATGACATCGTGGTATACTCAAAGAATGAAGAAGAACATGATTCACATCTGCGGGTAGTATTACAGATTTTGTGGGAAAAGCAACTTTATGCCAAATTTAGTAAGTATGAATTTTGGCTGAAGGAAGTGACCTTTTTGGGGCATGTTGTGTCAGCTGAAGGAATAAGAGTTGACCCCCGAAAGGTAGTGGCTGTGTTGGATTGGAAACCACCGAAGTCAGTGGTCGAAATTTAGAGTTTTCTAGGGTTGGCTGGTTATTACAAGCATTTCGTTGAGGGGTTTTCATTGATTGCTGCACCCCTAAATAAGCAGTTGCGTAAGGGAGTACCATTTGTGTGGTTAGATTAGCAGCATGAGAGCTTTGAGAAATTGAAGACGATCCTGACAAAAGCACCAGTATTGATTCAACCTAAGGCTAGGAAAGAGTTTATTATTTATTGTGATGCATCACACATGGGCTTGGGATGTGTGTTGATGCAAGGAGGAAAATAGGTGGCTTATGCATCTCGTCAATTAAGGCCGCATAAAGTGAATTATCCCACTCATGATTTTGAGTTAGCGGTAGTGGTGTTTGCTTTAAAGATTTAGAGGCACTATCTGTACGGTGAGAAGTCGATTATCTATACGGATCATAAGTGTCTACAGTACCTCCTTACCCAAAAGGAGTTGAACTTAAGGCAGCGGAGGTGGATAGAACTATTGAAGGATTATGACTTCTCAATCGAATATCATCCTAGAAAGGCTAACGTGGTAGCAGATACATTGAGTCGTAAGGTGATATCGAATTTGAGAGCGATGTTTGCTCACCTTAGTCTGTATGAAGATGGTAGACTACTAGCTGAACTTCAGGTAAAGCCCGCATGGGTAAGTCAGATCAAGGAAAAGCAATTATTAGATGGAAGGTTGGGTTCTTTACTTCATCAAGTGGAAGGTGGTGTGATAAGGGATTTTGGATTGAATAGTGATGGAGTATTGTGTTTCCGTGGATGAATTTGTATGCCCAAAAATTTGGAATTGAGACAAATGATTCTGTGTGAGGTACATAGTAGCCCTTATGTTATGTACCCCAGGGGAAATAAAATGTATCGTGACCTCCGTAGATAGTATTGGTGGCCAAGGTTGAAATGAGAGGTTACTGATTTCGTGAATAAGTGTTTGACATGTCAGCAGGTGAAGGCAAAACATCAATTGCCATCGGGATTGCTACAATCGGTGAAGATTTCATTATGGAAATGGGAGAAAATAATGATGGACTTTGTTAGTGGGTTACCCTTATAGCCTACTAAGAAAGATTTCCGTCTGGGTAATAGTGGATCGGTTGACAAAGATTGCTTATTTCCTACCTGTACGTACAGATTACTCATTGAAGAAATTGGCTAAGTTGTACGTAGCCGAGATCGTAAGGTTACATGGGGTACAAGTGTCTATTATTTCGGATAGGGACCCTAGGTTTACATCACTATTTTGGAAAGCTCTACATGAAGCTTTGGGAACAAGGTTAAATTTTAGCACGGCATTTCATTCGCAATCAGATGGTCAATCTGAGAGAGTAATCCAAATTCTAGAAGTTATGTTAAGGGGCTGTGTGATTGACTTCAGTGGTAGTTGGGAGGATTTCTTACCGTTGGCTGAGTTTGCATACAACAATAGCTACCAATCCAGCATCCAGATGGCACCTTACGAGGCGTTATATGGTTGTAGGTGTCGTACTCCTACTTGGTGGACTGTGTTGGGGGAGCGACAGTTATTGGGTTCTGAGCCGATGTCAGAGACAGAAGAAAAAGTAAATGTAATTCGGGCTCGGTTAAAAGAAGCTTTGGATAGACAAAAATCATATGCGGATCTGAAGCATAAGGATATTGATTTTGAGGTGGGAGATCAGGCATTTCTAAAGGTTTCACCTTGGAAGAAGATCTTTAGATTTGGAAGGAAGGGCAAGTTGAGTCCTAGGTTTATCGGACCATACCGTGTATTGAAACGTGTTGGGCCAGTGGCTTATCAGCTTGAGTTACCTCCGGAGTTGAGTCAGATACATAGTGTATTTCATGTCTCAATGCTAAGGCGTTATCGATCAGATTCATCTCATATTGTGCCGATAGAGGAAGTTGATTTAAGACCTCACTTTTCGTTCGAAGAGGAGCCAATGAAAATTGTAGATCAGGGCGTTAAGGTGCTTAGACGGAAGTCGGTGCCATTAGTCAAGGTATTATGGCAAAATCATGGATCGGAGGAAGCTACATGAGAGCCTGAGGATGTGATTCGGTAGCAATATCCTCACCTATTTTAACCAGATAAATTTCCAAGACCAAATTTTTTTAGGGGGATAGAATTGTAACATCCCAAAATTTGGAATTTTGATTGTTTCATGATTGCTTGTAGTAAGCTCGATTAATTATTAATAGTGTATGTCAGGAGTTCTGAGAAGGCTCGGGCTTATTTGGGCCTTAATAAAATTTTTTGTGTTTAAGTCAATTAAAGAGAGATGGTAAGTTGCTTCAAGACTTATGGAAATAAATGAGTTAAGTGCTTCATAAATGAGCATTTGGTACGGAGGTAGTGGCGCCATATGATAGACTTAAAGAAAGGAGGTTCAAATCCCATTGTATGCAAATTTTGACTATTATTTTTGCATTCCTTCCCTATGTGTCGGTCAATCAAGTAAATAAGGCAAGGTGGACTTTTTATTTTAGGCAAGGTGGCTAAGGAAATAAGGAAAGGATAAAGGTAAGGTAAGGAATCAAATGAAAGAGGAAAGTAAAGGGAACATGTTGGCACAAAAAGAGAAGAGTGTTATGGAAAGTGTGGTTGGCCAATTTTTGACCATTATTGACATGGATGTGGACAGTTTTGGGTGTAGAGGGGTAGCCGACTTTTTGCTTGATCATTTGGTAGAATTTTGATGCTTGTTAGGCCAAAATCTCTTTTGGACAAATTTCTGTTTTTGTCTAAACTTCTTCTTTTTCTTTGTGCTGAAATTACAAGCCTTTGGAGAGCATATTTTCTTCTTTTTTTTGCTTTGGCCGAAACCTCCTAGCACATTTGTACATTTTTCTTCTCTTTTGTTTGGTCAAAACATTCATCTTTTGTTTATCTTCCTTTGATAGCCGAATAACCTAGCATCCATCCAACTTTTCATTCTTTTCTTTTAACCATTTCTTCAATCATCCTTTTCTCTAAAATCAACACCACCATAAGATTATATCACCTTGTTTGATAATCCTCCATAGTCGAACATGAATATCCATTTTCCTTTATAATCGAACCTTCATCTCTTCTCAATCTTTTATTCTCATCCGTATTAACAATCATTCCTTGATCAATTGGTAAGTGTTCTTCTCAACATTTTATTTTTCTTCCTCTTTATGCCGAATATATGACTTGTTTTGGGATGGTCATATCAATCGAAATCATCATTTTATTCTACTCTATCAATGAGATCATTCTCTTTTTTGTAGTGGTATAGTGGGAGGTCGAATACCACAACATCGCTTAACCATCTCTTGTCATAGGACGATCGTAAGAAACGAGAATTTCATTTTTCAAGGTAACGACGTTATTTTATAGTCCATTCAATAACTCCATTGGTGATTGTGATAATCGGATTGAAGGTTGGCTAATCGAATATATGTTTTCGGGACTTAATCACTCGATCTATTGTCTTGAGATCATATGGATTTTGTGGTAAGCCGACCTTACTCCTTAAATCAATCGCTCATATCAACATAATATTAGTTTTGACTAATATTTGATTTCAATGGAGACAAACAATATCGAATCAAAAGGGATAGTAATTGGAGATCGAAAAAGGAGCGGATTTACGATCTCTACTCCTAAACTCAAACGAAGGGCGGTATCGACGGTTCGGGATTTTCCACCGGGTTGTGGACCGTCATCCAAAAAAATTGTCAAATCGTGGTTGTTCACGATTCTGAGGATAAACACTTTAGATCGTTTATTTTAGAGTTTGATTATTAAAATCACGTATGTCGATTAATTGAGTGATTATGATATCTTACGTGTCGAAGATCAAGAAAGCCTTATACTTACCGTAATTAGGTGTGTAATCTCACATCATTTTTCGTGGGGTAAAGGTTGATATCATATTGGAAATAAGTCGCTATGTTTAAATTGTAAAATTGTGTAAATCAGGAAAACTTGCCTAAATTTCACTATTTTGATTAAGTTGGCAAAAATCAGTATTAGCACTGTGAAAATTACGAAAATGCCTTAATGGGTCGATTTGATATATGCCTTAATGGGCCGATTTGATATATGCCTTAATGGGACGATTTGATATATAGCCTTAATGGGTCGATTTGATAAGTGTTGCAATGGGCTGAATTTTTGTAATCTTTGAATTAATTATTTGTAAATACCAAGACTGCTACGTATGATGCATTGATATGATTCTGCATGGGATGGGAAAATATGATGAAGAGAAGTTTCGGTGGCACTACCACAAATAAATTGTTTGTTAATATGATTCACTATGATTCTGGCCAAATCATAAAACGGCAAAATGCCTGCGATTGGTGTGTTTGGTGGGGTGGGTTGACTTGATCCCCACAGGTGTGATGGGATGGTATGGGTGGTGTGTAGCGGATGGATTACTAGGATGGGTTGGGTTATATGCATTGCTTATTTTATTGTAAATGTATATGTTCATTTTGTAAATGTGCTTTGGCCAAAATTATGCTTTATGGGCTCAGGCCCAAGTTTTTGCTAAATGGGTTCAAGCTCAGTGATCGATGGTAAGGGGATTATACACTGTGTAATATCCGGGATTTAGGGGTTATGCTTTTTTATTCAAATGTATGTGGTAGCATGCCTGAGTATGTTTTGAATGTGTTCTGGGGGCTTCAGGAACCTTGGGATGTAGGTAGAAGCCTTAGAAAAATATTTTATTTTAATCCTAAAAAGGGGAACTAAGGGAGCTAGGCCTTAAGGAGTTTATTGTGTGGCTTAGGACACAAGAACTAAGTTGGTAAGGTGGCAAAGAGGCGCTACTTAGGGCCTTATGAGGTGATGCCACAGGGAGTCCAAAGGGGCCTAGGTTCGAGTAGCAAGGGAAGCATTTAGGAGCTTTTATTTTTTGGCAAGGAGGTGCAGTGGTGGATGGCACAAGGACTCTAAATGGATGAAGTATAGATTGGGTCTGACAACTTAAGGATTCGGCTGAGTAGGAGTGAAAAGGGGGATTTGGATGAGGGAGGAAGAGTTGGCCGAATGGAGGGGCCTTGTTGTGGCATTTTCGGCTAGGAGGGAAGTGGCTAGGCTAGGGACTTTAGGTGCCGAAATAAGGGAAGTGAGAGTCCATTTTTCTCTCTTTTCGTTTTCATTTGTGCCTATGCCGAAATTCTCTTCTCATTTGACCAAAAACCAAAAGTTGAATTGTGCATCTTCTCTTTTCCTCTTATCTTGCTCAAGCCTAAAATCTTCTTATTCTTTTTCATTCTTGCCGAAACTCCCTTCACCTCTTTTCTCTAAACCAAAGCCGAATACCATTTATCTTTCTCCTATTCTCTCCTTTCACTTTGGCCGAATCTCCATAGTTTTTCCTAAAGCCATTGCCGAAATCTCTCAAACTTATCCCTTCTCAGTTTTTGGCCGAATATCAACAAAGCAAAAATCTCCCTTGATTTCTTCTCTAAACGGTTTGGAATAGGTAAGTCTGTCATAACCGAATCTCCACTCTTCTCCCTTATTTCTTCTCTGTCAACATGTGTAGGACAAAAGCCGAATTTTGGTATTTGTCTTGACTTTTAATCAACTATGCAATTGGTTTCTTTTAGGATCTCTGGGATTTTGAAGCAGTAGACCGGAGTCATCTTTTCCCTGTCAATAGTTTTCGGTAAGTCAGTGGTAAGGTTTCGTACTGATTCAATTCACCTCTTAGTTATCTGAAAAGCCAAAGGCTAATTATTTGTATGTATTAGTGCTAGGCCGATTGCAAGAGTGGTGCACTACGTAGTTTCAGGATTTGGTTGGTAACCAAATTGGCATCAAGGTAAGGATTGTGATTGCGTTAACCCTTCGGGATTTGTTGTATAGCCGAATGGCCTCTTTGTTAATGTTATTAGTGTTGGTCAAATATAGGAAAGGGGATCTAGTGCGTTAGATTGGGATTTTTGAGATTCAGTGATCGCGTTAGTAACCAGGTGTGTAACCCTACACTAAATTCTCGATAGATTAATAATAATAATGTTAAGCATGTAGTAATAAAGTGACGAATAACCATGGATAAGGGTACCATTTAATGGTACAGTGAATTCAGGTACGTTACCACTTAATACTCGTTAATAATGTTTATTAACATTGATATGAAAATATGTGGAATTTCGTTATGATTTTGGGGTAAGGTAAATTGCATGATAATTGTATGTTTTGTATGTTGCATGGGCATATGGTGATTATGTTAAAGGGGAAGTGTTCTGGTGGTTTTTACCACATTATCTGGTGACTTGTGTCACGTATTATGAATCTGGTGACTCTGTCACATTATTTGGTGGCTATGCCACAATTATAAGGGCGATGTGCAGTTGACTGTAGCGACTGCCTTCGATGGTGTGTAGCGGATGGAGGGTCGATTTAGTAATCTCCACGGTGTGATTGGTAGGTACGGGTGATGTGTAGAGGTTGGATATCGAGGTGGGTTTAGGGTGTTTCTGTTTAGTATCAGAGCCCGGTTCAAAACTTGGCCTTGAAGGCTTTTTGGGCCCAAAACGTTTTTCTTATTTTGAACTTGAGTTTACTAATGGATGAGCAGGGTTTCTAGCATGGCACCTAAGTCTTCGGCCCGAAGTCCACCAGGTAAGTACCCCTAACCATTGTGTGATTTGTATGTGGGTATTATAGGGACGTAGATTAGTAGATTAGGAGCTAATGAACCCTAGGATTAGCTTACTCCAACGCAGAAATACATAAAATTTAAAGTCTAATCAAACAAACCTGTGAGTGAGTCACCGAGTTAAGGGTGTGGCAACCATTGTGTGCATGTCTAGGATTGGATTCAGGGGGAGCTTGGTATTTAAGCAGTCCTAGTGACTCACCTCCTTTTCGCTCGAATCCTACCTGGTGCGTAGTGATGGTTCACCCTAACCAAGATGACTTATTCACAGGCTAAATTCAATAATTAAAACCCGAAAGGGACTAGCTACATTATTTCATAAAAACCTTAGTTTTAAAAATTACCGAATTATCCCTTTGATTCATAAAAACTATTTTAGATTTTGAAAAAAATTTTCCAAAATATCCCAGGTTTACAAAATTACCGAAATACCCCTGGTTTGTAAAGTTACAAAATACCCTCAGTTTATAAAATATTCCTATTTTGCAAAAATACTAAAAACCCCTATTTTGCAAAATTTCAAAATACCCTAATTTGTAAAATTACTAAAATACCCCTATAGGACAAATTACGAAAATACCCATGTAGGATAAAATTATGAAAATACCCCTAGTAGTGGAAAACAACAACAATGACAACCACAACACTTTTCTGTAATGAACGAGTTCATAAATGTTGATGATTGAATGAATGAACTTGAGACTGTAGTGTGTGTATGAATTCGAAGGAACTACTTTTTAGAATTATTAATCATAAGATTGTTCGCGATAAATCAGTGGAAAGAAATAATGATTCATAAAATTTTAAATCAGATAAACGCAACTCGAAAGAATGAGTTCTAGGGGACGTGGTCATAATGTGTGAGGGCGTGGTAGAGGCAGAATGACCGTATTGGAACCCGTTAGGTCGGGTCAAGGGTCCGAGAAAGAGATGCCACCACCACCAGCTGCCGGTATGGAATATCAAGATTAGACGGGGGATGATGCAGTATCGCAGGTGATGCTGCGAGTTCTTGAGAAGGTGGCTGGAGCAGGTGGAGGTATAAGAGCTCAAAAATCTGTACCCGAGCAACTCCGAGCTAACAGAGCTGAGGTGTTTCGAGGTGTATCGAGTGTGGCGCCCAATACGACTGAGTATTGGTTGGAGGCGACGGAGCGAATTATGGATGATTTGGACCTGACTGCTGAGGAGAAAATGAAAGGGGTGGTGTCGCTTCTCCGCGATGAGTCATACTAGTGATGGCTCACGGTTCGGGATGGTGCTGCAGCAGACGATCTTACTTGGGAGTATTTTAAGGCGACGTATCAGAAGAAGTATATTGGGACTAGCTATATTGATGCGCAGAGGAAGGCATTTCTGAGGCTAGTTTAGGGAATAAGACCGTAGTGGAGTACGAGGTGAAATTCTTAAGGTTGAGCCAGTATGCTTGAGGTATTGAGGATACGGAGCATGAATGGTGTGTCCGATTTGAGGACGGACTGAGGGATGACCTGAGATTGTTGATAGCTCCACAGCAGGAGCAGGAGTTTGCTGTGTTGGTAGAAAAGGCTAAGGTAGCCGAAGGGGTTAAGGAATCTATGAGACAGAATTCCGATAGGAATAGATAGAAGAGAGGTTTTAGATCATCAGGGTCATCCGGGAATTTTCAAAGGAGACCTAGAGTTGAAGGGCCGCGAGGTTAGCCGGTTGTCACGGAAGGACAATATCGTACTTGTGCTTAGTGTGGAAAGATGCACCTGGGAGAGTGTTGGAAGAAGATAGGGGATGTTTTAAGTGTGGGTCCAAGGATCACATGATTAGGGACTACTCTATGAAAATAGACGGGAGCCGACAAATAAGTTAGGGTCTTAATCAGGCTAGAAGAGGCAGACAGCAACCACCGCGGGGTCGTGGTCCGGTTGGCAGAGGCAATGGCTCTAGAAGAGGTCGGGGAACACCGAGCAGAGGTGTTGGTAGCATAGAGGCGAGACAGTCGAGTCTGGTGTATGCGGTTCGTTGGAGGGAGGATGGTGACGCACCAGACGTCATAATTGGTACGTTCTTTATAGCTGACAAGCCTTACTTTGCTTTAATTGATGTTGGCTCGACCCACTCACATGTTGCATGTAGAGTAGCTGTAACACTAGGTGTAGCATCTGAACTCTCTATTAGGGAGATGACTGTAGTAAGCCCATTAGGTCAAAGGTAGTGGTGAATAGGATATTCTGGAATGTACCTCTAGAGATTCAGGGAGTGTTATTTCCTGTCAACTTGATGGAACTACCTTTCGGAGAATTTGATCTCATTCTAGGCAAGGATTGGCTAGTGAAACATCGTGCTAAATTGGATTGCGCAGCTAAGCGAATGGAGTTGAGAACTCCGAAGAATGAGGAGATAGTTATGATAGGAGAAAGAAGAAATTATTTGGCTAACTTAGTCTCTGCATTAAAGGCTGATAAGATAGTGCGAAAAGGGTGCAAGGCGTTTCTGGCCTTCGTTAGTGTTTTGGATGCTAAAGAAGAGGGAGTTAGTAGAGTTAGAATAGTAAGAGAATTCGTGGATGTCTTTTCGAGGAGCTGCCTGGGTTACCCCCAGACAGGGAGGTGGAGTTCGAAATTGATTTACTACTGGGTACAGCTCCTCTGTCAATTGCTCCATACTGAATGGCACCAAAGGAGTTAGTAGAGCTTAAAGCCCAGATCCAAGAGTTACTCGATCATGGGTTTATTCGACCTAGTGTGTCTCCATGTGGAGCACTGGTCCTATTTGTGAAGAAGAAGGACGGGACTATGCACATGTGCATAGATTATCGGTAGTTGAATAAGCTGACCATCAAGAACAAGTGCCCATTACCGAGGATAGACGACTTGTTCGATTAGTTTAAGGAGGCCGTGGTATTTTCAAAGATAGATCTACGGTCTGGATATCATCAGCTTAAGGTGAAGGAAGCAGATATCCATAAGATAGCTTTTCGGACAAGGTACGAGCATTATGAATTCTTAGTAATGTCATTCGGATTGACGAATGCCCCAGTCGCATTCATGGATATGATGAACCAGATTTTCTGACCCTACTTGGATCGATTCGTCGTTGTGTTTATAGACGACATCCTAGTGTATTCCAAGTCTGAGGAAGAACATGATGAGCATCTCCGGGTGGTGTTGCAAGTGTTAAGGGAAAAGAAGCTATATGCCAAGTTCAGCAAGTGTAAATTTTGGCTGAAGGAAGTTACGTTCTTAGGGCATGTGATGTCTGTGGAAGGATTAAGGGTGGATCCCCGGAAGATTGAGGCAGTAGTAGATTGGAAACCACCTAAGTCTGTGGTTGAGGTTCGTAGTTTTTTGGGGTTAGCAGGCTACTATAGAAGATTTGTTGAAGGGTTCTCATCAATAGCAGCACCTCTGACGAAGTTGTTAAGGAAGGAGGTACCTTTTGTATGGGTGGATAAGCAGCATGAGAGCTTTGAGAAGCTTATAAGAGTATTGACAGATGCTCTAGTTTTGATTTAGGAAGCAGGGAAAGACTTCGTGGTGTATTGTGATGCTTCCCATACAGGATTGGGATGTGTCCTTATGCAAGATGGGAAAGTGGTCGCTTATGCGTCTCGGCAGTTGAGGCCACATGAGGTTAACTATCCGACACATGATCTGGAGTTGGCGCGCTGGTATTCGCTCTAAAAGTGTGGAGGCACTATTTGTATGGAGAAAGGTCGGTGATTTACACGGACCACAAGAGTTTGAAGTATCTCCTAACTCAGAAGGAGATAAATTTGAGACAGCGAAGGTGGGTGGAGTTGTTGAAAGACAATGATTACTCAATAGAGTATCACCCGGGCAAGGCGAATGTGGTGGCAAGTGCCCTAAGTCGAAAAGTGGCGTCGGATCTAAGGGCAATGTTTGCACATCTTAGTCTTTATGATGATGGAAGTTTGTTAGCAGAGTTACAAGTGAAGCCGACATGGCTAAGTTAGGTGAAGGAGAAACAATTGGTAGATGGTGAACTCAGTGCTATAGCTGCTACAAGTACAAAATGGGGAATTGGAAGACTATGGTGTGAACGATGATGGAATGCTGTGTTTTCGAGGCAAGATTTGTATGCCAAAGGATGAGAAGTTAAGGCAGAAAATTCTTCAGAAATCGCATAGTAGCCCTTATGCTATGCATCCTAGAGGAAGTAAGTTATATAGGGATCTACGGGATCAGTTTTGTTGGCCTGGTCTTAAGCGGAAAGTTACAGAATTTGTAGGGAAGTGCTTAACGTGTCAGCAAGTCAAGGCTGAATACCAAGTACCGTTAGGATTGCTTCAACCGATAAAGATTCCGCAATAGAAGTGGGAGAGAATTACCATGGACTTTGTTAATGGGCTTCCCCTTACACCTACTAAGAAGGACTCGGTATGGGTGATAGTAGATCGATTCATGAAGTCGGCACATTTCATACCAGTGCGGGTTGACTATTCCCTACGAAAATTGGCAAAATTGTATGTAGCAAAAATCGTGAGGCTGCACGGAGTGTCGGTGTCGATTATCTCAGATAGGGATCCTAGATTTACTTCTCGATTTTGGAAAGCATTACATCAAGCATTTGGCACTAGGTTGGACTTCAGTACGGCATTTCATCCGCAGTCAGACGGCCAATTTGAATGGGTAATTCAACTACTAGAGGATATGTTGAGGGGTTGCATGATGGATTTTAGAGGAAGTTGGGAGGAATTCTTGCCTTTAGCGGAATTTACGTACAATAATAGCTATCAGGCAAGTATTTGGATGGCACCATAAGAAGCGCTGTATGGAAGGAGGTGTCAAACTCCTACGTGTCGGACAGAGTTGGGGGAACGTCAAGTTTTAGGTCTAGAGATTGTGGCAGAATCGAAAGAAAAGGTTAAGGTAATTCGGACACGATTGAAGGAGGCATCTGACAGGCAAAAGTCATATGCAGATCTTAAGCGGAAGGAGATAGAGTTTGACGTGGGGGATCGGGTGTTTCTAAAAGTTTCACCGTGGAAGAAGGTGATGAGATTTGGTCGCAAGGGAAAGTTGAGTCCTAGGTTTATAGGACCTTATCGGACTTTGAAACAGGTTGGACCAGTAGCATATCAGTTAGAGCTACCTTCGGAATTAAAGCAGATGCACGATGTGTTCCATGTTTCGATGCTACGTCGTTACCGATCGGATCCATCTTATGTAATATCGGTTGAGGAGGTGGAGCTGAGACCAGATCTGTCCTATGAGGAGGAGCCGATTCTGATTCTAAAGCGGGATGTGAAGGTGCTTTGGAGGAAATCAGTTCCTCTAGTCAAAGTGTTATGGCGTAACCATGGATTGGAGGAAGCTTCGTGGGAGCCAAAGGAAACAATGGGACAGCAATACCCTCACTTATTTTAGCCAGGTAATCTCAAGGTCAAAATTATTTTAAGGGGGTAGAACTATAATATCCAGGATTCAGGGGTTATGTATTTTTATTCAAATGTATGTGGTAGCATGCCTGAGTATGTTTTGAATGTGTTCTGGGGGCTTCAGGAACCTTGGGATGTAGGTAAAAGCCTTAGAAAAATATTTTATTTTAAGCCTAAAAAGGGGAATTAAGGGAGCTAGGCCTTAAGGAGTTTATTGTGTGGTTTAGGACACAAGAACTAAGTTGGCAATGTGGCAATGAGGTGCCACTTAGGGCCTTGTGAGGTGACGCCACTGGGAGTGCAAAGAGGCATAGGTTCAAGTAGCAAGGGAAGTATTTAGGAGCTTTTATTTTTCGGCAAGGAGGTGCAGTGGTGGACGACACAAGGACTCTGAATGGATGAAGTATAGATTGGGTCTGACAGCTTAAGGATTCGGCTAAGTAGGAGTGAAAAGGGGGATTTGGATGAGGGAGGAAGAGTTGGCCGAATGGAGGGGTCTTGTTGTGGCATTTTTGGCCAGGAGGGAAGTGGCTAGGCTAGGGGCCTTAGATGCCGAAATAAGGGAAGTGAGAGGCCATTTTTCTCTCTTTTCTTTTTCATTTGGGCCTCTGCCGAAATTCTCTTCTCATTTGACCAAAAACCAAAAGTGAAATTGTGCATCTTCTTTTATCCTCTTATCCTACTAAAGCCTAAAATCTTCTTCCTCTTTTTCATTCTTGCCGAAACTCTCTTCACCTCTTTTCTCTAAACCAAAGCCAAATACCATTTATCTTTCTCCTATTCTCTCCTCTCACTTTGGTCGAATCTCCATAGTTTTTCCTAAAGCCATTGCCGAAATCTCTCAAACTCATCCCTTCTCAGTTTTTGGCTGAATATCAACAAAGCAGGAATCTCCCTTGATTTCTTCTCTAAACGGTTTGGACTAGGTAAGTCGGTCATAATCGAATCTCCACTATTCTCCCTTATTTCTTCTCTGTCGACATGTGTAGGACAGAAGTTGAATTTCAGCATTTGTCTTGACTTTTAATCAACCATGCAATTGGTTTCTTTTAGGATCTCCGGGATTTTGAAGCAGTAGACCGAGTCATCTTTTCCCTGTCAATAGTTTTCGGTAAGTCAGTTGTAAGGTTTCGTACTGATTCAATCACCTCTTAGTTATCTGAAAAGTCGAAGGCTAATTATTTGTATGTATTAGTGCTAGGTCGATTGCAAGGGAGGTACACTATGTAGTTTCGAGATTTGGTTGGTAACCAAATCGGCATCAAGGTAAGGATTGTGGTTGCGTTAACCCTTCAGGATTTGCTGTATAGCCGAATGGCCTCTTTGCTAATGTTCTTACTGTTGGTCAAATATAGGAAAGGGGATCTAGTGCGTTATATCGGGATTTTCGGGATTCGGTGATCGCGTTAGTAACCAGGTGTGTAACCTTACGCTAAATTCCCGATAGATTAATAATAATGTTAAGCATGTGGTAATAAAGTGACGAATAAACATAGCTAAGGGTACCATTTAATGGTACAGTGTATTCATGTACGTTAACCCTTAATACTCGTTAATAATGTTTATTAACATTGATATGAAAATATATGGAATTCCGTTATGATTTTGGGGTAAGGTAAATTGCATGATAATTGTATGTTTTGTATGTTGCATGGGCATATGGGTGATTATGTTAAAGGGGAAGTGTTTTGGTGGTTTTTATCACATTATCTGGTGACTTGTGTCACATATGATGAATCTGGTGACTCTGTCACATTATTTGGTGGCTATGCCACAATTATAAGGGTGATGTGTAGTTGACTGCATCGACTGCCTTCGATGGTGTGTAGCGAATGAAGGGTCAATTTAGTAATCCCTACGGTGTGATTGGTAGGTACGGGCGATGTGTAAAGGTTGGATATCTACGTGGGTTTGGGGTGTTTCACACTGAGTTCTAGTAACTCACCCCATTTCCCTTATTCCTTTTAGGTAATACTCAGTGACGTGGGCTTGGGCCGTGGATGACTTGGTGGAGGCCATACTTCAAAAATGGTTTATTTGGACTTAAGACTCCTTTCTTGTTTATTTAATTACCTTTCTATTTTGGGATTTAATGTTATAATAAGGCCTCTGAATTATTTTATTTTTGCTTTATGTTTGATGTAATTATATTTTTTCTCAAATTACTTTAAATGGGATTTTCTAGAAACTTAAATAAAGATTTTCTAAAATGGATTCACAAATGGAATTCAAAATAAATTTCTACAAATCTTTTAAACTCAGATATTTTCTCTCAAATTATTATCAATATTTTCAAAAGTCACGGTTTGTAAGATCACTACTTCAAATTTATCGATTTATCAATCAATCTTTGAAGTTAGTAATATTTTATCAAATATTTCAAATCAAACTTGTTTTCTTTATTTTAACAAATAATTACTTATTTTTGTACGAATAAAAAGGACTTGACATATTTTTCTCATGTGACATATCAGATCTGGTGATAACGCATGGGCCGGGTTTGGGGTGTTACATGTGGAAAGTAGAAGAATAGGGAGGGGCAGGTTGGTGTTTAAATAAAGGCTTGATTTTTGGTGCTTGCCCATGCCCGTGGACCAAGGGTGTGTTGATTCACAAGGCCGATTTTCAGCACCACGCCCGTGTGTGATAAGTCAATATGTTAGCATGGTTGGGGGGCATGGGCGTGTCTTTCTCGTGTCTGGTAAGTCAGTAGCTTCACACGATCGTTGAGCTCAGCCATGTCACTTTGTCGGTGTCCGTGGGGGAGTGGTTGGATCCGTGACTTCAATAGTTAGTTGGGGCTGATTTATACCATCTCTGCCATATCAGTATGGAGATTCTGTACTTCCACACGGCCATGGCCACTGTCATGTGCTAGGCCATGTGGTGTAGAAATCTACACTTTTGTTTTATTAAAATTTCAGAATAAAAATATAAAGAAATAATCAAAAATAGAAATAAATAGATAGTGTTAGTGCTTGGGTTGCCTCCCGAGAAGCGCTTGTTTAAAGTCTTAAGCTAGACTTTCCCTTCATTTGTATAATCATGGTGGTTTGAAGGTTTGAACATCTTCCCTCATGTTGTCAGTTTTATATTCATGATAAATTTTAAGTCGAGAGGCGTTTACCTTAAATGTGCTGAATGTTAGATTACTTACCTCGACTGTTTCGTATGGCAAGATATTTCGTACCTCAAAGGGAATGTCTTCGTTTGAACTCAGGGTTGGTGTTGTGATGCGCAAATCTGCTTTATCTAACCGTATCTGATCTCCTATTTTGAAGTGGTTTGATGTTCCTTTGAGCTCTTCTGCGGGTACCGTAGGTTATATTTCGTGCGGTTCCTGTTCCTTTTTGAATTGTGTCTTCCATTCTTTTAGTTTGTCGACCCTATGACTTCGTTCCACATATAATTATTCTTTGTTGGCACTCAGTCTATGCTTCGGCTCAAATTCGAATCCTTGTGGTGTTTCTTGTTATAAAGGTTGCTCAAATTGATCATCAACTAAATTGAATTTCTTACCTTCATTGATTGTAGTCCTGGTCGAGTCAAGATCTTGAAGACTGATTGATTCATCACCTACACGAAGAATGAGTTCTCTCCTATGGTAACATTAATTTTAGTTCTTGTAGTTGCTAGGAAGGTCTTCCTAAAATTAAGGGATTGAATTATCCTTATCCATGTCTAAGACAACAAAATCTACTGGGAAAACGAATTTGTCAATTTTTACAAGAACATCTTCGATAATTCCCCTAAGAATTCTAACAGTTTTATTAGCTAATTGAATACCCATCCTAGTTTGTATGGGTTTCCCTAAACCTAGTTGCTTAAACAATGTATAAGGCATGACATTAATGCTTGCCCCTAAATCAGCTAACGCATTATCAACACTTAAACTACCAATTAAACAAGGGATAGTAAAACTCCCTAGATCTTTTTGCTTCTGTGGTAGTCTATTCTGTAACATTGCTGAGCATATTGCGTGTAATTCCTCATGTGGCTCTTCATCTAATTTGCGTTTGTTCATCAAGAGTTGTTTTAAAAATTTTCTTGAATCTAGCATCTGAAAAAGAGCTTCAAGAAATGGTAGTTAATATGTAATTTCTTTAAGAGTTTAAGAAACTTACCGAACTGTTCCTCTGTATCATCTCTGTTTATTCTTCGGGGTAAGGTATGCGGGGTTGGTACTCTTTGATTACCAGTTTTGGCTTTTCTTGTGCTACCTCAATTTTTCCTTTTTCGTCCTTGTTTTCTCTAATTGAGATGGGTTCATCTAACCTTAGATTTTCTTGAGTTGTTATGGCTTGGATTTGCTCCTTTGGGTTGATCTCGGTGTTGCTTGGTAGACGCCCTTGCGGTCGTTCGGACATTAATTTTGCAAGTTGTCCGACTGCTTTAGTGACTTCCCCTACTGACTTGTAAGTTCCACTAATCGGTTCTTGGTCTCTTCGGCTGATGTTTGTTGACTTCTAAGTGTCTTCTCAGTATCTCGGAGACGATTTTTTGTGCTTTCCATGAATTTTGTCAACATCTCTTTGAGGTTTGACTTCTTCTCTTGCGGATATGGTTGATTTTGGAAATTTTGGGGTGGTTGTTATCTTTTATTTCCTTGATTTCCTTGACCTCCCCATAAAAATTTTGGTTGGTTCATTCAACCTGGATTGTAAGTATTACTATAAGGATTATTATTGGATCGGAAATTATTACCTATATAGTTCATCATTAAGCTCGTGCTCGGTTGGTAGGGTGGGTACTCAAGATTCGCCAGTTCCACTTGTGTCGTCTTCGCATTCTTGGATGTACTGCGAAGAACACAAACTATCAAGCTTTTTATTCATCATCTCTACCTGATTCGATAACATGGTTACTGCATCGATGCTGAAAACTCTGGTCGATCTCGTCGGTTTTGTCCTTGTAACTTGCCACTGATAATTATTCAGCGACATCTCTTGAATAAATTCATAGGCAACTTCAGGAGTTTTGTTATTTAGAGTTCCATCGGCAGCTGAATCAATTAGTTGCCTCGTTGAGGGATTCACACCGTTATAAAAAGTTTGGACTTGTAGCCATAAGGGTAAACCATGGTGTGGGCACCTTCTTAAGATATCCTTGTATCTCTCCCATTTGCTGTATAATGTATCTAAATCCATCCGCACAAAAGAAGAGATATCATTCGTAATTTGTCCGTTTTGGCTGGTGGGAAATATTTTAATAAAAATTTTTAGGTTATTTGGTCCCATGTAGTAATTGACCCTCGTGGTAACGAGTTTATCCACTGTTTGGCTTTATTCCTTAATGAAAAGGGAAATAACCGAAGACGAATGGCATCATCAGAAATGCCATTTATTTTGAAAGTATCACAGAACTCTAAAAAATTAGCTATATGATTATTCAGGTCTTCGTCCTGCAAACCATCAAATTGAAAAAATTGTTGAAATCATTTGTATTGTGTTAGGCTTTAATTCAAAATTATTAGTGGCTATAGCAGGCCTAACAATACTAGATTCTGCTCCTGTTAAATTAGGTTTAGCATAATCATAGATAGTATACGGAGCATTGTTTTCTGCCACATCTCGTGGTGGATTATTCTCGTCCATCCCTTCAATAGGATTGGATTCTCCTTGTTGTTGTTCTTCTTGCTAATTTAAGGCTCGCCTAATTTCTCTGCGACTCCTACGAGCGGTCGCTTCGAAATCACTATCATATACTAGAGGTCCTGTCGGTTTCCTTCTAGTCATAAACTAGAGGTACTTGCTGGAAAAGAAAGAAAGAAAATTAGAAAAAATATAAAATAAAATCAATTGCGAAAATAAAAATAAAAATAATGACTAAAGTAATAAAAATAGAGTTTTCTTAATATTTTAGTTCCCCGGCAACGACGCCAAAAACGTGATCATTGTAAAATTGTTGAATTTTAAAATTCATAAAGGGAATGATCGAACTTGGAAACTAACTTTGACAACGACTTAAGGCAAGTGTACCTATCAAACAGTAGTATAGCTTAGGCAATACCGGATTATCGAACCCAAAGGAACTAAAAGTACTAATACTAAATTTCTTTCTATTATTTAGCCTAAATATTAAATGATTTGGTTGAATAACTAATTAATTACTAAACTAAGATGCAAAGACAAAAAGAATGAATTGGAAAATAACTTGAAGAAAAACTCAGTTGATCACAATGATACCATCAGGAAGAATCCACCTAGACTTCACTTATTATCTAACACTGAACCATACGATTTATTCACTTGACTTGATCCATAAGACTCCCTAACGTATATTAAACCCTCTCTCAAGGCGAATAACATCTAACCCTAGGTTAATTAACGAAAATGTCTTTCTCACTTAATAACCCCTAAAATAGCAGTAAATCGAACAATGGACTCCCATATTAGGTTTCACCCTAATCCAGCAAAATCTCATCACCCGATCTTTAGGCATGCGAATGACTCCGCTTCATTATGCTAGATCTATTCTTAGGCAGGGTCTATTCCTCCTCCACCTAAGAACATCTGACTTGAATTAATATCCTAGAAACATTAACACAAGAATTAAGCACACATAATTAAGAACAAATCAAATATTTATCATATAATTCAGAAGACAATAACAAGATTCATCTAGGTTTCATCTCCTTCAGGTATCTGAAGGGTTTAGTTCATAACAAATAAAGAAAACATCTCAAGAGAAAAGATAAAACAAACATAAGAAATCCCTAAAACCCCTGAAGGAATTGAAGGAGAGATTCGTCGTCTTGAATAGAATTTCGGCTTCTTGAGATGGTTCAAATGCCTATCTTCGAGTGATTCCCACAAAAGTTCTAGCTTTTCTCGAATTCTGAATGTCTCGGCCTCCGCTCCACACGTCCCTTTCAGGTTACACTTAAGGTGTTTATATAGACTTTTAGAATGTTTTACTTGGCCTATAAGTGTCCCAATTCAAGTATACTTCATACTTGGTGTTTGAATAGGCTTTGGAATGTCTTTCTTCTCCTCAAAGTATCCAAATCTGAGTGAAATTGCTCTCTCCCGCGGCAGGGGCACGACCATAGCACACACCCGTGTAAATTGACTTCAGGTCGTGTTTCAATTTTGTTAATTGAGGCACGACCATGTAAATCGTGGTATGGCTGTGTGAAGTAATTTGATGAGACACAACCGTGTGGCTTGAAGTCCATGCCGTGTAGATTTCCACTTTGGCCCAAATTGGCTCATTTTAAGCCCATTTTTCGTTCTTTTCATCCTCGGGTGCTTTCCTAAGTATAAAACATGAAAATAAAGGATTAAGAACAGCTTTTTACATAAATTAAGGACTAAATCATCCAAAAGCATGCTAAATATGGGGTTAAAATATGTTACTTTTACGATTTATCAGGCATTGACTTACACGGGCGTGCTACACGGGTATGTCCCTGACGCAGCAAAGAAGAGTTTCATTCGAATTAGTGTACTTAGAGGCAAAGAAAGACATTCCAAAAGCCTATAAAAACACCCTAGAGTCCAACCTTAAAGGGTGCGTTTAGCTAAGCCAAAGAGCCAAGCCAGAGGGGCAGAATTGTGGGATTCACTCGAAGAAAGATAGTTGATTCATCTTAAGAAGCCGGAGTCATACTGAAGACTGAGGAGCTCTCCTTCAATTCCTTTAAGGGGTTTTAGGGTTTTTCTTATGTTTTGTTTTATATTTTCTTCTAAGATGTATTCTTTTATGATTATGAACTAAACCCCTCAAATACCTGAGGGGGATGAAACCTAAGACGAATCTTGTTGTTGTTTTTTGAGTTGTATGATAAATACTTGATTTGTTCCTAAATATGTGTTCTTAATTCTTGTTTTGATATTTCAGGATATTGATTCAAGCATTTATGCTCTTAGGCAGATGAGGAATAGACCCTGTTTAAGAGTAGGTCTAGCATAGTTAAGCGGAGTTGATCGCAACCCTAGAGATAGGATGAAGAAAATCTGTCGTATTAGTATCAAACCTAATATGGGAGTCCATAGATCGAGTTAATGCATTTCTAGGGATTTTAATTAGAAAGAGATTTCAATTAATCAACCTAGGGTTAGACGTTAGTAGCCTCGAGAGAGGTACTAATATAAGTTAGGGAATCCTACAGATCAAGTCAAGTGAGAAAATCGTCTGGTTCAGAGTTAAATAACAGGTGTAGTCTAGGTGGATTCTTCCTCGGCTATTGTTTCAATCAATTAGTTTTTCCCTCAAGTATTTTTCCCAATTCATTCTCATTGTCTTAGTATCTTTAGCTTAGTAGTTAGTTGATTTTGGGTTAAACAACAATTCCTTTAATTCTAAGTCTAGATAATAAAAAGAAAGTTAGTATTAGTACTTTTGGTTCCTTTGGGTTCAACAATCCGATCTTGCCACTAAACTATACTACTGTTCGATAGGTACGCTTGCCCCAAGCCGCTGTCACAGTTAGTTTTTAGGTTAGATCATTCATTATATAAAATTTTAAGACTCTGACACACAATCATCATTCCTTAGCAGTCCCTTGAACCTAAATTAAAGAAAGAAAAATATACTAAAATAAAGTAAAGGTAGGAAAGAGAAAGGAAAGAATTTAAAAATAAATATAAAAGAAAAATAGGAGAAAAAAATAAAAAAAACCCCGAGTAGAGGTTGCCACGCCCATGTTAATAAATCAGTGTCGACCATGGACGTTTCGCATGGCCGTGGCATTTTATCGCTGCCCGTGGTTTGCAAATTTTTCATCCTTGGTTTGTGCGATCTCTGCCACACCGGTGTGCAAAATCGTTGTGTCCATATGGCCACAGCCACGCCCGTGTGCAAGGCCGTGTGGTAGGGAAACCTGCGCTTTATTGAATTTGTTAGTTTCTGGTTAGGTGCTAAAAATTGAAAATATGAAAATTAATGGGGTTAGTGTTTGAGTTGCCTCCTAAGAAGCACTCGTTAAAGTCTTAAGCTAGACTTACCTCTCATTCGCCTAATCATGGTGGTTTGAAGAGTTGGAACTCCTCAATCTTGCTATCAATTCAGTTATCGATATATAGTTTATGTCGAGTGGTGTTTACCTTAAAAGTTTCAAATGTAAGAATAGTTACCTTGACTGTTCCGTATAGGAAGACATTCAGTAGAGTGAAAGGGATCTATTCGTTTGTATTAAAGTCCAAAGTGGCGATTCGAGGGTCTTTCTTATCCAACAATACCTGATCTCTGATCTTAAATTGGGTTGTCCCCTCCTTAAGTTTGACATGGTTTTGCTTTGGTTCATCGTGTTTCCCCGGTTTCTCCTTGTAATATGTCTTCCACTCGTCTAGTTCATCGATCTGAAGCCTTCGCTCCTCATGATTATTTCTTTGTTAGCATGAGGACTAGGATCTGGCTCAGTTGTGTAATTTTGTGGTGCTTCCTGAACAGAAGGTTGAACTGAATGGTCATTGATAGAATTTATGTTTTCACTTGTATTACTCGATGTCCTAGCTGAGTCAAGAGCCGGAAGAGTGATCATTTCATCACCTGCACAGAGTGTGAGTTCACCTGTACCAACATCAACTCTAGCTTTAGTAGTTGCTAAAAAGGGTCTTCTTAAAATTAAAGGAATCTTATTGTCCTCAACCATGTCTAAAACAACAAAGTCTACTGGGAATATGAATTTGTCAATTTTCACTAGTACATTGATCGTGTGTCAGAGTCTTAAAATTTTATAATATGAATGATCTAGCCTAAAAACTAACTGTGACAATGACTTGAGGCAAGCACATCTATCAAACAGTAGTAAAATTTAGTGGCAAGACCGGATTGTCAAACCCAAAGGAACCAAAAGTACTAATACTAACTTTCTTTTTATTATTTAACCTAAGAACTAAAGGAATTTTTGTTTAACCTAAAATTAACTAACTATTAAGCTAAAGATGCTAAGACAAAAAGAATGAATTAGGGAAATACTTGTGGAAAAAACCAATTGATTGAGACAATACCTGAGGAAGAATCCACCTAGACTTCACTTCTTATTTAACTCAGAACCAGACGATTTATTCACATGACTTGATCCGTAAGATTCCCTAATTTATATTAATACCTCTCTCGAGGCTACTAACATCTAACCCTGGGTTGATTAATTGAAATCTCTTTCTAATTAAAACCTCTAGAATTGCATTAACTCCATCTATGGACTCCCATATTAGGTTTGACCCTAATCCGATAGATTTTCATCACCTTATCTCTATGGTTGCGATCAAATCCACTTAACTATGCTAGATCTACTGTTAGACAGGGTATATTCCTCCTCTGCCTAAGAGAATAAATGCTTGAATTAATATCTCGAAATACCAAAAAAAGAATTAAGAACACATAGTTAAGAACAAATCAAGTATTTATCATACAGCTCAGAAAATAATAACAAGATTCGTCTCAGGTTTTATCCCCCTTAGGTATCTGAGGAGCTAAGTTCATAATCATAAAAGAATACATCTCAGAAGAAAATATAAAACAAAACATAAGAAAAGCACTAAAACCCCCTGAAGGAATTGAAGGAGAGATCCTCAATCTTGAGTATGATTCCAGCTTCTTGAGATGAATCAACTGGCTTCCTTCGAGTGAATCCCACAATTTGGCCCTTCTGGCTTGGCTCTTTGGCCTAGCTAAATGCCCTCTTTAAGATTGGCCTCTAGGATGTTTATATAGGCTTTTGGAATGTTTTTCTTTGCCTCTAAGTACCCTAATCCAAATGAAGCTCTTCTTTGCTGCGACAGGGACACGCTCGTGCGGAACGACCGTGTTCGGGTCTGTCAATGAGGCACGACCGTGTGGTCTTAGGCTCAAGTCGTGCTAATTTCATAATTCAGCCCATTTACTCTATTTTTGGCCCGTTTGTCATTCTTTTCATCCTCAAGTGTTCTCTTGAGCATAAAACATGAAAACAAATGATTAGGAGCACCTATTTCCATAATTGAAAGGATAAATCATCCAAAAGTATGCTAAATGTGGGATTAAAATATGTGTATATTATGGTTTATCAAATACCCCCACAATTAAGCTTTTGCTTGTCCTCAAGTAAAAATTTTCAACTCATAATTAAAATGAACTTCCTCAATTCATAATAGTCATCGATAATGTTTCATCATAATTTATAGATAATTTACAAATGGATAATTTAACTCAAAGAGTCCTAAAGATTTAAACAATCAAAGTAATAGTTTTTAGCATGAAAGATAAAGGTTTTTCCCCTTATCTAAATAATTACCTTTAATTCAAAATTGACAATAGTTGACATCCTCACTAAAGATCCACTCAAATCACTCGAAGTGTTTAAGGTTCAAAATTAAGCACTCAAAAGTCGAACATGAAAAGTTAATCCCATAGGCTTGCATGAATATCAAATCTCCACCACCGTAAAATAAGATGATATATAGATCAAAAGGTCTTTAAAAAGGGTTGTAATGGGGCTTAGGTTAAAGATGTAGATAATGGCTGAATTAGAGGGTTATAATCGAGGTTGAATTAACAATTCACCTAACTAGAAAAATGAACTAATCGTGAACAATTACATCAGTTAAAAACTTGAAATACTAATAATACGAGCTTCTTCTTCAAGATGTTGAATTTAAACGTATAAGTTCACTTAATCACGGAACTAATAATAAATATACTTTGAAATTTTTTATTTTTATTTTTTTTAAGAACAAATCAAGGAATAAGAAAGAACTTTAACAACTGAAATATAGAACATAGTTAGGTAACTGCTCAAAATCAAATCTCGATAAAAAGGGTTGTCAAGAGGAATGGTGATAACAAATACAAGATGGGTTTTGGGTTAATATTAGTGGGTGAGTCAATAAAAGGATCAAAGGGGTTCACTAGGGGTTAATTGTGAGGGTAGGCTTTTAGTGGAGTAAGTGGGTTAAATCCTAGGTGCCTTTATCATCTCAGTATATCAAATCAATGATGTGGTCTCGACATGTATAATCGAAGCAAGTTCTAGAATAACAAATCAATGTTGACACACTCATAATCAATAAAGTGAGCACAAAAAGAATGATGCTCTAAAAGGTTCAAAACCTCACAAAAATTATGGGTTTTTCATATCAACTTTGTAAATTTCAAACTTCAAGGTAATAATTAAATTCAGGTAGACAACCTAACAAAATTTTAATTTTGAAAATAGACTCATCGTGCTTGATTCTCTAGTATCTTAAAGTTTAAATTATCAATGTACAATTAACTATGACTTAATCTAAAACATATCAATAAAAATAATAAATCAATAGAAATTTCATTCTAATTAGTGATATGAGAAAATTACTTAAGACAAGATATCATTTAGGGATTTGAGAATAATGCAAAAAGTTATAAACTTTTCTAAATAAATTTTCACCCCCACACTTAAGAGGTACATTGCCCTCAATGTACAAAGATATATAATAACATTATAGTAGAAAATCAAAGGATAGGGAGAGAAATGAACTTCCTAAATTTTTGGATGGATTCCTTGAAAATGAGAGGGAGGCGTTGGTGGCGGTGGTTATTAGGGTCATGGTGGTGTGATTCCCAAGCAGCATGAACAACCTAAATAAACAAAACCAAAATATAGTAATATAGATTTAGCACAAGAGAGATAAAGAGAAGGAAATTAAAAGAGACGAGAAAAGAAAAAGAGAGATTAAATGGACTCAAAGGTCCTTTTCCTGTCGAGTTAATGAAGCGGCCAGCATGAACTTAATTAGATTGGTCTTGCACAGGGAGACTATGTTAGGATCCTTCTATTTCTTCAACATGGATGAAGTTTAGATCAAGAGTTTGGAAGATGAAGAAGGAGGAAATGAAAAGGGAGGAGAGTGTAAAGGTTGTGGAAGAAGGGAATGGAGAGTAGATGGGAAGGGGAGTAGGTGGTTTAAATAAAATTTTTATATCTAGTACATCCCCACGCCCATGTTTCATGGATGTGTCCTGTCACACAGCCGTATCACACGATTGTGCGGTGGTTTATTTGTTTCTCCCACACCCGTTATTCATATCACCACACTCGTGTTGATAAAATAGTGTCGACCACGGTTGTGTCGCACGGCCTTGGTGTTTAGTCAGAGCCCGTGTCTTGAAGATATTTTTGTCCTGTTTCGTACTATCTCTGTCATACTAGTATAGAAATTCATAGTATCCATACCGCCATGGCCACGGTCGTGTGCAAGGCCGTGTGGTGCAAAAATCTGTGCTTCATTAATATGGTTAGTGTTGTTAGGTGCTAAAAGAATAAAAATAAAAATAAATGGGTTTAGTGCTTGGGTTGCCTCCCAAGTAGCGCTCGTTTAAAGTCTTAAGCTAGACTTACCTCTCATTCACACATTCATGGTGGTTTGAGGAGTGAAAAATCCTTTTTTTCATGCTATCATTATATAGTTTGAGTCGAGTAGCATTTACCTTAAAAGTGCCGAATGTAGAATTGCTTACCTCGACTGTGCCGTCTGGGAATACGTTAATTACCTTAAAAGGGATCTCTTCATTTGTATTGAGGTCTGAAGTGGTGGCTCAAGGGTCTGTTTTCTCTACTAGTACCTGATCTCCTATTTTGAAGTGATTTGACATTCCTATAAGCTCGTCCGGGGGTTCCTTTATTTTCACTTCGTGTGGTTTTGATTTCTCCTTGAAATGCTCTTTCCACTTGTCTAGTTCATCAGTCTGTAGCCTTTGTTCCTCATAAATTTTTTCTTTATCTGTACGAGGTCTAAGATCTAGCTTAGTTATGTGATTTTGTGGTGCTTCATGTAAAGAAAGTTGAGCCAAATGATTATCAATAGAATTTATGTTCTCACCATTGCCACTCGATGTCATAGATGAGTCGAGAGCTTGAAGACTGATTGATTCATCACCTACACGAAGTATGAGTTCACCCGTACTAACATCAATTTTAGATCTGGCAGTTGCTAAAAAGGGCCTTCCTAAAATTAAAGGAACCGTATTATCCTCATCCATATCTAAAACAACAAAGTCTATGAGGAATATAAATTTGTCAATTTTAACGAGTACAATTCAATTATACTCCTGGGAATTCGAATACTCTTATCAGCTAATTGAATACTCATCCTAGTTTATTTGGGTTTCCCTAGACCTAGTTGTTTAAACATTTTATAAAGAATAACATTTATGCTTTCCCTAAATTAGCTAACGAGTTATTAATAGTTAAAATACCAATTAAACATGGAATTTTGAAACTACGGACCTTTTAATTTTCATGGTAGTTTGTGTTGCAACATTGTTGAGCACACTGCGTTTAATTCCATATGCAACTCCTCGTCTAACTTTCTGATAAACCTCTAGGCCCACATTTAGTATGCTTTTGGAAGATTTAGCCCTTGATTTATGTAAAAAGGTGCTTTTAATCCTTTCTTTTCATGTTTATACTCAAGAAAGCACCCAAGGACAAAAAGAACGAGAAACGGGCTTAAAACGGGCCAATTTAGGCCAAAGAGGAAATCAACATGGCCTAGACCTAAAGCCACATGGCCATGCATCATCAAATTGCTTCACACAGCCTGATCCCCAATTTACAGTCGTGCTTCAAATAAAAGAATCAAAACACGGCCCAACCATGATTTACATAGGCGTGTTCCATGGCCATGCCCCTACCGCGAGAGAGAGCAATTTCACTCAAATTTGGATACTTTGAGCCAAAGAAACATATTCCAAATTGTATTCAAACATCAAGTAAGAAGCAGACTTAAATTAGGACACTTAGAGCCCAAGTAAAGCATTCCAAGAGCCTATATAAACACCCTAAGTGTATCTTGAAAGAGGGGGTGAGCTAGGCCAAAGAGCCGAAGCCAGAGCAGTCAATTTAGGGAATTACTCAAAGATAGCTAGTTAATCCATCTCAATAAGCCAGAATTCTACTCAAGATGGTGGATCTCTCCTTCAATTCGTTCAGGGGGTTTTAGGGATTTCTTATGTTTTGTTTTATCTTTTCTCTTGAGATGTTTTATTTTAAAGTTATGAACTAAACCCTTCAGATACCTGAAGGGGATGAAACCTAGATGAATCTTGTTATTGTTTTCTGAATTATATGATAAATACTCAGTTTGTTCTTAATTGTGCATGCTTAGTCCAAATTCTTATGTGCTTGGGTGGAGGAGGAATAGACCCTGCCTAAGAGTAGATCTAGCATAATTAAGCGGAGTTGATCGCACACCTAGAGATAGGGTGGTGAGATTTTGCCAGATTAGGGTGAAACCTATTATGGGAATCCTAGATCGATTTTCTGCTATTCTAGGAGGTTATTACAAGAGAACGAGAGTTCCACTAATTAACCTAGGGTTAGACGTTATTTGCCTCGAGAGAGGGTTTAATATAAGTTAAGGTGTCTCACGGATCAAACTAAGTGAATAAATTGTATGGTTCAGTGTTAGATAACAAGTGAAGTCTAGGTGGATTCTTCCTAAGGGTATCGTCATGTTAAACTGATTTTTTCATCAAGTTATTTCCAAATTCATTCTCTTTTGTCTTTGAGTCTTTAGTTTAGTAGTCGTTAAATTAGATTAAATCAACCAATCACTCCATATTCTAGGCTAAATAATAAAAAGAAAGTTAGTATTAGTACTTTTAGTTCCTTTGGGTTCGACAATCTGGTCTTGCCTAAGCTATACTACTGTTTGATAGGTACATATGCCTTAAATTATTGTCAGAGTTAGTCTCCAGATTAGATCACATTCATTATAAATTTTAAAGCTCTAATTTCAACGATCAAGTTTTTGGCGCCGTTTGGGGAACTAAAATATTAAGAAAACTCTATTTTTATTACTTTAGCCATTATTTTTATTTTGTAATTTATTATTTTTACTAAATTTTATTTTTCTTCCTTTTCCTAGCAGGCACCTCTAGTTTATGACTAGAAGCAAACCGATAGGACCTCTAGAATACGATAGTGAAATTGAAGCTACCGCTCGTAGGAATCACAGAGAAATTAGGGGAGCCTTAAATTACACAGAAGAAGAGCGAGAAGATAGATACATCCTACTGAAGGGATGGACGCGAATAATCCACCACGAGATGTGGAAGAAAACAATGCTCCCCGTACTATGTATGATTATGCTAAACCTCATTTAACAGGAGCAGAATCTAGTATTGTTAGGCCTGTTATAACTGCTAATAATTTTGAACTAAAGCCTAATACAATACAAATGATTCAACAATTTCTGCAATTTGATGGTTTGTAGGACGAAGGCCCGAATACTCATATAGCTAATTTTTTAAAGTTCTGTGATACTTTCAAAATAAATGGCATTTCTGATGATCCCATTCGTCTTCGGTTATTCCCCTTTTAATTAAGGAATAAAGCCAAATAGTGGTTGAACTCGTTACCACGAGGGTCAATCACTACATGGGAACAAATGACCGAAAATTTTTTATTAAAATATTTCCCACCGGCCAAATTATGGAATGATATCTCTTTTTTGTACAGATGGATTTAGAGACGTTATACGATGCATGGGAGAGATACAAGGATCTCATGAGGAGATGCCCACTGATAAACCATAAAAGTAACATATTTTAATCCCACATTTAGTATGCTTTTGGATGATTTAGCCCCTAATTTATGTAAAAAGGTGCTCTTAATCCTTTCTTTTCATGTCTTATACTCAAGAAAGCACCCAAGAACGAAAAGAATGAGAAACGGGCTTAAAACGGACCAAATTGGGCTAACCCAAGAAATTGGCACGGCCTGGACTTCAAGTCAAACGGTAGTGCCTATAATCATTCAAAGACACGCCCAAGCACAATTTGCATGGCCGTGTCCCAATCGACAGACCTAAAGCACGGCTGAATCGGACTTTACGTACAACGCACTGCGTGCCTCAATCAACAGAATCGACACACGGCCTAAAGTTTACTTACACGAGCGTGTGCCATGGTCGTGCCCCTGCTATAGGAATAAGCAATTTCACTCTGATTTGGATGCTTGAAGCCAAAGAAACATACTCCTCAGTCCACTTAAACACCTTAATAGTAATTCTACTTGAATGAGGTACTTAGGAGCCAAGTAAAGCATCTAAGGAGCCTATATAAACAACCAAGGCAGCCGTTCTAAAGAGGGTGGTTTTTGGGCAGAGTTTTCTGCCAGAGCTTTTATTTAGGGAATTACTCGAAGATAGCCAATTGATCCATCTCAAGAAGTGATCGTTTCAAATAGTCGAGTTTTAATATTTATAAAAGAGTGATCGAACACATGGTATTGCGACAATGATAGAGGTAAGTGCACCTATCGAGCAAGAGTATAGCTCGAGCAAGAATATCTTATCAAACCCAAGGAACCTAAAAGTACTACTACTCACTTTCTTTCTATTATTTAGCCTAAAATATAGAGTGATTGGATTATTAAACTAATGAAATACTTAGACTAAATGCAAAGACAAAAGATTGAATTGGAGAAAGACTTTAGGAAACTCGGTTGATAAAGGCGATACCCTGGGAAGAATCCACCTATGACTTCCTTATTATTTAAACCCCAAACCATATGATTTCTTTACTTAGCTTGATCCGTGAGACTCCCTAACCAATATTAAACCCTCTCTCGAGGCGAATAATGTCTAACCTTAGGTTAATTAGTGGAACTCTCGTTCTCTTATAATAACCTCTTAAGGAAGTAGTAAATTGATCAATGGATTACCATATTAGGTTTCACCCTAATCCAACAAAATCTCGTAACCCTATCTCTAGATGCTTGATCAACTCCGCTCAATTATGCTAGATCTACTCTTAGGTAGGGTATATTCCTCCTCCACCTAAGCACATCAGATTGAATTAAGCAGCATGATTAAGAACAAAGCAAGTACTTATCATATAATTTAGAAATCAAATAACAAAATCTATCATAGGTTTCATCCCCTTCAAGTATCTGAAGGGTTTAGTTCATAACAAAGTAGGAAAACATCTCAAGAGAAAAGATAAAACAAAACATAAGAAATCCCTAAAACCACCTGAAGGAATTGAAGGAGAGATCCTTTGTCTTGAATGGAGCTCCGGCTTTTTGAGATGGATCAACTAACTACCTTCAAGTGATTCCCTAAAAGATGAAAGCTTCGGTAATATCCTCTGCCAAAAAGTCGTTTGCTTTGACCTGTAGAACTCCCTTTAGTTGCTACCTTGGGTGTTTATATAGGCTTTTAGATGCTTTACTTGGCTCCTAAGTATCCTAATTCAAGTAAAATTCCTCCTAGGATGTTTAAGTAGACTTAGGAATGTGTTTCTTTGCCTCCAAGCATCCAAATCGAATGAAATTACTCTTTCCATGGCGAGGGCACGCCCATAGCACATGATCGTGTAATTCATCTTGTGTCATGTCTCGATTCATCGATTGGGGACGCGGTGTGTAAATCGTGGCATGGTAGTGTGAAGTAAAAGGCAAAACACGACAGTGTGGCTTGAAGTCCAGGCCATGTCAATTTCTTGGGTTGGCCCAATTTGGTCCGTTTTAAGCTCATTTTACGTTCTTTTTATCCTTAGTTGCTTTCCTGAGCATAAGACATGAAAATAAAGGATTAAGAGTACCTTTTTACATAAATCAGGGATAAATCATCCAAAAGCATACTAAATGTGGGATTAAAATATTTTACTTTTACGATTTATCAAGAAGCCGGAGTTCTACTCAAGACAGAGGATCTCTTCTTCAATTTCTTCAGAGGGTTTTAGTGATTTCTTATGTTTTGTTTTATCTTTTCTATTGAGATGTTTTCTTATTTTGTTATGAACTAAACCCTTCAGATACTTGAAGAGAATGAAACCTATGACAGATTTTGTTATTTGATTTCTAAATTATATGATAAATACTTAGTTTGTTCTTAATTATGTTGCTTAATTTAATCTGATGTGCTTAGGTGGAGGAGGAATAGACCCTGCCTAAGAGTAGATCTCACATAATTAAGCAGAGTTGATCGAGCGCCTAAAGATAGGGTTACGAGATTTTAACGGATTAGGGTGAAACCTAATACGAGAGTCCATTGATCGATTTACTACTTCCTTAGGGGGTTATTATAAGAGAACGAGAGTTCCACTAATTAACCTAAGGTTAGACATTATTTTCCTCGAGAGAGGGTTTAATATAGGTTAGGGAGTCTCACGAATCAAGCTAAGTAAAGAAGTCATATGAATTAGAAGTTAGATAACAAGAGAAGTCATAGGTGGATTCTTCCTGAGGGTATCGTCGTAATCAACTGAGATCCATAGTCTTTTCCCAAAGTTTCATTCTTTTGTCTTTGCATTTAGTTTAAGTTTTTCATTAGCTTTTAGATTAATAAACCAATCACTCCATATTTCAGGCTAAATAATAGAAAGAAAGTGAGTAGTAGTACTTTAGGTTCCCTTAGGTTCGATAAGATACTCTTGCCTAACTATACTACTGTTTAATAGGTGCACTTACCTCTATCGTTGTCATATTTAGTCTACAGGTTCGATCATTCTTTTTGTAAATATTAAAACTTGACTGTTTGACATGATCAAATTTTTGGCGCCGTTGCCAAGGAACACTAAAATATTAAGAACGCTTAATTTTTATTACTTTAGCCAATTCTTTTTTTACAATTTATTATTATTTATTCTTTTTTTTTACTTTGATAATTTTTCCTCTATTTTGCTTTTGGTAGAAAATTTTAGTCTATGGAAAAGATGGCACTGAATAATTATTAGTGGCAACTCATTAGGACAATTCCTTCTAAAACAACCAGTGTTTTCAACCTCAACGTGGTCACCAGGCTATCTAATCAGTTAGAGATGATGAATAAAAAGATTGAAGATTGGTATAGGCCCTCATAGGTACACCAAAATACAATATGATTTGAATCTAGGAGGCGTGGAAAATCCTGAGTACCCACCATACGGATGTGGCATGGAAAATGAGCATGCTCACTATACAGGTAACTATTCTAGATATCAAAAATAATTTTTATAGTGACACTTATAATATAGGATGGAAGTTCCATCCCAATTTCTCGTGGGATGATCAAAATAGCCAAAGATCAAAATTTTCTTCAGATTTTCAACAACCACCTCACCAACAAGAAGAGGAGCGAATCTTTAAGAGATGTTGACAAATTCATGGCAGCCATAGATTCTCATTTCCAAAAGACTGAAGCAGCAGTTGATGAACAAAAAAAATCGATCAAAAGGATCGAGAATCAAGTTGGAGAACTTACTAAGTCAGTGGCAAATCTCACAAAGCTGATTTCTGAACGTCAACAAGGACATCTACCAAGCAATACATAAATAAACCCAAAAGAACAGATCCAAGTCATCACAACTCAAGAAAGTACAAAGGTAGACACTCCCACCGCAGCACAAGAAACCAAGGAAGAAAAAGGTAAACTAGAGGTAGCACAAGAAAATCGGTAATTAAAGAGTACCGACCTCGCATACCTTATCTTGAAGCCTTGAAAAGAGAAGACTCAGAAGAACAGTTTGGTAAGTTTCTCAAACTTTTAAAGAAATTACATATTAACTTACCACTTCTTGAAGCTCTTTTCCACATGCCAGACTCGAGGAAATTTCTAAGACAGCTCTTGACAAACAAATGCAAAATAGATGAAGAGCACCATGTGGAACTCAACACAACATGCTCAGGAATGTTACAGAATAGACTACCACGAAAGTTAAAAGATCCAGGGAGTTTTACAATTCCTTGTTTAATTGGTAGTTTAACTATTGATAATGCGTTAGCTGATTTAGGGGCAAGTATAAATGTCATGCCTTATGCATTGTTTAAGCAACTAGGTCTAGGGAAGCCCAAACAAACTAGGATGAGTATTCAACTAGCTGATAAAACTGTTAGAATTCCTAAGGGCATTATTGAAGATGTTCTTGTAAAAATTGATAAATTTGTGTTCCCAGTAGATTTTGTTTTTTTAGACATGGATGAGGATAATTCAATCCCCTTAATTCTAGGAAGACCTTTTCTAGCAACTGCCAAGACTAAAATTGATGTTTCCACAGGCGAGCTCATACTTAGCATAGGAGATGAATCGATTAAGCCATACTTAGCATAGGAGATGAATCGATTAAGCTTCGAGCACTCGACTCGGCCAGAACAATAGATGATGAAGGTAAGAAAGTCACTTCAATAAATAATCAAATTGTTCAACTTTCATCACATGAAACACCACATAAAGACAACCTTAAGACGACTCATAAGTCCCAAAACAACAAAGAAGAATCCTACAAGGGAGATGATATCTCCCCGCACGGAATAGTCGAGGTAAGCAAATCAACCTTCAAAACTTTTAAGGTAAAAGCTTCTCGACCTAAACTTTTTCAAGAAACTAAAACTGTAAGTATGAGGGAAGATATTCAAACCTTTAAACCTCCCTAAAAATTTCAAATACGAGGAAAGTCTAGCTTAAGACTATAAATGAGCACTTTCGGGAGGCAACCCGAATACTAACACTTTTTATTTTCAATTTTATTTTCAGTTTCTTTCCCTTTCTTCTTTCTTTCTTCTTTTACTAAACCAAGGATGCAGAATTTCAAGGTCACACGGCCTTACACACGGCCATTTCTGTGGCCGTGTGGACCACTAGAATCCTTGTATTGATATAGCAGAGTCCGTGCAAATCAGGCCAACCACCCTCCGACATCACGGATCCAACCACCCTCCCCCACGGGCACCAAAAAATTAGCACGGCCGTGCCGCACGACCGTGCGAGGCTACTGACTTATTGAGCACGGGCACAACACGCCCGTGCGCCACACTCGTGCCCATATTCTGACTTCACAAACACGGGCATGATGGGCTGAAACACGGGCGTGGACGAACGACACACTCCACAACATAGCCGTGCGATGTGGCCGTGTAATTCAACACACCCTCGGTCCACTGGCATGGGAACAAGCCAGATTTGAACACCTATTTAAACCCTACAACCCTCTCATTTCCTACCAATTTCTTCTCTTATTCTTTCCTACTTGTTCTTTCAAATTTCTCTTATTTCTTTAAGATAGTGTCCAAACTCTTGAGCTACACTAAAATCATGCCGAGGAAGTGTAAGAAGGTAAGCTTTGTCTCCTTAAAAGAGACCCCAACACATAAGTACATGCCGGCAGCTTCAGCTACTCGACATGCCAAGGGTCTCTGAAACCATTTCGGTTATATTTTTCTTTTCTCTTCTCATTTATTATCCTTATCTATACTTCTCTTCTGCTTAATTTAATTCCCTTCATCCTAGTTTCTTGGTTTTAAGTTCTAAAGGCTGCTTGAGAATCACGCCACTTCCACCATCACCAACAATCCGCAGCCTTAGAAATCACTCCCACTTTGCAAACCATCTGCCAATAAGAACTATTCAATCTATTAGTATTCTATTTTAACTTTAGTTTTCTTCTTAGTCTCCTTCTATTTATTTTTCTTGTCCTTAATTATATTATTAGTATATTCTTAATGTTTCTTTATATTTCTTGGCTATATCTTCCCAGGCTACCTAATTTCTTCATCTAGTAAAATGTTTTTGGTAGCCACCCCACTAGGCCCATAGAACACACCATCACCACCACCAAAGACGCATCCTCCTGAAAATCACTCAAAATTCAAGAAGTGGCACTCTATCCCTCTCTTTTGATCTTATATTAATTGTTATTACCTATCTTTGTACATTGAGGGCATTGTACATCTTAAGTTTGGGGGGATAAAAGTGCCTAACTTTTTGCATAATTCTCAAATTAATGCCTAATTTTTCATTGTTCTCAAAATCTTGAATTTTAAACTTATTCAAAAGTATTTTTCTCATATTACTAATTAGGATGAAATTTCTAATGATTTATGATTATTATTGATATGTTTTAGAGTAAGTCATAGTTAATTGTGCATTGATGATTAAATTTGAAGAATACTAGAGAATCGAGCATGATAAGTCTACTTTCTAAAAAATAAAAATCAATAGGTTGTTGAACTGAATTTGAGTACTACCTTGAAATTTGGGATTTGTAAGGATTGATGTCAAAAACACCCATAATTTTTGTGAGATTTTGAGCCTTATAGAGCATATATTCTTTTTCGTGCTCACTTTATTAATTATGAGTGTGTCAACTTTGAACTGTTATTCTAGAACTTGCCTCGTATATACATGTCGAGACCACATTAATGATTTGATATACTGAGACGATAAAGGCACCTAGGTTTAACCCACTTACTCCATAAAAAGCCTACCTTCATAAGTTAACCCCTAGTGAACCCCGTTGAATCATAACAACCTTTTTATTGACTCACCCACTAATATTAACCCAAAATCCCTTTGAATTTGTTATCACCATTCTTTTGACTACCCTTTAATCAAGGTTTGATTTGATTAAATTCCCGAATCATATTAGTTCAGTAGTTACATTTATCATTTATGATGTAATATTTTAGTTTGTTCTTAAAAAAAAATCCAAGTTTATTCAATAATTGTAGTATATAAAAGAGCTTAGAGCATTTAAACTCCAATTGTTGAAGAAAAAGCTCCTATTAAAGTATTATCAAATTTCAAGTGATGAAAATACTTTTAATTATAATGTAATTATCAGTAGTAGGTATTATTTGTTTTCATTTGATGTAAATATTCATATTTAGATCATTGTTTCTAGTTAGGTAATTTGTCAAGTCAGTCTCGATTCTAACCTCAGCCTTTATCCACACCTTTTAACCCAAGCCATGTTACAACCCTGATTAAAGACCTTTTGATTTGTGTTTCATCTCATATACAGTGGTGGAGATTTGATTTTCAGGCAAGCCTATGTGATTAACTTTTCTGGTTCGACTTAGAGTGCTTATTCTTGAACCTTAAACACTTCGAGTGATTTGAGTGAATCTTTTGAGAGGATGTCAATCCTTGTCAGTTTTTAATTAAAGGTAATTACTTAGATAAGGGGAGACACCTATGTTTTCATACTACAAAGGTATGACTTATCATGATTGAATCTTTAGGACTCTTTGAGTTGAATTATCCATGTATAAATTATCTATGAATTATGATGAGACATTATCGATAGAAATTATGAATTATGGAAAGTTCGTTTTAATTGTAAGTTAAGAATTTTGCTAGAGGACAAACAAAAGCTTAAGCGTGGGGGTATTTGATAAACCGTAAAAGTAACATATACTAATCCCACATTTAGCATGCTTTTGGATGATTTAGCCCTCAATTTATGTAAAAAGGTGCTCTTAATCCTTTCTTTTCATGTCTTATACTCAGGAAAGCACTCGAGAACAAAAAAAAATGAGAAACGGGATTAAAACGGACCAAATTGGGCCAACCCAAGAATTGGCACGGCCTAAACTTCAAGTCACACGGCCGTGCCTCACCAATCATTCAAAGACACGACCCAAGCACAATTTGCATGGCCATGTCCCAATCGATAGACCTGAAGCACGGCCTGAATCCTGACTTACATAGCCGTGCCACGATCGTGCCTCAATCAATAGAATCAGCACACGGCATGAAGTCGACTTACACGGGCGTGTGCCATGGCCGTGCCCCTACTACGGGAATAAGCAATTTCACTCAAATTTGGATGCTTGAAGCCAAAGAAACATACTCCTAAGTCCACTTAAACACCTTAATAGTAATTCTACTTGAAAGAGGTACTTAGGAGCCAAGTAAAGCATCTAAGGAGCCTATATAAACAACCCAAGGCAACCGTTCTAAAGAGGGTGGTTTTTGGATAGAGTTTTTTGCCAGAGCTTTTATTCAGGGAATTACTCGAAGATAGCCAGTTGATCCATCTCAAAAAGCTGGAGTTCTACTCAAGACAGAAGATCTCCTCTTCAATTCCTTCAGGGGATTTTAAGGATTTCTTATGTTTTGTTTTATCTTTTCTATTGAGATGTTTTCTTATTTTGTTATGAACTAAACCCTTCAGATACTTGAAAGGGATGAAACATATGACGGATTTTGTTATTTTGATTTCTAAATTATATGATAAGTACTTAGTTTATTCTTAATTATGTTGCTTAATTTAATCTGATGTGCTTAGGTGGAGGAGGAATAGACCCTGCCTAAGAGTAGATCTAACATAATTAAGTGGAGTTGATCGAGTGCCTAGAGATAGGGTTATGAGATTTTGTCGGATTAGGGTGAAACCTAATATCGGAGTCCATTGATTGATTTACTGCTTCCTTAGGGGGTTATTAAAAGAGAACGAGAGTTCCACTAATTAACCTAAGGTTAGACATTATTCGCCTCGAGAGAGGGTTTAATATAGGTGAAGGAGTCTCACGGATCAAGCAAAGTAAAGAAGTCATATGAATTAGAAGTTAGATAACAAGAGAAGTCATAGGTGGATTCTTCCTGAGGGTATCATCGTAATCAACTGAGTTTTTCCACAGTCTTTTCCCAAAGTTTCGTTCTTTTGTCTTTGCATTTAGTTTAAGTATTTCATTAGTTTTTAGATTAATAAACCAATCACTCCATATTTCAGGCTAAATAATAGAAAGAAAGTGAGTAGTAGTACTTTTAGGTTCCCTTGGGTTCGATAAGATACTCTTGCCTAAACTATACTACTGTTCGATAGATGCACTTGCCTCTATCATTGTCATAGTTAGTCTACAGGTTCGATCATTCTTTTTATAAATATTAAAACGCGACTGTTTGACACGATCACCCACACCACGGATTACCTTTGTGGCTTTAATTCCAAACTTTTTACAACGATGTAAATCCCTCAACACGGTAATTAATTGATTCAAAGAAATGGGTGGAACTTTAAATAATAAAACTCTTGAAAGCTATGTAACAATGTAACTAATTTTGATTTAAAATGGGCCTATGCATTTTTGATTTAATTATACGAAATGGCATGTCTTATGTGTTATGAATGTATGGTGAACATTTTTGGAAACTTGGAAATGTTAAGTTTGAAAAAGGAAAGTGGAAATGTAAGGAAATGTAAGGAAATATAAGGAAATGTAAGGAAATGAAAGGAAATGTAAGGAAATGTAAGGAAATATAAGGAAATGTAAGGAAATGAAAGGAAATGTAAGGAAATGTAAGGAAATGCAAGGAAATGTAAGAAAATGTAAGGAAAATGTGACAAAATCGGGCTTGGAAAAATGGCCCGGATACGCCACTTAGGGCTCTGGAAATGATGCCATATGCTAGGATAACTTGGGCCTAGTATGGCCACATAAAGCCCAAAATAATGGGTTAAAATTTGGCACTCCTAAGGCAAAGAGTTGGACGGCACAAGGCTAGACTTTAGGAGTTTAAGTTGAAGTCAAATTCTTTTGGAATTTCGGCTAAGGTAGGAAAAGAGTGATGGCCAAGTAGGGGACTCTCTAGGCTTAGTTAAGTTGAAGTCAAATTTTTTTGGAATTTCGGTTAAGGTAGGAAAAGAGTGATGGCCAAGTAGGGGACTCTCTAGGCTTAGTTAAGTTGAAGTCAAATTCTTTTGGAATTTCAGCTAAGGTAGGAAAAGAGTGATGGCCAAGTAGGGGACTCTCTAGGATTAGTAATTACGGCTGAAAGAGGAAAATAAGGCCATTTATAAATCTTTCCTTCTTCTTTTACCTTTGCCGAATTCTCTAGTGCCTCTCCTCTTCTCCTTTTATTTTTCAAAAGCCGAAATACCCGGTGTTCTAGCCAAAACTTCTTCCAAATTCCACTAGTGCCGATTCTTCCTAAAGCTCATATCTCTCTCTCTCTCTTTTCCTCCTTGAAGTTGATTGTCCATTAACACCAAAAGTCGAAACCTTTGTGATCCACATCAAGGCCATAGCCAAATACCCTTGAGGAGTTTTTAGCCTAGGTGCTGTCAATTTCTTCAAGTAAGTGTAAGATCCAAATTCAGTTTCCATTCCTTTATATTCTTAAAACTTATCGAAATTTAAGGACTAATCCCTATTATTAATCTTGGCCCAATTATGGAAGGGAGTTTTCAGGATTTACTAAGTGTCGACTACAAGGAAGGAGAAATTTTTTTCCCGCAGGTACACCATAGGCCGCGTGTTCCCTAGTTATTCAGTGAGTTTCGGGATTTAAAATCCGCAAGGTAAGTGCTATAGCATTCGGCCAAGGCCTGTATTGATACTAAGATCTATTTCTTACATATTAAAAAGCAAAAACTAACTGTAGAGATTCAGTGTTTGGCCAAATACAATGAGGAGTATAGCAAAGTTTTCGGGATTTAAGTGATAAGCAAATCGGCATCAAGGTAAGTTTTAGTGTGCAAATCCTACTAGGATTTGATTTCGTGGCTGAATGGGTTTTCATTAAAAACTTTAATATGGACCGAATGTAGGAAGTTAAAGAACTAAGGCAGTAGATCGAATTTCGGGATTTCAGTGAAATTGTTAAGCGAATCAGGTGTGTACCCCACACTAAATCTCAATAGATTTACAGTTTTAATTCATTATATGTGTTAATATGAAAGTGTAAGAATATGGCTAAGGTATCGTGCGTACCCCACACTAAATCTCAAAAGATTTACGGTTTTAATTCATTATATGTGTTAATATGAAAGTGTAAGAATATGGCTAAGGTACCGTGTGTACCCTACACTAAATCTCAATAGATTTACGATTTTAATTCATTATATGTGTTAATATGAAAGTGTAAGAATATGGCTAAGGTACCGTGTGTACCCCACACTACTTTTTAATAAGATTTATGGCAATAATTAATATGTGCATGTTTATAAGAATGTGAATATGGCTAAGATACCATGCTATGGTACAAAGTACTCAGGTACGTTTCCTACTCCTACTAGGATTATGTTAAATATCTATTACGACTCACATATGACATTATAAGAATGTGAAATAAGAATTTGGCATGTTAATGCATGATATGTATGATATGGGGCATATGGGTTATATGAAAAGGGAAGTGAATGTGGTGACCTAAGACCACGATATCCGAATGTGGTGACCTAAGACCACGATATCTCGAATGTGGTGACCTAAGACCATGATATCTGAATGTGGTGACCTAAGACCACGAATTTTATAAGAGGCGATGAGCACGCGTCATTGCAATGACGCCTTCGATGGTGTGTAGCGGATGGAGGGTTGACTTAGTAGTCCCCACGGTGTGCAGGATGGTACAGGTGATGTGTAGCGGATGGCATATAGGTTTGGGTTCGGGTTGCATCATTATTTTCTATGTTATAAGAATATGCATGTAATATGTGAACATATGCCTAAATTGTTAAATTTTAGTGTTGGTTACACATTGAGTCTATTTGACTCACCCCTTGTGGGATTATTTTTAGGTAACGATCAGTAATGGACCGGGTCGGCAGGAGCTTAAAGGTGGCCATGCATAGCAAGGAATTTATTTAATTTGGATTTTTATTTCATTAAGTACTTTGAATTTATTTATTTTATTTTTTTGGGAATTATTTGATGAAATAGGGCCATAGTAGAACTACTTTACTTTGCTTTTATTTATTAAGCTTACAAACTTTTATTTATTAAAGGATTAAGTAAATTTATTTTAAAACAAAGCCTAAATGTTTTGTCACCTAAAGTAAAGGATTTTAATAATGAAATAAACTTGTTTTCAACTCAAGCCCAACCCAAAACAATCTTTCTTTCAAAACACACAAGTTTTTCCTAAGTAACAAAAGAATTTGAAACGGTTTACACCGGGGAACATACCAAATCCGGTCAAGGCTCGTGGGCCGAGTTTGGGGTGTTTCAATTTGGTATTAGAGCCCAGTTTTAAACTCTCGACCTTGGGTTTAAGGCCCAAAACATTTTCCAAAGTAAGCCCAAAAGGAATTTTCTAAAAAAAATTTTCAGGTTTTCTGGCATGGCACCTAAGTCTCCGACCCGAAGTCCACCAGGTAAGTACTTCTGACTTCTGAAGTGATTTGAATATGTGAAATGTATGGGCTTTTATGGCAACGTAGATTAGTGAACTAGGATCTGTTGAACCCTAGGACTAGTCTACTCAAAAACACAAGTACATAAGACTTAAGGACCATTAGACAAACCTGTGATTAAGTCACCGAGCTAGGGTGTGGTAACTGTTGTGCGCATGTTTAGGAGTGGATTCAGTAAGAGCTTGGTATTTATGCAGTCCTAGCGACTCACCTCCTCTTTACTCGAATCCTACCTGGTGCGTAGTAACCGTTCACCCTAATCAAGAGAACTTAGTCACGGGCTAAACTCAATAACTAAAACCCGAAAGGGACTAGCCATATTTTTATGGAAACCCTAGTTTTAAAAGTCAACAAACTACCCTCTTGAAATTTTGAAAATTATTATTTTGGAAAAACTTTCTAGGAATTTTTGATTTACAAAATTACCTAAATACCCTTAGTGGTAAAATTACTAAAATGCCCTTGATTTTCTAAAATTACCATACTACCCCCGATTTCAATAATAATTTCTGATATTGCACAAGTATTCAAAAACTTTACAAAATATCAAAGACACCCTGATTTGGAAAATTTATGAAAATATCCCTGATTTGCAAAATGACCAAATTACCCCTAACCTGTACAAATGACCAAAATACCCTCAGCAAGGAAAATTACCGAAGTGCCCTCAATTTAGAAATCTTTAACAATACCCTTGTTTTGAACAGTCACCAGGAACCACATTTTACAAAAATTATCGAAATGACCCTAGCTTGTAAAATTACAAAATACCCCTAGTGTATAAACTACCATTTTACCCTTGAAATTTTTCCAGCAAAGAATTTTAATTTTGTAAAATATCAACAATCTCTATTTTGCAACATCTTCAAATACCCTAATTTGAAAAAAAAATTACCAAAATACCCCTATAGGATAAAATTACAGAAATACCTGGGTAGTGGAAAACAACAAACAACGACAATTACAACATTTCTCTGTAATGGACGCAAGTTCATGTGTGTGACTAAATAAATGATGTGAGACTGTATGTATGAATCAAAAGAACTACTCTTTAAAACTATTAAACATAAAACTGTTCGTGTTAAGTCAATGGAACAAAACTAATTCTTTTATCAGATAATCGCAAGTATGAATTCAAGGGGACGTGGCTGTAGCGTGCGAGGCCACGGTAGAGGCCAAATGATCGTGTCTGAACCCGTTAGATCGGGTCAAGGATCTGAATATGAAATGCCACCACCACCCCCAGCTGCTGATGTGAATTTTTGTAGGAAATGTGTTAGATTTAAGATCAGAGTGCGCAGCAATAGTGTAGTGTGGTGAGTTAGATTGTACGATTGTTCGTTAGTAAGTAATTTTGAGGACGAAATTATTTTTAAGGGGGTAGAACTATAACATCCTGAAAATGGGCCTATGCATTTTTGATTTAATTATACGAAATGGCATGTCTTATGTGTTATGAATGTATGGTAAACATTTTTGGAAACTTGAAATGTTAAGTTTAAAAGAGGAAAGTGAACATTTTGGAAACTTGGAAATGTAAGGAAATGTCCTAAATGTAAGGAAATGTAAGGAAATATAAGGAAATGTAAGGAAATGAAAGGAAATGTAAGCAAATGTAAGGAAATATAAGGAAATGTAAGGAAATGTAAGGAAATGTAAGGAAATGTAAGGAAATGTAAGGAAATGTAAGGAAATGTAAGGAAAATGTGACAAAATCGAGCTTGGAAAAATGGCCCGGAGACGCCACTTAGGGCTTTGGAAATGACGCCATATGCTAGGATAACTTGGGCCTAGTATGGCCACATGAAGCCCAAAATAATGGGTTAACATTTGGCACTCCTAAGGCAAGGAGTTGGACGGCACAAGGCTAGACTTTAGGAGTTTAAGTTGAAGTCAAATTCTTTTGGAATTTCGGCTAAGGTAGGAAAAGAGTGATGGCCAAGTAGAGGACTCTCTAGGCTTAGTTAAGTTGAAGTCAAATTCTTTTGGAATTTCGGCTAAGGTAGGAAAAGAGTGATGGCAAGTAGGGGACTCTCTAGGCTTAGTTAAGTTGAAGTCAAATTCTTTTGGAATTTCGGCTAAGGTAGGAAAAGAGTGATGGCCAAGTAGGGACTCTCTAGGCTTAGTAATTTCGGCTGAAAGAGGAAAATAAGGCCATTTATAAATCTTTCCTTCTTCTCTTACCTTTGTGGAATTCTCTAGTGCCTCTTCTCTTCTTCTTTTATTTTTAAAAGTCAAAATACCCGGTGTTCTAGCCAAAACTTCTTCCAAATTCCACTAGTGCCGATTCTTCCTAAAGCTCATATCTCTCTCTCTCTTTTCCTTCTTGAAGTCGATTGTCCATTAACACCAAAAGCCGAAACCTTTGTGATCCACATCAAGGCCATAGCCGAATACCCTTGAGGAGTTTTTAGCCTAGGTGCTGTCAATTTCTTCAAGTAAGGGTAAGATCCAAATTCGTTTCTATTCCTTTATATTCTTAAAACTTATCGAAATTTAAGGACTAATCCCTGTTATTAATCTTGGCCGAATTATGGAAGGGAGTTTTCAAGATTTACTAAGTGTCGACTACAAGGAAGGAGAAATTCTTTTCCCGAAAGTACACCATAGGCCGCGTGTTCCCTGGTTATTCGATTACTTTCGAGATTTAAAATCCGCAAGGTAAGTACTATAGAATTCGGCCAAGGCCTGTATTGATACTAAGATCTATTTTTTACATATTAAAAAGCTGAAACTAACCGATGTAGAGATTCAGTGTTTGGCCGAATACAAGGAGGAGTATAGCAAAGTTTTCAGGATTTGAGTGATAAGCAAATCGACATCAAGATAAGTTTTAGTGTGCAAATCCTACTAGGATTTGGATTCGTGGCCGAATAGGTTTTCATTAAAAACTTTAATATGGGCCGAATGTAGAAAGTTAAAGATCTAAGGCAGTAGATCGAATTTCGGGATTTCAATGAAATTGTTAAGCGAATCAGGTGTGTACCCCACACTAAATCTCAATAGATTTACGGTTTTAATTCATTATATGTGTTAATATGAAAGTGTAAGAATATGGCTAAGGTACAGTGTGTACCCTACACTAAATCTCAATGATTTCTGATTTTAATTCATTATATGTGTTAATATGAAAGTGTAAGAATATGGCTAAGGTACCGTGTGTACCCCACACTACTTTTTAATAAGATTTATGGCAATAATTAATATGTGCATGTTTATAAGAATGTGAATATGGCTAAGATACCATGCTATGGTACAAAGTACTCAGGTACATTTCCTACTCCTACTAGGATTATGTTAAATATCTGTTACAACTCACATATGACATTATAAGAATGTGAAATAAGAATTTGGCATGTTAATGCATGATATGTATGATATGGGGCATATGGGTTATATGAAAAGGGGAAGTGAATGTGGTGACCTAAGACCATGATATCCGAATGTGGTGGCCTAAGACCACGATATCTGAATGTGGTGACCTAAGACCACGAATTTTATAAGGGCGATGAGCATGTCGACTGCAGCGACTGCCTTCGATGGTGTGTAGCGGATGGAGGGTTGACTTAGTAGTCCCCACGGTGTGCAGGATGGTACGGGTGATGTGTAGCGGATGGCATATAAGTTTGGGTTCGGGTTGCATCATTATTTTCTATGTTATAAGAATATGCATTAATATGTGAACATATGCCTAAATTGTTAAATTTTAGTGTTGGTTACACATTGAGTCTGTTTGGCTCACCCCTTGTGGGATTATTTTTCAGGTAACAATCAGTAATGGACCGGGTCGGCAGGAGCTTAAAGGTGGCCATGCACAACAAGGAATTTATTTGATTTGGATTTTTATTTCATTAAGTACTTTGAATTTATTTATTTTTATTTTTTTGGGAATTATTTGATGAAATAAGGCCATAGTAGAACTACTTTACTTTGCTTTTATTTATTAAGCTTACAAACTTTTATTTATTAAAGGATTAAGTAAATTTATTTTAAAACAAAGCCTAAACGTTTTGTCACCTAAAGTAAAGGATTTTAATAATGAAATAAACTTGTTTTCAACTCAAGCCCAACCCAAAATAATCTTTCTTTCAAAACACACAAGTTTTTCCTAAGTAACAAAAGAATTTGAAATGGTTTACACCGGGGAACATACCAGATCCGGTCAAGGCTCGTGGGCCGGGTTTGAGGTGTTTCAGTCTGCAAGTTTATTGAAGAGATGCCGCTGAATAACTATCAGTGGCAAGTTACAAGGACAAAATCGAAAAAAATAGCCAGAGTGTACAATATTGATGCAATAACCATGCTATCAAATTAGGTAGAGTTGATGAATAAAAAGCTTTACAGTTTATGGTCCAGTGTAACGCAAGTGGAGCTGTGGCGAATCATGAGTACCCACCCTACCAACTAGACGCAAAAACCAAACAGAAAAACTATATAGGTAAGAATTTCAGATCCAATAACAATACTTATAGTAACACTTACAATCCAGGTTGGAGGAACCACCCAAATTTTTCATGGGGAGGCCATGGAAATTAAGGGAATCAAAGACAACAACCTCCTCAAAACTTCCAAAATCAGCCATATCCGCAAGAGAAAAAGCCAAGCCTTGAAGAGATGCTGACAAAATTTATGGCAAACACAGAAAATCAGTTCCAAGAAACTGAAAAAACAATTAAAAGTAACGAGAACCGAATGGAGGAACTTATGAAGTCAGTGAAGGAAACAACTAATGTAGTCGAACAACTTGTAAAGCTACTGTCAGAATGACCACGAGGACGTCTACCAAGTAACACAGAGATCAACCCAAAAGAGCAAATTCAAGCCATCTCAGCTAATGAAAGTAAAGGGTTAGAGGAACCCATTCCAATAAAAGAAAATAAGGTAGACGAAAGTAAGGTAGATGTAACACAAGAAAAGCCAAAACTAGTAATCAAGGAGTACCAACCTCGCAAACCTTATCCCGGAGCGATAAAAAGAGATGATTTAGAAGAACAGTTCGGTAAGTTTCTTAAACTCTTAAAGAAATTACATATTAACTTACCTCTTATTGAAGCTCTTTTTTAGATGTCAAACTCGAGGAAATTTTTAAAATAGCTCTTGACTAACAAACGAAAATTAGACGAAGAGCGCAACGTGGAATTAAAAGCAGCATGCTTAGCAATGTTACAGAATAGACTACCACAAAAGCTAGAAGATCCAGGGAGTTTTACAATTCCATGTTTAATTGGTAGTTTAGCTATTGATAATGCATTAGCTGATTTAGAGGCAAGCATAAATGCCATGCCTTATACATTATTTAAACGAATAGGTCTAGGGAAGCCCAAACAAACTAGGATGAGTATACAATTAGCTGATAAAACTATTAGAATTCCTAAGGGCATTATCGAAGATGTTCTTGTCAGAATCTATAAATTTTTTTCCCAGTAGATATTGTTGTTTTAGATATGGATGAGGATAATACAATCCCCTTAATTTTAGGAAGACCTTTTTTAGCAACTGCCAAGACTAAAATTGATGTTGTGATAAACCATAAAAGTAACATATTTTAATCCCGCATTTAATATGCTTTTTGATGATTTAGCACTTGATTTTATATAAATGGTGCTTGTAATCCTTTCTTGTCATGTCATATACTCAGGAAAGCACTTGAGGATAAAAAGAACACAAAAAGGGCTTAAAACAGAGCAATTGGGCCTTAGCAAGAAATCAACATGGCCTGGCACAAAGCCTGCACGACCGTGTCACACTGACTACCTAGAGCACGGCCTAACCCACGAGTTGCACGGTGCATCATCTCATTACCACACATAGGCGTGTCAAGCGATCTACATGGCCGTGTCCTAATCGACAGACCTGAAGCACGGCCTGAATCCCAACTTACACAACAGTGCCACGGCTGTGCCTCAATTAATAGAATCGACACAAGCCTGAAGTCGACTTACACGGGCGTGTGCCATGGCGTGCCCTTGCTACGAGAATAAGCAATTTTACTCAAATTTGGATGCTTGAAGCCCAAAACGACAGAATCAAGGCATGGCCCAACCTTAAATTACACTGGCATGTGCCATGGCTGTGTCCCTGCTACGGGAATGAGCAATTTCACTCGGATTTGGATGCTTGAAGCCAATGAAACATACTCCTAAGTCCATTTAAACATCCTAGGAGGAATTCTACTTGAATTAGGATACTTAGGAGCCAAGTAAAGCCTCTCAAAGCCTATATAAACACCCAAGGTAGCAACTAAAAAGGGAAGTTCGACAGAAGCCAAAATAGGGGACAGAGTTTTCTGCCAGAGCTTTTATTCAGGGAATCACTCGAAGATAGCCAATTGATCCATCTCAAGAAGCCAGAGTTCTACTCAAGACAGAGGATCTCCTCTTCAATTCCTTCAGGGGGTTTTAGGGATTTATTATGTTTTGTTTTATCTTTTCTCTTGAGATGTTTTCTTATTTTGTTATGAAATAAACCTTTCAAATACCTGAAGGGGATGAAACCTATGATGGATTTTGTTATTTGATTTCTAAATTATATGATAAGTACTTGGTTTGTTCTTAATTATGTTGCTTAATTTAATCTGATGTGCTTAGGTGGAGGAGGAATAGACCCTACCTAAGAGTAGATCTAGTATAATTGAGCGGAGTTGATCGGGCGCCTAGAGATAGGGTTACAAGATTTTGCCGGATTAGGGTGAAACCTAATATCGGAATCCATTGATCGATTTACTGATTCCTTAAGGGGTTATTATAAGAGAATGAGAGTTACTCTGATTAACCTAAGGTTAGACGTTATTTGCCTCGAGAGAGGGTTTAATATAGGTTAAGGAGTCCCACGGATCTAGCTAAGTAAAGAAATCATATGGTTTGGGAAATAAATAATAAGTGAAGTCATAGGTGGATTCTTCCTGAGGGTATGGTCTTCATCAACTGAGTTTTCCTAAAGTTTTCTCCAATTCATTCTTTTGTCTTTGTATTTAGTTTAATTATTTCATTTAGTATTAGATAAACCAACCAATCACTCCATATTTCAGGCTAAATAATAGAAAAAAAGTGAGTAGTAGTACTTTTAGGTTCCCTTAGGTTCGATAAGATATTCTTGCCTAAACTATACTACTGTTCGATAGGTGCACTTGCCTCTATCGTTGTCATAGTTAGTTTACATGTTCGATCATTCTTTTTATAAATTTTAAAACTTGACTGTTTGACACGATCAAGTTATTGGCGCCATTGCCGGGGATCACTAAAATATTAAGAAAGCTTAATTTTTATTACTTTAGCTAATTTTATTATCATTGCAATTTATTTTTATTTTTATTTTTATTTTTTTTTTTACTTTGCTAATTTTTTCCTATATTTTGCTTTTGGTAGAAAATTTTAGTCTATGGAAAAGATGGCACTGAATAATTATCAGTGGCAAATCATGAGGACAATTCCTACTAAAATAGCCAGTGTCTTCAACCTCGACATGGTCACCAGGTTATCTAATCAGTTAGAGATGATGAATAAAAAGATTGATGATTGATATAGTCCCTCGTAGGTACATCTAGAAATGCAATATGATTTGAATTTAGAAGGCATGGCGAATCCTGAGTACTCGCTCTATGGATATGGCATGGAAAACGAGCAAGCTCACTATACAGGTAACTCTTCTAGATATCAAAATAATTTTTATAGTGACACTTATAATGTAGGTTAGAAGTACCATCCCAATTTCTCGTGGGATGATCAAAATAGCCAAAGATCAGAACTTCCCTATGAAACACCCCAAAACCGGCCTATGAGCCTTGACCGGATCTGGTATGTTCCCCGGTGTAAACCGTTTCAAATTCTTTTGTTACTTAGGAAAAACTTGTGTGTTTTGAAAGAAAGATTGTTTTGGGTTGGGCTTGGGTTGAAAACAAGTTTATTTCATTAGTAAAATCCTTTGCTTTAGGTGACAAAACGTTTAGGCTTTGTTTTAAAATAAATTTACTTAATCTTTTAATAGATAAAAAATTGTAAGCTTAATAAATAAAAGCAAAGTAAAGTAGTTCTACTATGGCCTTATTACATAATATAATTCCCAAAAAAAAAATTCAAAGTACTTAATGAAATAAAATTCCAAATTAAATAAATTCCTTGTTGTGCATGGCCACCTTTAAGCTCCCCGCCGACCCGGTCCATTCCGATCGTTACACGAAAAATAATCCCACAAGGGTGAGTCAAACAGACTCAATGTGTAACCAATACTAAAATTTAACAATTTAGGCATATGTTCACATATTACATGCATATTCATATAATGAGATAGGAAATAATGATGCAACCGAATCCAAACCTATATCCATCCGCTACACATCACCCGTACCATCCACGCACACCGTGGGACTACTAAGTCAACCCTCTATCCGCTACACACCATCGAAGGCAGTCGCTGCAATCGACGTGCTCATCGCCTTTATAAAATTTGGGGTCTTAGGTCACCACATTCAGATATCGTGGTCTTAGGTCACCACATTCAGATATCGTGGTCTTAGGTCACCACATTCAGTTATCGTGGTCTTAGGTCACCACATTCACTTCCCCTTTTCATATAACCCATATGCCCCATATCATACATATCATGCATTAACGTGCCAAATTCTTATTTCACATTCTTATAATGTCATATGTGTGTCGTAATAGATATTTAACATAATCCTAGTAGGAGTAGGAAATGTACCTGAGTACTTTGTACCATAACATGGTACCTTAGCCATATTCACATTCTTATACACATACTTATATTAAACATTGCCATAAAACTTATTAAGTAATAGTGTGGGGTACACACGGTACCTTAGCCATATTCTTACACTTTCATATTAACACATATAATGAATTAAAATTGTAAATCTATTGAGGTTTAGTGTGGGGTACGCACCTGATTTGCTTAACAATTTCACTTGAAATCCCGAAATCCGATCTACTGCCTTAGATCTTTAACTCCCTATATTCGGCCAATATTAAAGGTTTAATGAAAAACTCATTCGGCCACAAAACCAAATCCTAGTAGGATTTGTGCACTAAAACTTACCTTAATGCCGATTTGCTTATCACTCAAATACCGAAAACTTTGCTTTTCTCCTCCTTGTATTTGGCCAAATCCTAAATCTCTACATAGGTTAGTTTTCGGCTTTTACGATAATAAGAAATAGATCTATGCTCTAAAATAAGGCATTGGCGAATATACCTATGTGCTTACCTTCCAAATCTTAAATCCCGAAAAGCTGATACTTGTTCCTTGAGTAGTCGAAATTCCTATAACCATATGTTAGATTTAATCTAACATTAAAACATAAAACATGGCCTTTGGCCGAATATACATATGTCTTACCTTAGATCCTTGAAATCCCAAAAGATACTTTCTTATAGTTAAAAATTCTTAAATCCCGAATACACCATTCCATAATTCGGCCAAAATCGATAATAGAGATTAGTCCCTAAATTTTCAATAGGTCTAAAATATAAAAGAATTGAAACCATTTTTTTTTTGGATCTTACCCTTTTAAGAAATCGGCAGCACCCTTGTTAAAAGCCCCTTAAAGAATCGACCTTGATGACTAAATGATAAGGTTTCAGCTTTTGGGATTTAATGGAGAAGTCGGCCAGGGTTCTCTTAGGGTATTCGGTTTCCACAAAAATAAAGAAAAGAAAACTTGAGAATTTTGGCAATGGTGGACTATAGATTCGGCTTAACAAATGAAAGAGAAGAGAAGAGAGGAGAGCACTAAGAAATTTGGCAGAGAGAAGAGGAGGAAGAAAAATTGATGAGTAGCCCTATTTTTTCCCTCTTATAGTCGAAATTACTACTCAAAATCCTTTACTTGGCCACCACTCTTCTATTTTGATAGCTTTATCCTTTGAATTATCACTTTATTAAAAGAATTAATCCAACAATTATCTCCTAAAAATAATGATAATTAAATCTATTATTTATCTCCTATTTAGACGAAATTTAAAGAGAATAAAACTCTTCCCTTGGGTTCCTTAGTGCCGTCCACTTCCTTGCTCTTTGTAGCAAAAATAAAACTCCTTTATTTGCTCCCCAAGTGACTCGAACCTAGGCCCAATACCCTTGTATGTGGCGTCACCTACCTGGGCCTCAAGTGGTATCTTCAGGCCACTTAAACAAGCTCATTTTTGTGTGTCAAATTCCTCCTATTAATTTTCTTAAGGCCACCTTGTTTTAGTTTCCTCTTTTAAACTTAACATTTCTAAAGCGTTTCTTGGACATCTCCCTACATTTCCAAGACAAGACATTTCCTTACATTTCCAGGACATTTCCTTACATTTCCAGGACATTTCCCTACATTTCCAAGACAAGACATTTCCTTACATTTCCAAGACATTTCTTTACATTTCTGGGACATTTCCTTACATTTCCAAGTTTCCAAAATGTTCACTTTCCTCTTTTTGAAACTTAACATTTCTAAATCATTTCTTACATTTCCAAGTTTCCAAAAATGTTCATAATACATTCATAACACATAAGACATGCCATTTCGTATAATCAAAAGAAATGCATAGGCCCATTTCCAGGATGTTATAGTTCTACCCCCTTAAAATAATTTTGTCCTCGAAATTACTTACTAACGAACAATCGTACAATCTAACTCATCACACTACACTATTGCTGTGCACTCTGATCTTAGTAAAACTAACACATTTCTTATGCACAATTCCAAAGTTCACATATAAGGTTTCATACCATTCACTAGCAATACAAGAATGAACTAGCTCTATAATAAACAAGGCAACAAAGGCATTCCGAAAATAAGAAACTTACCCATTGTCACATTTGGCACATCACTCTCCTCGCGACGGTCGACTGCATAAACAACCTTGGCTGCCTTACATCTGAACCTTCAGCACCTACGCTTGCTGCTCCACGACCACGGCCAGAACCATTTCCTCCATGGTTCGAACCACGACCCCGCTGAGGCTGCTGTCCACCTCTACTAGCCTGATTAACATTTTGAGTTACCGGTCAATTCTCATCCGATCTCATCGGACAATCCTTAATCATATGGTCCTTTGACCCACACTTAACACATCCACCCTTCTTTTTCCAACATTCACCTAAGTGATTCTTCCCACATTGTTCAAGGACGATACTGCCCTCATATACCAACTTGCTAACCTGCGGCCTATCAGCTTTGGGCCTTTTCTGCACATTTCGTCGATCCTGACGACCCATAATCCCTCTTGGGTCTATTCCTATCAGAGCTCTGCTTAACCGAGTCTTTGATTTCCTCGGCTACCTTAGCCTTTTTTACCAACGCGAAAACTCCCGCTCCTGATGCGGAGCTATCAATAACCTTAGATCATCCTTAAACCGTCTTCGAACCGAACACACCGCTCATGCTCAGTCGACACTACGCCTCGAGCATAACGGCTCAGCATTAGGAATTCAGCCTCGTACTCAACTACGGACTTGTTTCCTTGAACCAGTCTTAGGAAAGCCTTTCTCTGGGCATCAATATAATGAGTACCCATATACATCTTCTGGTATGCTACCTTAGCATACTCCCATATGAGTTCCTCAACTGTAGCACCATCCCGGACTGTTAACCACCATTGGTATGCTTCATCGCGTAACAGTGCCACCATTCCTTTCAACTTCTCTTCAGGGGTTAGATGAGCTCATCCATAATGCGCTCGGTCGCTCCCAACCAGTATTCAGCTGTATTGGGTGCCACACCAGATACTCCACGGAACACCTCAGCTCCGTTAGCTCAGAGTCACTCAGGTACAGATTTCCAAGCTCCGTATTTCCACCCACACCATCCACTATTTCAAGGACTCGCAAAGATAGCTCGCGATACAAACATCATCCCCCGTCGAGCTTCTTCGCTCGACAACCGAGCGGGGGTGGTGGTGGCGGAGGTAACTCATTGTCAGACCCTTGACCCGATCTAACGGGTTCTGACACAGTTATTCTTCCTCTATCTCATCCTTGACGATCGCGTCCTCTAGAACTCATAACTAATGATGCGCTTTAATCTGATTTAAGAATTTTTTTTATGAATTAGCCTTAATTCCACTGATTAACCGCGAAGAAGTTTTATGAAAAGAATTTTAGGAGTGGTTCTTTCGTATCCATACATGCACACAGTCTTTACATTCATACATCCATCAATCAATTATGAACTTTCGTTCATTCAGAGAAATGTTGTAGTTTTCATTGTTGTTGTTTTTCCACTACCCAGGGGTATTTTCGTCATTTGACCTATAGGGGTATTTTTCGCCATTTATCGAAACAAAGTTCCTTGGTGTTTTTGTCAATGAGGGTATTCTGGAAATTTTTGCATTCCCAGGGATATTTTGGAAAATTTTGAAATTCGAGGGTATTTTGGTAATTAACCCGGGTGAATTTGTAAATCTTAATAAATCAAGGATATTTTGAAATTTACAAAACTTGAGGGTTATTTTTTTTTTGAGAATTTGTTTTCCAAATTAGTGTTGTTGCAGAAATTTTGAAGATCGGGGGTCGTTCTGGTAATTTTGTAATTCAGAAATATTTTGAAAATTTTCCAAAATAAGTTTTTGCTACTATTCAAGGGTAATTTGGTGATTATAAAACTAGGGTTTTCATAAAAAAATGGCTAGTCCCTTTAAGGTTTTAGTTAGGGGTTTAGCCGTGTATAAGTCCTCTTGGTTAGGGCGAACCGAGGCTACGCACCAGGTAGGATTCGAGTGGGAGGAGGTGAGTCACTAGGACTGCTTAAATACCAAGCTCCCACTGAAACCAATCCTAGACATGCGTACCATGGTTGCCACACCCTAACTCGGCGACAACCACAGGTTTGTGTAATTAGACATTTAAGTCTTATGTTTTTGTTGGGATATACTAGTCCTAGGGTTCAAGTTCTTAATCTCTATTCTACATTCCATAAAAGCCCATACATTTCACATATTCAATTCACTTCAGAAGTCAGAAGTACTTACCTGGTGGACTGCAGTCGGAGACTTAGGTGCCATGACATCAAACCTGCCTATTTTCAGAAATACTTCCATAAAACTCATTTGGGCTCGATTTTTGAAAATGTTTTGGGCCTTAGACCACAGACCGAGAATTTAAAACTGGGCTTTGATACCAAATTGAAACACCCCAAACCCAACCCATGAGCCTTGACCGGATCTGGTATGTTCCCCGGTGTAAATCGTTTCAAATTCTTTTGTTACTTAGGAAAAACTTGTGTGTTTTGAAAGAAACATTGTTTTGGGTTGGGCTTGGGTTGAAAACAAGTTTATTTCATTATTAAAATCCTTTACTTTAGGTGACAAAACGTTTAGGCTTTGTTTTAAAATAAATTTACTTAATCTTTTAATAGATAAAAATTTGTAAGCTTAATAAATAAAAGCAAAGTAAAGTAGTTCTACTATGGCCTTATTACATCAAATAATTCCCAAAAAAATAAATCAAAGTACTTAATGAAATAAAAATTCCAAATTAAATAAATTCCTTATTGTACATGGCCACCTTTAAGCCTGCAGGCCGATCCATTCTTGATCGTTACGAAAAATAATCCCACAAGGGTGAGTCAAGCAGACTCAATGTGTAACCAACACTAAAATTTAACAATTTAGGCATATGTTCATATTACATGCATATTCATATAATGAGATAGGAAATAATGATGCAACCCGAACCCAAACCTATATGCCACCGCTACACATCACCCATACCATCCTCGCACACAGTGGGGACTACTAAGTCAACCCTCCATCCGCTACACACCATCGAAGGCAGTCGCTGCAGTCGACGTGCTCATCACCCTTATAAAATTCGTGGTCTTAGGTCACCACATTCAGATATCGTGGTCTTACGTCACCACATTTAGATATCATGGTCTTAGGTCACCACATTCAGTTATCGTGGTCTTAGGTCACCACATTCACTTACCCTTTTCATATAACCCATATGCCCCATATCATACATATCATGCATTAACGTGCCAAATTCTTATTTCACATTCTTATAATGTCATATGTGTGTCGTAACAGATATTTAACATAATGCTAGTAGGAGTAGGAAACATACCTGAGTACTTTGTACCATAACATGGTACCTTAGCCATATTCACATTCTTATACACATACTTATATTAAACATTGCCATAAAACTTATTAAGTAATAGTGTGGGGTACACACGGTACCTTAGCCATATCCTTACACTTTCATATTAACACATATAATGAATTAAAACCGTAAATCTATTGAGATTTAGTGTGGGGTACACACCTGATTTGCTTAACAATTTCACTTGAAATCCTGAAATTCGATCTACTGCCTTAGATCTTTAACTCCCTACATTCGGCCCATATTAAAGGTTTAATGAAAAACTCATTCGGCCATAAAACCAAATCCTAGTAGGATTTGTGCACTAAAACTTACCTTAATGCAGATTTGCTTATCACTCAAATCCCAAAAACTTTGCTTTTCTCCTCCTTGTATTTGGCCAAATCCTAAATCTCTACATAGGTTAGTTTTCGGCTTTTACGATCATAAGAAATAGATCTATGTTCTAAAATAAGGCCTTGGCCGAATATACTTATGTGCTTACCTTCCAAATCTTAAATCCCGAAAAGCTGATACTTGTTCCTTGAGTAGTCGAAATTCCTATAACCATATGTTAGATTTAATCTAACATTAAAGCATAAAACATGGCCTTTGGCCGAATATACATATGTCTTACCTTAGATCCTTGAAATCCCGAAAGATACTTTCTTGTAGTTGAAAATTCTTAAATCCCGAATACACCCTTCCATAATCGGCCAAAATTAATAATAGAGATTAGTCCCTATATTTTCAATAGGTCTAAAATATAAAAGAATTGAAACCAATTTTTTTGATCTTACCCTTTTAAGAAATCGGCAGCACCCTTGTTAAAAGCCCCTTAAAGAATCGGCCTTGATGACTAAATGATAAGGTTTCAGCTTTTGGGATTTAATGGAGAAGTCGGCTAGGGGTTCTCTTGGGGTATTCGGTTTCCACAAAAATAAAGAAAAGAAAACTTGAGAATTTTGGCAATGGTGGACTATAGATTCGGCTTAACAAATGAAAGAGAAGAGAAGAGAGGAGAGCACTAAGAAATTCAACAGAGAGAAGAAGAGGAAGAAAAATTGATGAGTAGCCCTATTTTTTCCCTCTTATAGCCGAAATTACTACTCAGAATCCCTTACTTGGCCACCACTCTTCTATTTTGATAGCTTTATCCTTTGAATTATCACTTTATTAAAAGAATTAATCCAACAATTATCTCCTAAAAATTATGATAATTAAATCTATTATTTATCTCCTATTTAGACAAAATTTAAAGAGAATAAAACTCTTCCTTGGGTTCCTTAGTGCCATCCACTTCCTCGCTCTTTGTAGCAAAATAAAACTCCTTTATTTGCTCCCCAAGTGACTCAAACCTAGGCCCAATACCCTTGTATGTGGCGTCACCTACACTGGGCCTCAAGTGATATCTTGAGCCACTTAAACAAGCCCATTTTGTGTGTCAAATTCCTCCTATTAATTTTCTTAAGGCCACCTTGTTTTAGTTTCCTCTTTTAAACTTAACATTTCTAAAGCATTTCCTGGACATCTCCCTACATTTCCAAGACAAGACATTTCCTTACATTTCCAGGACATTTCCTTACATTTCTAGGACATTTCCCTACATTTCCAAGACAAGACATTTCCTTACATTTCTGGGACATTTCCTTACATTTCCAAGTTTCCAAAATGTTCACTTTCCTCTTTTTGAAACTTAACATTTCTAAATCATTTCTTACATTCCAAGTTTCCAAAAATGTTCAAAATACATTCATAACACATAAGACATGCCATTTCGTATAATCAAAAGAAATGCATAGGCCCATTTCCAGGATGTTACACTCTAGATTTCAACAACCAGAAGAGGAGTAGAATCTTGAAGAGATGCTGACGAAATTCATGGCAGCTGCAGATTCTCATTTCCAAAAGATTGAAGTAGCACTTGATGAACAAAAAAAATCGATCAAAGGGATCGAGAATCAATTTGGAGAGCTTACTAGGTTAGTGGGACATCTCGCAAAGCTAATGTCAGAACGACCGGTAGGATGTCTACCAAGTAACACTGAGGTTAACCCAAAGGAGCATATTCAAGCTATCTCAGCTCAAGATAGTAAGGGGCTAGATGAACCAAACTCAATACAAGAAAACAAGGTAGACAAAGGTAAGGTAGAAGTAACACAAGAAAATCCAAAACCGGTAATCAAGGAGTACCAACCTCGCATTCCTTACCCCGAAGCAATGAAAAGAGATGATTCAGAGGAACAGTTTGGTAAGTTTCTTAAACTCTTGAAGAAATTACATATTAACTTTCCTCTCCTTGAAGCCCTATTTCAGATGCCAGACTCGAGGAAATTTTTAAGACAGCTCTTGACAAACAAACGTAAATTAGTCGAGGAGCACCACGTGGATTTAAACGCAGCATGCTCAGCAATGTTACAAAATAGACTACCACATAAGCAAAAAGACACAGGAAGGTTTACAGTTCCATGTTTGATTGGTAGTTTATTTATTGATAATGCTTTAGTTGATTTAGGGTCAACCATCAATGTTATGCCTTATAAAATGTTTAAACAACTAGGTCTAGGGAAACTCAAACAAACTAGGATGAGCATTCAGTTAACTGATAAAACTATCAGAATTCCTAGGGTTACAATAGAAAATGTTCTAATCAAAATTGATAAATTCATATTCCCAGTAGATTTTATTGTCTTAGACATGAATGAGGACAATTCGATTCCTTTAATTTTAGGAAAACCCTTTCTAGTAACTGCCAGGACTAAAATTAATGTTGGTACAAGAGAACTTATTCTTCATGTAGGTGACGAATCAATCAGTCTGCAAGCTTTTGACTCGGCCAGGACATCAAGTGATGAAGGTGAGAAAGTAAATTCAGTTGATAATCAAATTGTTCAACTTTCACCACAGGAAACACCACAAGGCTACAAACTTGAGCCGAATCATGGGCCCCAAGCCGTACAAGTTCATAACAGTGAATTGTTAGTGGATCCAAACCCAAGGGAATAACCCGTGGTAAGAAAATGTAAGGTTGAGGTGTACCATGATTTACCAAAATCGGCAATTACAGAGTACCAACCTCGTGTGCCATATCCTGATACAATAAAGAAAGACCACACAAAGGAAGAATTTGGTGAACTCACACTTCGTGTAGACGATGAAACAATCACTCTTCAAGCTCTTAACTCAGCTAAGAGATCGAGTAATAAAGGTACGAACGTTAATTTTATTGATAATCATTTGGTTCAACCTTTTTTACAGGAAGCATCACGAAATCACTTAGCTGAGCTAGATCCTAGACCTCGTGCCAACAAAGAAGAAATACAAAAGGAAAAAAACCTTAGGGTTGACAAACTAAAAGAGCAGGAAACACAAATCAAAGAGGACCAAGAACCACACGAAGTGAAACCGAAGGAGCCCCCAAATAAGCTAATAGGAACAATGGATCACTTTAAATTAGGAGATCAGGTATTGTTGAATAAGGAAGACCCTCGAATCACCAATTCAGACCTCAAGACAAATGAAGAAATCACTTTTGAGGTACTAAATGTCTTCCTATACGGCACAATCGAGGTCAGCAATCCTAAATTCGACACTTTTGAGGAACCATTTCTCGACTTAAACTATATATCCATAACCGAAGTGATTGCATGAGAAAGGATTTTCACCTCCTCAAACCACCATGACCATACGGATGAGAGGTAAAGTCTAGCTAAGACTATAAACGAGCGCTTCTCAGGAGGCAACCTGAGCACTAACCCCATTTTTACAATTTTTTTATTTTTTTATTTTTTTATTTTCTTTGTAGCACCTAACCATAAACTAACCAAAGAGCAGGTTTCTAGGCCATACGACCCTACACACGAGCGTGCCCGTGGCCGTGTGGAAGCCAGGGGATGAACCATGGGCGTGTCAGTAGTCGTGCACGACATAGAAAAATTTCTTTTCCCAACACGGGTGGCGATAATAGTCCACGCCCGTGCCGACGCCCCGTGTGAGGTTACGGACTTGTCAAACATGGGCTAAACACGACCGTGCCTTTCAACCGTGCCAACATTCTGAGTTATCAAACATGGGAGGAGCACGCCGTATTGAATGACCGTGTGAAAAAAAGACACGGGCGTGCCACGACAAACACGGCCATGCCCAAACACCCTGAATGTGTTCAAAATTCAAAATCCCAAAACACGGGCTACATCTCTATTTAAACCTCATTCCCCATTTTTCTAGTTGTCTCTCATTTTCCATTATTTACTTTTGTTTTTATTTTATTTCATCATTATTTTTTACTTTATTTTATTTTCTTCTTCTTATTCTTTATGATATTTAGATTTAGCTTAGGATACAATAAAACCAAGCCGGCTACTTCGAGGATTCAATTTCAAACGGTTCGAGACGGTTCCCCACGTTCACCTCCAATCTTATCCGGTTTCTTTTCATAGACTTCATCCAAAAATTCAGGAAGTGTTACTTCTCCCCTTCTCTTTTGATTTTATTATTACATAATTATTTATTTATCTTTTTACATTGAGGGAAATGTACATCTCAAGTGTGGGGGGATAAAAGTGTCTAACTTTTTGCATAATTCTCAAATTAATGCCTAATTTTTCATTGTTCTCAAAATCCTGAATTTTAAACTTCTTCAAAAGTATTTTTTCTCATATTACTAATTAGGATGAAATTTCTAATCATTTATGATTATTATTGATATGTTTTAGTGTAAGTCATAGTTAATTGTGCATTGATGATTAAATTTGAAGGATACTAGAGAATCAAGCATGATAAGCCTACTTTCTAAAAATTAAAATTGATGGGTCGTTGAACTGAATTTGAGTACTACCTTGAAATTTGGAATTTATAAGGATTGATGTCAAAAACACCCATAATTTTTGTGAGATTTTGAGCCTTATAGAGCATATATTCTTTTTCGTGCTCATTTTATTAATTATGAGTGTGTCAACTTTGAATTGTTATTCTAGAACTTGCCTCGTTTATACATGTCGAGACCACATTAATGATTTGATATACCAAGATGATAAAGGTACCTAGGTTTTAACCTGTTCACTCCACTAAAAAGCCTCCCCATACAAATTAACCCCTAGTGAACCCCGTTGAATCCTAACAACCTTTTATTGACTCACCCACTAATATTAACCCAAAATCCTTTGAATTTGTTATCACCATTCTTTTGAATACCCTTTAATCGAGGTTTGATTTGATTAACTTTATCAATTATATTAGTTCAAGAGTTACATTTATTATTTATGATGTAATATTTTAGTTTGTTCTTAAAAAAATACAAGTTTATTCAATAATAGTAGTATATAAAAGAGCTTAGAGCATTTAAACTCCAATTGTTGAAGAAAAAGCTCGTATTAAAGTATTATCAAATTTTAAGTGATGAAAATATTCTTTATTATATAGTAATTATCAATAGTGGTATTATTAGTTTTCATTCGATGTAAATATTCATATTCAGTTCATTGCTTTTAGATTAGGTAATTAGTCAATTCAATCTCGATTCTAACCCCCTAATTCAGCCTGTATCCACACCCTTAACCTTAGCCCTGTTACAACCCTGCTAAAGACCTTTTGATCTTTGTATCATCTCATATACAGTGGTGGAGATTTGATTTTCAGGCAACCCTGTGGGATTAATTTTTCAGGTTCGACTTATGAGTGCTTATTCTTGAACCTTAAACACTTTGAGTGATTTGAGTGAACCTTCAGTGAGGATGTCAATCCTTGTCGGTTTTAAATTAAAGGTAATTATTCAGATAAGGGGAGACACCTATGTTTTCGTACTATAAAGGTATGACTTATCATAATTTAATCTTTAGGACTCTTTGAGTTGAATTATCCATGTATAAATTATCTATGAATTCTGATGAGACATTGTTGATAGGAATTATGGATTGTGGAAAGTTTGCTCTAATTGTAAGTTGAGAATTTTGCTTGAGGACAAGTAAAAGCTTAAGTGTGGGGGCATTTGATAAACCATAAAAGTAACATATTTTAATCCCACATTTAGTATGCTTTTTGAAGATTTAGCCCTTGATTTTATATAAAAGGTGCTTGTAATCCTTTCTTTTCATGTCATATACTCGAAAGCACCCGAGGCTAAAAAGAACACAAAACGGGCTTAAAACGGAGCAATTGGGCCTTAGCAAGAAATCAACACGGCCTGGCACAAAGCCTGCACGACCGTGTCTCGCTGACTACTTAGAGCATGGCCTAACTCACGAGTTGCACGGCCACGCATCATCTCATTACCACACATGGGCATGTCAAGTGATCTACAAGGCCGTGTCCCAATCGACAGATTTGAAGCACGGCCTGAATCCCGACTTATACGTCCGTGCCATAGCTATTCCTAAAACTGACAGAATCAAGGCACAGCCCAACCCCGAATTACACCGGCGTGTGCCATGGTCGTGCCCTTGCTACGAGGAATGAGCAATTTCACTCGGATTTGAATGCTTGAAGCCAAAGAAACATACTCCTAAGTCCACTTAAACATCCTAGGTGGAATTCTACTTGAATTAGGGTACTTAGAAGCGAAGTCAAGCATCTCAAAGCCTATATAAACACCCAAGGTAGCAACTAAAAATGGGAGTTCGAGAAGCGAAATAGAAGCGAGTTTTTGCGAGCTTTTATTCAGGGAATCACTTGAAGATAGCCAGTTGATCCATCTCAAGAAGCCGGAGTTCTACTCAAGATAGAAGATCTCCTCTTCAATTCCTTCAGGGGGTTTTAGGGATTTCTTATGTTTTGTTTTAACTTTTCTCTTGAGATGTTTTCTTATTTTGTTATGAACTAAACCCTTCAAATACCTAAAGGGGATGAAACCTATGACGGATTTTGTTATTTGATTTTTAAATTATATGATAAGTACTTGGTTTATTCTTAATTATGTTGCTTAATTTAATCGGATGTGCTTAGGTGGAGAAGGAAGAGACCCTACCTAAGAGTAGATCTAGCATAATTGAGCGGAGTTGATCAGGCGCCTAGAGATAGGGTTACGAGATTTTGTCAGATTAGGGTGAAACCTAATATGGGAGTCCATTGATCGATTTACTCCTTCCTTAGAGGGTTATTATAAGAGAACGAGAGTTCTACTTATTAACCTAAGGTTAGATGTTATTTGCCTCGAGAGAGGGTTTAATATAGGTTAGGGAGTCTCACGGATCAAGCTAAGTAAAGAAATCATATGGTTTGGGGAATAAATAATAAGTGAAGTCATAGGTGGATTCTTCCTGAGGGTATCGTCATCATCAACTGAGTTTTCCTAAAGTCTTTCTCCAATTCATTCTTTTGTCTTTGCATTTAGTTTAAGCATTTCATTTAGTATTAGATAAATCAACCAATCATTCCATATTTTAGGCTAAATAATAGAAAGAAAGTGAGTAGTAGTACTTTTAGGTTCCTTTGGGTTCGATAAGATATTCTTGCCTAAACTATACTACTATTTAATAGGTGCACTTGCCTCTATTGTTGTCATAGTTAGCCTACAGGTTCGATCATTCTTTTCATAAATTTTAAAACTCGACTGTTTGACACGATCATGTTCACACAGGAGAACTCATACTTTGTGTAGGTGATGAATCAATCAGTCTTCAAGCTCTTGACTCGGCCAGGACAACAATCGATGAAAGTAAGAAAGTGAATACAAATGATAATCAAATTGTTCAACTTTTATCGCAGGAAACACCACAAAGGCACAACCCTGAGCTGACTCATAAATCCCAAATTGACAAAGAAGAATCATACAAGGAACAAGACCTTAGGATCGACAATTTAGAAGAGCAGAGGACACAAGTCAAAGAACAACTAGACCCACGCGAAGTAACACCAGAAGAACCACCAGAAGAACTCGTAGGAACATCAAATCACTTCAAAATAGGATACCAAGTGCTGCTCGACAAAGCTGATCCTCGCATCATCACAACAGCACGAACGTAAGCAAGGAAATTCCTCTTAAGGTACACGATATCTTTCACCATGGAACAGTCGAGGTAAGCAATCCAACATTCGGCACTTTTAAGGTAAAATCTTCTCGACTTGAACCTTATTAAGAAAATATAATTTTAAGAAAGAGGTAAGATATTCAAACCTTTAAACCTCCCTAATTTTTCAAATTCGAGGAAAGTCCAGCTTAAGACTATAAATGAGCGCTTCTCGGGAGGCAACCCGAGTACTAAAAGTATTTACTTTCAAATTTATTTTCAGTTTCTTTCCCTTCCTTCTTTATTTCCTTTTAAACTAACCGAAAGTGCAGAAATTCAAGGCCACACGGCCTTATACACTACCGTGTCCGTGACCGTGTGGACCACTAAAACCACCATACTGACACAACAGAGGCTTTGCAAATCAATCCCAACCACCCTACGACGTCAGGGATCCAACCACTCCACCACGGGCACCAGTAAATTGGCACAGCCGTGCTTAACAACCGTGTGAAGCCACTGACTTATCAAACACAGGACAAACATGCCCATGCCGCCCAACCGTGCCAACACACTGCCTTTTCAAGAACGGGCGTGGCACTTGGAGAACGGGCGTGGGTGAGCAAACACGCCTAGATACACTGCCGTACGATGCGGCCGTGTAATTCAACACACCCTCGGTATACGGGCATGAGAACGTGCCAGATTAGAGACCCTATTTAAACCCCACAGCCCTCCTCCTTCTCCCCTCATATTTTCTTCCTTCTTTTTCTTTCTTTCTTTAGAAAAAGTATCCGGACTCTTGAGCTACACTAGAATCATACCGAAGAAGCGTAAGAAGGCAAGCATTATCTCCTTAAAAGAGACCCCAACACATAAGTTCATGCTGGTCACTTCATCCAAACACAAAGCCAAGGGTCTTTCAGACCATTTAAATTTTTCTTTATGTTTATTTTCCCCTTTATCCTACTTATCTATAATTCTCTTCTGCTTAATATATTTTCTTCCTTTTTTTTTCTTTCTTTCTTTAGAAAAAGTGTCCAGACTCTTGAGCTACATTAGAATCATGGCGAAGAAGCATAAGAAGGCAAGCATTATCTCCTTAAAGGAGACCCCAACACATAATTTCATGCCACCGCTTCACCCAAACACAAAGCCAATGGTCTTTCAGACCATTTAAATTCTTCTTTATGTTTATTTTCCCTTTTATCCTACTTATCTATAATTCTCTTCTGCTTAATATATTTTAAATTCTTTTAGTTTTAGGTTCTAAAGGCTGCTTGAGAATCACGCACCACAGCCTTAGAGGTCACATCCACCTCACGAACCATCCAACAATAAGGACTCCTTAGTCCATTAGTCTTTTTTTTCAATTTCAGTTTTCTTCATAGTCTCCTTCTTTTTATTTACTTTGTCTTTAATTATAGTATTAGTATATTATAAATGTTTCTTTAGATTTCTTGGCTATAGCTTTGCAGGCTACCCAATTTCTTTATCTAGCACAAAGATCATCAGTAGACACCCCACCAAGCCCATAGAAAATGCCACCACCACCTCCTCCACCTACTTTCTACCACCAAAGACGCCAACTCCCATAATCATCCAAAATTCAGGAAGTGTTACTTCTCCCCTTCTCTTTTGATAATTTTATTACATAATTGTTAATCTATCTTTGTACATTGAGGGCAATGTTCATCTTAATTGTGGGGGGTAAAAGTACCAAACTTTTTGCATGATTCTAAAAATCCTGAATTTAATCTTGTTTTTAAGTATTTTTCTCACATTACTAATTAGGGTGAAATTTCTAATGATTTATGATTTTTATTAATATGTTTTTGAGTAAGTCATTGATAATTGTGCATTGATGATTTATACTAGAAGAAAACTAGAGAATCAAGCATGATAAGTCTATTTTTGAAAAATTAAAAATTTCCTAGGTTGTTGAACTGAATTTGAATACTAACTTGGAGCTTGAAATTTATAGGATTGATGTTAAATACCCATAATTTGTGTGAGATTTTGAGCCTTATAAAGCATATATTTTTTTTCATACTCACTTTATTGATTATGAGTGTGTCAACACTGAATTGTTATTCTAGAACTTGCCTTGATTATACATGTTGAGACCACATCTATGATTTGATATACTGAGATGATAAAGGCCCCTAGGTTTTAATCCATTCACTCCACAAAAAATCTTACCTACATAATTAACCCCCAGTGAACACCGTTGATCTTAACAACCCTTTTTATTGAATTACCCGCTTAATATTAACCCAAAAAACCCTTTGAATTTGTTATCACCATTCTTTTGACTACCCTTCTATCGAGAATTGATTTGATCAAATTGCCTAATTAGTTTATTTCAGTTGGTAAAGTTCTTTCTTTATTATCATGTATTTATTTAGTTTGTTCTTAAAAAAATTCAAAAAATCAAAGTATATTCAGTATTAGTAGTATAAGAAGTGAGCTTGTGCATTTAATTTTCAATTATCAAAGAAAAAGCTCGTATTATTATTAGTTTCAAAGTTTCAATTGATGTAATAAGTTATTTCTAGTTCATTGTTTTTAGATTAGGTAATTAGTCAATTCGATCTCGATTCTAACACTTATAATTCAGCCTTTATCCACACCTTTAACATAAGCCCTATTACAACCTTATCAAAGACCTTTGGATTTGTGTATCATCTCATATTACAGTACTGGAGATTTGGTTTTTAGGCAAGCCTATGGGATTAATTTTTCAGTTAGACTTATGAGTGCTTTCTCTTGAACCTTAAACACTTTGAGTGCTTTGAGTGAATCTGTAGTGAGAATTTCAATCCTTGTCAGTTTTGAATTAAAGGTAATTATTTAGATAAGGGGAGACGCCTATGTTTTTATGCTACAAATTTATGACTTAGAACTGTTTGAATCTTTAGGAGTCTTTGAATTAAATTATCCATGTATGAATTATCTGTGAATTATGATAAGGCATTGTTGATAGGAATTATGAATTATGGAAATTTCGTTATAATTGTAAGTTGAGAATTTTGCTTGAGGACAAGCAAAAGCTTAAGTGTGGGGGTATTTGATAAACAGTAAAAGTAACATATTCTAGGCCCACATTTAGTATGCTTTTGGATGATTTAGCCCTTTATTTATGTAAAAAGGTGCTTTTAATCCTTTCTTTTCATGTTTATACTCAGGAAAGCACCCGAGGATGAAAAGAAAGAGAAATAGGTTTAAAACGGGCCAATTTGGGCCAAAGAGGAAATCAACACGACTTGGACCTAAAGCCACACGGTCGTGCATCATCAAATTACTTCACACGGTTTGATCCCCGATTTACACGACAGTGCCTCAAACAATAGAATCGAAACACGGCCCAACTATGATTTACACTGGCGTGTGCCATGGCCATGCCCCTATCACGGGAGAGAGCAATTTCACTCGAATTTGGATACTTTGAGCCAAAGAAAAATATTCCAAAGTGTATTCAAACACCGAGTAAGAAGAAGACTTAAATTAGGACACTTAGAGGCCTAGTAAAGCATTCCAAGAGCCTATATAAACACCCTAAGTGTATCCTAAAAGACGGGGTGAGCTAGGCTAAAGAGCTGAAGCCAGAGTAGCCAATTCAGGGAATTTCTCAAATATAGCAGTTGATCCATCTCAAGAAGTCGGAATTCTACTTAAGACGGAGGATCTCTCTTTCAATTCCTTCAGGGGGTTTTAGGGATTTCTTATGTTTTATTTTATCTTTTCTCTTTAGTTGTTTTATTTTAAAGTTATGAACTAAACCCTTCATATACTTGAAGGGGATGAAACCTAGATGAATCTTGTTATTGTTTCCTAAATTATATGATAAATACTTAGTTTGTTCTTAATTGTGCATGCTTAATCCAAATCCTGATGTGCTTAGGTGGAGGAGGAATAGACCCTGCCTAAGAGTAGATCTAGCATAATTAAGCGGAGTTGATCGCACACTTAGATATAGGGTGACGAGATTTTGCTGGATTAGGGTGAAACCTAATATGGGAATCCATAAATCAATTTGCTGTTATTCTAGGGGGTTATTATAAGAGAATGAGAGTTCCACTAATTAACCGAGGTCTAGACGTTATTTGCCTTGAGAGAGGGTTTAGTATGTTAGGGAGTCTCACGAATCAAACTAAGTGAATAAATCATATGGTTTAGTGTTAGGTAACAAGTGAAGTCTAGGTGGATTCTTCCTGAGGGTATCGTCGTGATCAACTGAGTTTTTTCATCAAGTTATTTCCAAATTCATTCTATTTTGTCTTTGATTCTTTAGTTTAGTAGTCGTTAAATTAGATTAAATCAACCAATCACTCCATATTCTAGGCTAAATAATAAAAAGAAAGTTAGTATTAGTACTTTTAGTTCCTTTGGGTTCGACAATCCGGTCTTGCCTAAGCTATACTATTGTTAGATAGGTACACTTGCCTTAAATCATTGTCAGAGTTAATCTCCAGGTTCGATCACATTCATTATAAATTTTAAAGCTCTGATTTCAGCGATCACTTCCACTTATTTTTCAAAAGCTCTTCTAAAATTTCCTTGAATCTGGCATCTGCGAAAGAGCTTCAAGAAACTGTAAGTTAATATGTAATTTCTTTAAATGTTTAAGAAACTTACCGAACTGTTCATTTGAATTGTTTTTCTTCATCGCATCGGGATATGGTATACGAGGTTGGTATTCTTTAATTATCAGTTTGGCTTTTCTTGCCTTACCTCAACCATACCTTCACTTACCACAGGTTCTTGCCTTGGCTCAAGTTCAGAATCTACTAACCTTTCACTATTCTGAGCGGTTATGGGTTGAAGTTGCTCTTTTGGGTTAGTCTCATTATTACTTGGCAAACTACCTTGCGGTCGTTCGGAGATTAGCTTAGCGAGTTGCCCTAACTGGTTCTCGATTTCTTTAATTGATGCTTGTTGATTTTTAAGTGTTGTTTCGGTGTTTTGAAAACGAGTTTTTGACACCGCTATGATATTTGTCAGCATCTCCTCAAGATTTGACTTCTTTTCCTGTGGGTAGGGCTATTGTTGGAAGCTTGAAGGAAGTTGTTGTCTCTGATTTCCTTGACCACCCCATGAGAAATTGGGGTGGTTCCTCCAACCTAGATTATAAGTATTACTATAAGGGTTATTTTAAGATCTAAAATTGTTACCCGTATAGTTTATCTGTTCACTTTCCATGCCAGGATTATAGGGTGGGTACTCAGGATTCACCACACCTCCTAGGTTTGATTCACATTGCATTACTAGGTGTACTAGCGAGGAACCACACAAACCATCAATCTTTTTTTTTTAACATCTCTACCTGATTTGATAGCATGGTAACTGCGTCGAGGTTGAAAACTCCAACTATTTTTGTTGGCCTTGTCCTTGTAACTTGCCACTAATAGTTGTTTAGTGACATCTCCTTTATAAACTCATAGGCCGTCTTAGGAGTTTTATTATTCAGTGTTCCGCTAGGTGCTGAATTAATCAGTTGTCTCATTGAAGGGTTTACACTGTTATACAAGGTTTGGACTTGTAGCCACAAGGGTAATCCATGGTGCGGGCACCTTCTCAATAGATCTTTGTATCTCTCCCAAGCATCGTATAGTGTTGCTAAATCCATCTGCACAAAAGAAGAGATATCATTCCTTAATTTGGCCGTTTTGGCCGGCGAAAAATATTTCAATAAAAAATTTTCAGTCATTTGTTCCCATGTAGTGATTCATCCTCGTGGAAGAAAATTCAGCCATTGTTTAGCTTTATTCCTCAAAGAGAAGGGAAATAACCGAAGATAGATGGCATCGTCAGAAATGCCATTAATTTTGAAAGCATCGCAAAATTCTAGGAAATTTTCCAAGTGATTATTTGGATCTTCATCCTGAAAACCATCGAACTGAACAAATTGCTGTATCATTTGTATAGTGTTAGGTTTCAGTTCAAAATTATTAGCAGTTATAGCAGGTCTAACAATACTTGACCCAGTTCTTGTTAAATTAGGTTTAACATAATCATACATAGTTCGAGGAGCATGATTTTCGGCCACCTCTGGAGGTAGCAGATTATTCTCAGCCATCTATTCGGTAGTGTTAATTTCGTTCTCTTGCTCTTCTTGTATGTAGTTTAAGCTTCACCTTATTTCTCTACGATTTCTGTGAACCGTACCTTCGATATCACTGTCATAAATTAAGGGTCCTGTCGGGTTCCTTCTAGTCATAAACTAGAGGTATCTACTAGGAAAAGAAAAAGTAAAAGAAAATTAGAAAAGTAAAAATAAAATTTAATTGCAAAAAATAATATAAAATAAAATATGGCAAAAGTAATAAAAATTGAGCTTTCTTAATATTTCAATTCCTCGGCAATAGCGCCAAAAACTTGATCGTGTGTCAGAGTCTTAAAAATTTATAATATGAATGATCTAGCCTAAAAACTAACTGTGACAACGACTTGAGGCAAGCACACCTATCAAATAGCAGTATAGTTTAGTGGCAAGACCGGATTGTCGAACCCAAAGGAACCAAAAGTACTAATACTAACTTTCTTTTTATTATTTAACCTAAAAATTAAAGGAATTGTTGTTTAACCTAAAATTAACTAACTACTAAGCTAAAGATGCTAAGACAAAAAGAATGAATTGGGGAAATACTTGTGGGAAAAACCAATTGATTGAGACAATACCCAAGGAAGAATCCACCTAGACTTCACTTGTTATTTAACTCTGAACTAGACGATTTATTCACTTGACTTGATCCTTAGGATTCCCTAATTTATATTAATACATCTCTTGAGGCTACTAACGTCTAACCCTAGGTTGATTAATTGAAATATCTTTCTAAATAAAACCCCTAGAATTGCATTAATTCAATCTATGGACTCCGATATTAGGTTTGACCCTAATCCGGCATATTTTAGTTATCCTATCTCTAGGGTTGCAATCAACTCTGCTTAACTATGCTAGATCTACTCTTAGATAGGATCTATTCCTCCTCTGCCTAAGAGCATAAATGATTGAATCAATATCCTGAAATACCAAAACAAGAATTAAGAACACATAGTTAAGAACAAATCAAGTATTTATCATACAGCTCAAAAAACAATAACAAGATCCATCTTAGGTTTCATCCCCCTCAGGTATCTGAGGAGTTTAGTTCATAATCATAAAAGAATACATCTCAAAAGAAAATATAAAATAAAACATAAGAAAAACCCTACAACCCCTAAAGGAATTGAAGGGGAGATCCTCTGTCTTGAGTATGATTCTGGCTTCTTGAGATGAATCAACTGGCTTCCTTCGAGTGAATCCCATAATTTGGCCCTTCTGGCCTGGCTCCTTGGCCTAGCTGAACCCCTTCTTTAAGGTTGGTCTTTAAGGTGTTTATATAGTCTTTTGGAATGTCTTTCTTTGCCTCTAAGTACCTTAATCCAAATGAAACTCTTCTTTGCTGCGGCAAGGACACGCCCATGTGGCATGGCTGTGTGAGTCGAGACCAGGCCATGTTTGGGTCTATCAATGAGGCACAGTCGTGTGGTCTTAGGCCCAGGCCGTGCTGATTTTGTAATTTAGCCCATTTACTTCGTTTTTGGCCTGTTCTCATTTTTTTTCATCTTCCGGTGTTCTCTTGAGCATAAAACATGAAAACAAAAGATTAGGAGCACCTATTTCCATATTTGAAGGGGTAAATCATCCAAAAGTATGCTAAATGTGGGATTAAAATATGTGTATATATGGTTTATCAACATCTTCAATTATACCCCTAGGAATTCTAATAGTTTTATTAGCTAATTCAGTGCTCATCCTAGTTTTTTTGGGTTTCCCTAGACCTAGCTGTTTAAACATTTTATAAGGCATAATGATAAACTATAAAAGTAACATATTTTAATCCCATATTTAGTATGCTTTTGGATGAATTTATCCTCAATTTATGTAAAAAGTGCTCTTAATCCTTTCTTTTCGTGTCTTATGCTCAAGAAAGCACCTAAGGATAAAAAGAACATAAAACGGGCTTAAAACGAACCAAATTGGGCCAACCCAAGAAATCGACACGGCCTAGACTTCAAGCTACACGGCCGTGCCTTGCCATTCACTTCACATGGCCATGCCACGATTTACACGGCCATGCCCCAATTGACAGACTCAAAGCATAGCTTGAACCTCGACATGCACGACCGTGCCACAGCCGTGCCTAAATCAACAGAATAGAGACACGGGCTAGAAGACGACTTACACGGGCGTGCCCTAACCGTGCCCCTTCCACGTGAAAGAGCAATTTCACTCAGATTAGGATGCTTGGAGCTCAAGAAACACAATCTTAAGTCTACTTAAACACCTAGGAATGAATTATGCTTGAATTATGAATATTTAGGAGCCAAGTAAAGCATCCCAAAAGGATATATATACAGCCCAAGGTGGCTATTCAAGGGCATCAAGTTTTAGCAGAGTTTTCTACCAGAGCTTTACTCATTTAGGGAATTATCGAAGATAGCCAGTTGACCTATCTCGAAGAAACGGAATTCTACTCAAGACGGAGGATCTCTCCTTCAATTTGAAACACCCCAAACTCGGCCCATACGTCATGATCGGATCTGGTATGCTACGGGTTGAATGTTGAAAACTTTTCTTTCTAAGGATTTTGAAAATCTCAATTTATTTTAACCGGTTAATCATTAATTGTGACATTTTTGAAGAAACTTTAACATTTGTGTTGAACATCGCTGGAAAAGCCCAACTTCCTTTCACTTTATAATTAAGACTTTGAAAACATAAGTTTATAAGATGGAAAGAAAGAAAATATAGTTCGATAAACTAAGTTATGGAGGCCTTATTACAAAATTAATCCCAAATTTGAAACTTAAAGAAAAATTGAAAATAGTCTATGAAGATAAAAGACTTGATGGCCCCTCGAGTCCGCCTCGACAACCATGTCCACGATCTACTGCTCATCTAAAAAGTTGGGAGAAATGAAAGTGTGAGTCACCAAGACTCAGTGTGCAAATCCCGAAAGCACATACAAGCCTTGAGGCCCACAAACACATTATGGCCCTTAGGCCCATACACAATGGCAACAGAATATATATTTACATGCAACATGGCCCATCCCAAACTAAAGAGTCCATCCTCTACACACCCCCGTACCAACCATCACACCTTGGGGATTTATACAACCAACCCTCCATCCGCTACACACCATATCGACAGCTGTGCTGTCTATCATAAAGACCGATCACGATGTGACCTATGTGGCAAAGCCATCGATCGCCATGTGACCTTAATAATACATTGTAGTATTTCGACAGCTGTGCTTCCTATCATAAAGACCGATCACTATGTGACCTATGTGGCAAAGCCGCCGATCGCCATACGATCTTCTTCCCCTTCATCATATTAATCCCATCCCATGCATACATACATGCAAGAATCAGAACATTATACTATCTAAATAGATCATAGAATTTCACATACTTCAATACACAAAGAGAAGTTTCTATGATTACGTACCTGATATCCCTTGCCTACCCTTTACGTAATCGATTGTTCATACAAACCTCATTTTTGACTTTTAGCCCATAACATACATATCATACAAATTAACTAGTGTGATAGAAATCTACACACCTGATCACCGACAGGACAGTACTTTCTATGTCGACACTATCAGAAGTCGATATGACTGTTAACTTTCTAAGGTTTTGTTCTGAAGTCGATCCACAACCCGGCGGCCAATCCCGAACTGTTGACACTGCTCGTTTTTTAAACTTAGGGATTGGTTTTATAGATCCAATCCCCTCCTTCGCCTGATTGACATTTGATTCCATCAAAAGACCTTATCAATTGCTACCAGCACAACATATAGTTGTTAATCCATCACATATGGCTAAGATTATAAACAAGATGAACAAACCTAATGAAAATCTAACTAGAATCTCGTACCTTGAAATCCCGAAAAGAGATTGAGACTCAGAGACTAGTAGTTTTCGACTTTTAGATCTAAATGATCTACTTCAATTCCCGATGTTGCCCAACAAGAAAACATCAAACCATTAATCAAACGTCAACCTTACGAAGCCCATTAGCCTTTCGGATTTAGCTTCCAAAAACTGAAAGAGACATGAAGAGAAGAAGATCGACACTTACCCTACCATAGGAGATTTAGCTACTCCTAGAAGATTTCGACTTTTGCAAAAGCCAAAAAGAGAAGATGATTCAAAAATCTATGGAGATTCGGCTTTTTAATGAAGAAATCGGTAGGAAGAAAAAAGAAAAGAATAGACACTAAGGCATTCGGCTATGGCAGAAGAGAGTAAAGAGAAAGAATACTTAAGGGTTTTGGATTATAGAAGGAATCAGAAAAAGGTGTAAAGAAAGGCTATGAGGTTTCATCTTTAGCAGAGAATGAAGAAGAGATGGAACTTTAGGGGTTTTCGGCTTTTTGAGAAAAGAAACAACTAAGATAAGAGAATGAGAATAAATGCTGAAATTAAGAAGTACCCTATTTTTTAATCAAATTTTCGGCACACACACTAACCAAAAGCCGGAATTGCCCTCTTTTGAAAACTAAAACTAATTAATTAACAAGGGAAATTTTGGCACCTCCTTTTAGCCTCATCAAAATCGATTTCCTCCTTCCTCTAGAGTTGGAAATTCGGCCACTACTATGATCAATGGATAATTCCTAAACTTTCTCCCTTATCCATATCCGATCATACCTTCACAAGTGGTCTAGATAACACCACGTCTTCCTCCTTTTTATCTGCTTCATTATCCACATTATCCACTCACATAAACCCTATTTCTAAACATCATTGCCGTCCCACTCTACCCACTTAAATGCCGAAAATTAACTAAATTTAATTAAAAGAATTGGGCTTCATGAAACTTGAATTTGGGCCTCCTCAATTAACGCCACTTCTATGCTCTTTAAGTGGTGCCACTTTGCCACTGGGCCACAAGCCCCAATTTGTATCTTAAAACACAGGTAACATCTTTTAAGCCCTATCTTACCAGGCTTTCCACTAAAGTGTCCAAATAGAAAATTCGACTAAGGCCTCGGCCCAACTTCAAGCCCATTCTAGACCCCTCAAACATTCTATCAAGCATAACAAGCACAATCACACACATTAAACGCATAGGCCTATTAAATCAGGATGTTATAGTTCTACCCCCTTAAAGAAATTCCAGCCTCGAAATTACCTGATCAGAATAGATGAGGGTATTGTCGCCGTATCACTTCCTCTAGTTCCCATGTAGCCTCCTCAGAACCATGATTCCACCATAGAACCTTAACTAACGGAGCCGTTTTCCTTTGCAATACCTTGACATCATGATCCAAGATTTCTACCGGTTCTTCTTCAAAGGATAGGTCAGGTCTCACTTCAATTTCTTCCACAAACACCACATGGGATGGATCCGAACAGTAACGTCTTAACATAGAAACATGGAATACATTGTGAATCTGGCTTAGCTCAGAAAGTAGCTCTAGCTGATAGGCTACCAACCCCACTCGTTTCAACACCCGATAAGGTCTGATAAATCTGGGACTTAATTTACCCTTCTGTCCAAACCTCAGCATTTTCTTCCATGGCGACACCTTCAAGAACACCTTGTCACCCATTGCAAACTCTATGTCTCTACGCTTCAAATCTACATAGGACTTCTATCGGTCTGGCACTTCCTTTAGTCGAGCTCAAATTAACTCAAACTTCTTCTCTATCTCGGTAACCAACTCTGGTCCCAAAATCACGTTCCCCTAATTCTGTCCATCACGTAGGAGTATGACACTTCCACCCGTGCAATGCTTCATAGCGCGCCATCTGAATACTAGACTGGTAGTTGTTGTTATAAACAAACTCTGCCAACGGTAAAAACTCTTCCCAACTACCTCCGAAATCAATGACACATCCCCTCAACATGTCCTCCAAGATCTGAATTACCCACTCGATTGTCCATCATCGAGAATGAACGCAGATCTTGAAATCCAACTTCGTACCCAACACTTGACGCAAAGCCTTCTAGAATCGCGACGTGAACCTCGAGTCCCTGTCCGATATGATTGATACTGGCACCCCATGCAACCTCACTACCTCCGCTATATATAACCTAGCCAACTTTTGCAGAGAGTAATCGACCCGTACTGGTATGAAATGAGCAGATTTCATCAAGCGATCAACAATCACCCAGACTGAATCTTTTTTAGTAGGCATGAGGGTAGCCCACTAACAAAGTCCGTTATGATCCTTTCCCACTTCCATTATGGAATCTTCACTAGCTGCAATAACCCTGATGGTAACTGATGCTCCACGTTTACTTACTGACAGGTCAAACACTTACTCACCAATTCTGTTACCTCACGCTTCAAGCCCGGCCACCAGAACCGATCTCACAAATCCGATACATCTTACCCCCTCTAGGGTGCATAGCATATAAACTTCCATGCGCTTCTTGCAAAATCCTATGCCTCAATTTTGGATCTTTTGGCATGCAAACTCTCCCTTGAAAGCATAACAGTCCTTCCTCATTCATATTGAAGTCTGTCGATCCATCACTTGATCCTACATGAAACTTCTCTTTTAGTAACTCATCGGTCTGCTACTTCTCCTTAACTTGACTGACCCAAGAGGGTTTCACTTGAAGTTCAGCCAATAAGCTCCCATCATCGTATAAACTAAGGTGAGCAAACATTGCTCTCAAGTCAAAGATCACTCTACGACTTAAAGCATCCTCCACCACATTTGCTTTACCCGGATGGTACTCGATCGAGCAATCATAATCCTTTAACAACTCGATCCACCTCCTTTGCCTTAGATTCAACTCCTTTTGGGTCAAAAGGTATTTTAGGCTCTTATGATCAGTGTAAATAACAGATTTCTCCCCGTACAGATAATGTCTCAAAATCTTTAAAGCAAAAACCACCGCCACTAACTCCAAATCATTGGTGGGATAATTTGCTTTGCGCGATCTTAACTGCTGAGATACATACGGAACAACCTTTCCATCTTGCATCAACATGCATCCTAGTCCCATGTGTGACGTATCACAGTAAATTACGAATTCCTTTCCAGCCTCTGGTTGAATCAATTCCGGAGCTTCCATCAAAATCCTTTTTAACTTCTCAAAACTTTCTTGCTACTTATTGGACCAAACAAATGGAACTCCTTTCCATTATAACTTAGTTAATGGTGTCGCTATTGAAGAAAATCCTTCAACAAACCTTCGGTAATACCCGGCCAGTCTAAGAAAACTCCAAATTTCTACCACAAACTTAGGCGGCTTCCAATCCAATATCACTTCAATTTTTTGAGGGTCAACCCTAATCCCCTCTACCGACACAACATGGCCTAAAAACGTAACTTCCCTTAGCCAAAATTCACACTTACTGAATTTGGCATACAGCTGCTTCTCCCTCAATATCTGCAAAACCACTCGAAGGTGTGAGTCATGTTCCTCCTCTGATCTTGAATAAACCAGGATATCATCTACGAATACTACGATAAACCGATCCAAGTAGGGTTGGAATATTCAGTTCATCATATCCATAAATGCTGCTGGCACATTGGTCAAACCGAATGGCATTACCATGAACTCGTAATGACCATCGTAATGACCATAGTGAGTCCTAAAAGCCGTCTTATGAACATCTACCTCCTTGACCTTAAGCTGATGGTGTCCTGACCTCAGATTTATTTTTGAAAAGACTGAGGCTCCCTTCAACTAATCGAATAGGTCATCGATCCTCGGCAACAGGTATTTGTTCTTGATTGTTAGCTTATTCAACTGACGATAGTCAATGCACATACACATTGATCCATCTTTCTTCTTGACAAAAAACACCGGTGCTCCCCACGGTGACACACTTGGTCGAATAAACCCTCTATCTAGCAACTCCTAAATTTGTGCTTTCAATTCCACCAACTCCTTTGGCACCATTCTATATGGAGCGATAGATACTGTCGTTGTTCCCAGAAGAAGATCGATACCAAACTCCACTTCACGATCTGGGGGTAATCCCGGAAGCTCTTCTGGGAAAACATTAGAAAACTCCTTCACCGTCCTAACTTTTCCAATAGTTAGGTCCTTGGCTTTAGAGCCCGAACAAACATTAAAATGCCTCGCATCCTTTTCTCACCATTCTTTCTGCTCTTAGGGCAGTCACTACATTCGACAGACAGCTCCCCCTTTCTCCTATCACCAACACTTCACCACCCTCGGGGGTTTTCAACACCATACGCTTGGCTGCACAATCTAAATTAGTTTGATACTTCACCAGCCAGTCCATGCCTAATATTAAGTCGAACTCTCTGAACGATAATTCCATCAGATCCTTCTGAAAAACTATTCCCTAAATTTCTAAGGGTACCTCATTCCCCGACTCGTGACCAGACCCTATCGGTTCTGACACAGCAGTCCTACCTCTATCTCGGCCACGTACACCACGTCTTCTAGTGCTCATTCTACCGATTCGCGTTTATCTGATTAGGAATTTTATGAATTATTAATTTTTTCCATTGATTAATAACGAACAATCTTATGGAAAGTATTTTAATTAGTAGTTCTTTCGAATTCAAAATCAGTCTCAAGTCTGTATCTCCTAGTTCTAGAGATCACATACATTCCGCATCCATATGCATCACAACGGAGCATCACATAACAGCATCAACACACAAGTGACAACCATAAACTCTCCTTCGTCACATAAGGGTATTTTCATCATTTCACTACCCAAGGGTACTTTCGTAATTTCATCCTACTGGGGTATTTTTGTAATTTTCCAAAATAGGGTATCTCAAACTTACATCACTTTTACAAATCACTACTGGACCCATCTCACAGCTAGAGTTTTGAACTGAGCTCTGATAAAAAAATGTAACACTGTAAACCTGGCCCATAGGTCATGACTGGATCTGGTATGCTACGGGTTGAATGTTGAAAACTTTGCTTTGTAGGGTTTTTGAAAATCTCAGCTTAGTTTAACCAGTTAATCATTAATTGTGACATTTTTGAAGAAACTTTAACATTTGCATTGAACATGCTGGAAAAACCCATTTTCCTTTCACTTTATAATTAAGAATTTGAAAACATAAGTTTATAAGATGGAAAAAAAGAAAATATAGTTTGATAACCTAAGTTATGGAGGCCTTATTACAAAAATAATCCCAAAATTGAAACTTAAAGAAAAACAAAAAATAGTCTATGAAGATAAAAGACTTGATGGCCCCTCGAGTCTGCCTCGGCTCCCATGTCCACGATCTACTACTCATCTGAAAAGTTGGGAGAAATAAAAGGGTGAGTCACCAAGACTCAGTGTGCAAATCCCGAAAACTCATAAAAGACTTGAGGCCCACAAACACATTATGGCCCCTGGGCCCATACACAATGGCAACATAATATATATTTACATGCAACATGACCCATCCCAAACCTAAGAGTCCATCCTCTACACAACCCCGTACCAACCATCACACCGTGGTGATTTCTACAATTAACCCTCCATCCGCTACACATCATATCGACAGCTGTACTGTCTGTCATAAAGACCAATCACTATGTGACCTATGTGGCAAAGCCACCGATCGCCATGCGACCTTAATAATACATTGTAGTATTTCGACAGCTGTGCTACCTATCATAAAGATCGATCACTATGTGAACTATGTGGCAAAGCCACCGATCGCCATGCGACCTTCTTCCCCTTGATCATTTTAATCCCATCCCATGCATAAATACATGCAAGAATCAAAACATTATACTATCTAAACAGATCACAGAATTTCACATACTTCGATACACATAGAGAACACATAGAGAAGTTTCTATGATTACGTACCTGGCATCCATTGCCTACCCTTTTTGGGAATACGACTGTTCATACAGCCTCATTTTTCGGCTTTTAGCCCATAACGTACAGAAAATACAGGCTAACTAATGTGATAGAGATCTACACACTTGATCACCGACAGGACAGTACTTTCTATGTCGACAGTATCAAAAGTCGATATGACTGCTAACTTTCAAAGGTTTTGATCTGAAGCGATCCACAGCCCGGCGGCCAATCTCGAACTAGTGACACTGCTCCTTTTTTTAAACTTAGAGATTGGTTTTACAGATCTAATCCCCTCCTTCTCCTGATTGACATTTGATTCCATCAAAAGGCCATATCAATTGCTACCAGCACAACATATAGTTGTTAATCCATAACATATGGTTAATATTATAAACACGTTGAATGAACCTAACGAAAATCTAAAGAGAACCCCTTACCTTGAAATCCGAAAAGAGATTGAGACTTAGAGACTAGTAGTTTTTGGCTTTTATATCTAAACGATCTACTTCGACTCCCGACGTCGCCCAACAAGAAAACATCAAACCATTAATCAAACGTTAACCTTACCAAGCCCATTAACCTTTCGGCTTTAGCTTTCAAAAATCGAAAGAAACGTAAAGAGAAGAAGATCGACACTTACCCTATCATAGGAGATTCAGCTACTCCTAGAAGATTTCAGCTTTTTTTGAAAACCAAAAAGAGAAGATGATTCAAAGAATCTATGGAGATTCGGCTTTTTAATGAAGAAATCGGCAGGAAGAAAAAAGAAAAGAATAGACACTAAGGCATTCGGCTATGGTAGAAGAGAGTAAAGAGAAAGAATACTTAAGGGTTTCGGCTTATAGAATGAATCGGAAAAAGGTGTAGAGAAAGGCTATGAGGTTACAACTTTAGCAGAGAATGAAAAAGAAGAAGGAACTTTAGGGTTTTCGGCTTTTTGAGAAAAGAAACAACTAACATAAGAGAATGAGAATAAATGTCAAAATTAAGAAGTACCCTATTTTCTAATCAAATTTTTGACACACAGGCTAACCGAAAGCCAAAATTGCCCTCTTTTGAAAACTAAAACTAATTAATTAACAAGGGAAATTTCGGCACCCCCTTTTAGCCTCATCAAAATCGATTTCCTCCTTCCCCCAGAGTTGGAAATCCAGCAACTACTGTGATCAATAGATAATTCCTAAACTTTCTCCCTTATCCATATCCGATCATACCTTCACAAGTGGCCTAGATAACACCACCTCTTCCTCCTTTTTATCTGCTTCATTATCCACATTATCCACTCATATAAACCTCCTATTTCTAAGCCTCACTGTCGTCCCACTCTACCCACTTAAATGCCAAAAATTAACTAAATTTCATTAAAAAAATTGGGCTTCATGCAACTTGAATTTGTGCCTCCTCAGTTGACGCCACTTCTTTGCTCTTTAAGTGGTGCCACATTGCCATTGGGCCACAAGCCCCAATTTGTATCTTAAAACACAGGTAACATCTTTTAAGCCCTATCTTACCAGGATTTCCACTAGAGTGTCCAAACAGAAAGTTTGACTAAGGCCTCGGCCCAACTTCGAGCCCATTTTAGACCCCTAAAACATTCTATCAAGCATAACAAGCACAACCACACACATTAAATGCATAGGCCCATTAATTCAGGATGTTACACAATCCCTTCAGGGGGTTTTAGAGATGTTTAATGTTTTGTTTTATCTTTTCTCTTGAGATGTTTTCTCATTTAGTTATGAACTAAACCCTTCAGATACCTGAAGGGGATGAAAGCTATGATGGATTTTGTTATTGTTTTCTTAATTTATATGATAAATACTTAGTTTGTTCTTAATTATGTTGCTTAATTTAATTTGATGTGCTTAGGTGGAGGAGGAATAAACCCTTCTTGAGAGTAGATCTAGCATAATTTAGCGGAGTTGATCGGTTGCCTAGAGATAGGGTTACGAGATTTTATCGGATTAGGGTGAAACCTAATATGGGAATCCATTGATCGATTTACTGCTTCCTTAAGGGGTTATTATAAGATAATGAGAGTTCCACTAATTAACCTAAGGTTAGACGCTATTCGCGTTTAGAGAAGGTTTAATATAGGTTAGGGAGTCTCACGGATCAAGCAAAGTAAAGAAATCATATGGTTTAGGGATAAATAATAAGTGAAGTCATAGGTGGATTCTTTCTGAGGGTATCGTCTTTATCAACTGAGTTTTCCAAAGTCTTTTCCCAATTTATTCGTTTATCTTTGCAATTTAGTTTAAGTATTTCATTAGTTTTAGATAAATCAACCAATCACTCCATATTTTAGGCTAAATAATAGAAAGAAAGTGAGTAGTAGTACTTTTAGGTTCCTTGGGTTCGATAAAATATTCTTGCCTTGACTATACTACTGTTCGATTGGTACACTTGCCTCTATCGTTGTCATAGTTAGTCTATAGGTTGAATCATTCTTTATAAATTTTAAAACTAGACTGTTTTGCAGCGATCAAGTTTTTGGCGCCGTTGCCGGGGAACTCTAAAATATTAAGAAAGCTCTATTTCTATTACTTTAGCCATTATTCTTATTTTTATTTTATTTTCAAATTAATTTTTTTTTTTGAATTCTTTTTCTTTCGTTCATAAACTTGCAAGGTACCTCTAGTTTATGACTAGAAGAAACCCTAGAGGACCATTAAAACACAAAATTGATATTGAAGCTACCGCTCGTAAAAATCGCAGAGAAACTAGACGAGCTCTAGACTATCAAAGAGAAGAACAGCAAAGATCCAATCCTACTGAAGGGATGGCCAAAAATAATCCACCTGATGCACAAGAATAGAATGCTCCGCGTACTATTTATGATTATGCTAAACCTAATTTGACAGGAACAGAATCTAATATTGCTAGGCCCGCTATAGCTGCTAATAATTTTGAATTAAAGCCTAACACAATACAAATGATTCAACAATTCCTTCAATTTGATGGTTTGCAGGATGAGGATCCAAACACTCATATATCTAATTTTTTAGAATTCTGTGATACCTTCAAAATAAATGGCATTTCTATCGATGCCATACGTCTTCGGTTATTCCCTTTTTCATTAAGGAGCAAAGCTAAGCAGTGGTTGAACATGTTACCACGAGGGCCAATCACCACATGGGATCAAATGACCGAAAAATTTCTTTTAAAATATTTTTCGCCAGCCAAAACGGTTAAATTCAGGAATGACATATATTCTTTTGTGCAAAATGACGTAGAAACATTATATGATGCATGGGAAAGATACAAGGATCTCCTAAGGAGATGCCCACACCATGGATTACCTTTGTGGCTTCAAGTCCAAACTTTCTACAATGGTGTGAATTCTCCAACTAGGCAAATGATTGATTCGTCAGCCGATGGAACTCTAAATAATAAAACTCTGAAGCGGCTTATGATTTCATTGAAGAGATGTCATTGAACACCTATCAATGGCAAATTACAAGGGCTAAACTAACAAAATCAGCCGGAGTTTTCAACATAGATGCAGTGACAATGTTGTCAACATAAATGGAGTTAATGAATAAAAAGCTTGATAATTTATGTTCTTCACAGGTACATCCAGTCATGCAATGCGAAGCAAGTGGGAATGTGGCGAATTTTGAGTACCCACCTTACCAACCAAAAGTAGAAAATGAGCAGACAAACTATATATGTAACAATTTCAGATCTAATAATAATCCTTATAGTAACACTTACAATCCAGGTTAGAGAAACCACCTAAAATTTTTGTGGGGAGGACAAGGAACTCAAAGGCAGCAACCTCTTCCAAATTACCAAAATCAACCTTATCCACCGGAAAAGAAGCCGAGTCTTGAAGAGATGCTAAAAAAGTTCATGGCAGACATAGATGCCCGTCTCTAAATAACTGATACAACACTTAATAACCAAGGAATATCGATCAAAGAAATCAAGGAACAAGTCGGGGAAATCACTAGGTCAGTGGGACAACTCACAAATCTTGTTTCAGAATGTCAACAAGGACGTCTATCAAGCAACACATAAATAAACTCAAAGGAACAAATACAAGCCATCACATCTCAAGAGGATACAAAGGTAGACAAGCCCACCTCAGTACAAGAAACCGAGGAAGAAACAGGTAAAATTGAGGTAGCACAAAAAAACCTAGTAATTAAAGAGTACCACCCTCGAATACCTTATCCTGAAGCATTGAAAAGAGATGATTCAGAGGAACAATTCAGTAAGTTTCTAAAACTTCTAAAGAAATTACACATTAACTTACCTCTTCTTGAAGCTCTTTTTCAGATGCCCAACTCAAAGAGATTTTTAAGACAACTCTTAACAAACAAACGCAAAATAGATGAAGAGTAACATGTGGAACTTAACGCAACATGCTCAGCAATGCTACAAAACTACTACCGCAGAAATTAAAAGATCCAGGGAGTTTTACAATTCCATGTTTAATTGGTAGTTTAACTATTGATAATGTGTTAGTTGATTTAGGGGCAAGTATAAATGTCATGCCTTATACACTGTTTAAACGACTAGGTCTAGGGAAGCCCAAACAAACTAGGATGAGTATCCAACTAGCTGATAAAACTGTTAGAATTCCTAGGGGCATTATTGAAGACGGTTTAGTAAAAATCGATAAATTCGTCTCCCCAGTATATTTTGTTGTTTTAGTCACGGATAAGTAAAATTTAATCCCTTTAATTTTAGGAAGACCTTTTCTTGCAACTGCCAAGACTAAAATTGATGTTGCCACAGAAGAACTCATACTTCGTGTAGGAGATGAATCAGTCAATCTTCAAGCTCTCGACTTAGCCAAAACCACAGAAGATGAAGGTAAGAAATTCATTTCAATAGATAATAAAATTATTCAACCTTCATTGCAGAAAACATCACAAAGCATCAAAACTGAGCCAACACAAAATCGTACGATCAACAATTTAGAAGAGCGGAAGATACACACCAAAGAAAACCGGATCCACGAAATAAAACACGAGGAACCACTAGAAGAGCTCATAGGGACATCAAATCACTTTAAAATAGAATATCAAGTCTTTGTTTGACAAAGCCAATCCTTACATCGATTAAGCAGATGAAGAAACAGGAAGAAATACTCCTTGATTCTGCTGATGTTTTCCCACACGAAATAGTCGAGGTAAGCAATCCAATGTTCAGCAATTTCAAGGTAAACACTTCTCGACCCAAACTTTGTCACAAAAAATAAAACTGTCAGTAAGAGGGAAAATATTGAAACCTTTAAACCTCCCTAAAATTTCAAAGCCTAAGACAATCTAGCTTAACACTATAAACAAGCGCTTCTTGGGAGGAAACCCGAGCGCTAACACTTTTTATTTCTCAAAATTATTTTTCTTTTCTTTTCTTTTCTCTCTTCTCTCCACAATTAAAGCAAAGATACAGGTTTCCAGGCCACCTGGCCTTACACATGGCCATGCCCGTGGCCGTGTAGACCACCGAACTACTACACTAACAGAGCAAAGCCGTGCAACTCAGTCCAACCACCCCCAAACGTCATGAATCCAACTACCCACAGCACGGGCACCGACAAAAATAGCATGGCCTTGCTTCACAGCCGTGCTAAGATACTGACTTATTTAGCACAGGCAAACCACGCCCGTGCATTCCAACCGTGCTCTTATACAGGCTTTTTAGGAATGGGCGTGCAAACCAACAAAACGGGTGTGGAAGGAAAACACACCCTACAACACGGCCGTGCGATACAGCTATGTGAATTGGCACGCCTTGGTTACGGGCGTAGGAACGTGCCAGATTTGAAATCTTATTTAAATCCCCACAGCCCGTCCTCTTTGTCCCATCTTCTTTCTTATTCCTTCTTTCTCTTTTCTTTCAACTTTTTCTTCCTATTCATAGAAAAGATCCAAGACACTTGAGCAACACAAAGATCATGTCGAAAAAACATAAGCATCATCTCCTCATAGGAGACCTTAACATGAGTTCATGCCGGCAGCATCACTTAATTGACATGGCAAGGGTCTCGGAAACCTTTTCGGTTCTATTTTTCTTTTCTCGTCTCCTTTATTTTCCTTATCTATACTTCTTTTCTACTTAATTTAATTTATTTCATATTAGTTTCTTGGTTTTAGGTTCTAAAGGCTACTAGGAAATCACACACTACAACCTTCGAGGTCACACCCACTTCGTAAACCATCCAACAATAAGGACTCCTTAGTCCATTAGTTTTTTCTTTCAATTTCAGTTTTCTTCTTAGTCTCCTTTTTGTTTCCTTAATCTTTAAATTTATTAATCGTATATTATTATTTCTCTAGATCTCTTGGCTATATCTTCACAGGCCACCCAATTTCTTCATCTAGCAAATTGCTTCTCGGTAGCTACTCCACCGGGCCCATAGAAAACACCATCACCGCCACCAAAGACGCCAGGGATCATCCAGATTTCAGGGAGTATTACTTTTCCCACTTCTCTTTTTGATTTGGCACATAAATTTCATTATCTATTTTTGTACATTGAGGACAATGTACATCTTAAGTGTGGGGGTAATAGTGTCAAACTTTTTGCATAATTCTCAAAACCTTGAAATTAGTCTTGATCTTAGGTACTTTTCTCATATTATTAATTAGGATAAAATTTCTAATGATTTATGATTTTTATTGATATGTTTTAGAATAAGTCTTAGTTAATTGTGCATTACTAATTAAATTTGAAGAATACTAGAGAATCGAACATGATAAGTCTACTTTCTAAAAAATTAAGATTGATAGGTTGTTGAACTGAATTTGAGTATCACCTTGAAGTTCAAAATTTATAAGGATTGATGTCAAAACACCCATAATTTTTGTGAGATTTTGAGCCTTGTAGAGCATATATATTCTTTTTTGTGCTCACTTTATTGATTATGAGTGTGTCAACTTTGAACTGTTATTCTAGAACTTGCCTCATTTATATATGTCGAGACCACATTAATGATTTGATATACTGAGATGATAAAGGCAACTAGGTTTTAACCCGTTCACTACACTAAAAAAACCTACCCATACAAATTAACCCCTAGTGAACACCGTTGAATCCTAACAACCTTTTTATTGACTCACCCACTAACATTAACCCAAAATCCCTTTGTATTTGTTATCAACATTCCTTTGACTACCCCTCTATCGAGAATTGATTTGATTAATTACTGAACTAGGTTATTTCAATTATCAAAGTTCTTTCTATTATGTTTGTTTTGTTTGTTCTTAAAAAAAATCCAAGTTTATTCAATATTAGTAGTATACAAAAGAGCTTAGAGCATTTAAACTCCAGTTGTTGAAAAAGCTCGTATTAAAGTATTATCAAAATACTCCTTATTATTGAGTAATTGTCAATAGTGATATTATTAGTTTTCATTCGAAGTCAATATTTATATTTAGTTCAGTGTTTCTAGTTAGACAATTTGTTAAGTCAGTCTCGATTCTAACCTTCTAATTCAACCTTTATCCACACCTTTTAACCCAAGCCCCATTCCAACCCTGATTAATGTAACACCCCAACCAGGTCTACGCGTCAAGACGAGATTTGGTTTGTCTCACAAATCGAACATTCTTTTAATCTATCTAATGTTTTAGATGAATCGGTATTACAAAACTTTTTGAAAATAAAGTTTAATAAAAACTAAGAGAAATAATTTAAATTCGATGAATTTGAGAAACATTAGTTGAAATCTTATCATTTAGTATTTAATTTTCAAAAGTAATTTAAAGAAATATTAATAGAGGCCTTATTACATCATATCCAAAATAGTAATTTAAAGAAAGTACTTAATAAAAGTTCAAGGTTTATAAACCCATGTTTGCGATATGGCCTCCACGAAGTCAACCTCGGCCCAGTCCACGTCAATTTCCATTACGAGATGGAAAATTTAAGGAGTGAGTTACTCGAACTCAGTGTATAACTCACTTACTATATCCATTGGGCCAGATCATCAAGTCATTATTTTGGGCTTGAGCCCATTAACTGATTTAGCAATATAATAAATGAGATGCATGCAAAATGAAATTTCCTACCCAAACCTAATTTCCATCCGCTACACACCACCCGTACCAACCATCACACCTGTGGGGATCAAGTCAACCCACCCCGCCAACACACCGATCGTAGGCATTAAGCCATTTTTATATTTGGTTGTGGTGAACCAACGAACTAGATTGTGACCAAGTCACCGAACTAGAGGCATTAAGCCATTGAAATATTTGTGGCAGAGCCACCGAACTAGAGGCAATAAGCCATTTAAATATTGTGGCAGAGCCACCGAACTAGATTTTTGGCAACAGTGCCTTTCTTCTCTTCATCATAAATCCCAACCCATGTAAACATGTATGCACAACAGTCTATATACATATGTTAATTTTAGCAAAAGGCCCAATTTACATGTGAAACAATATTTCAAGTTTTTATTAAGGCCCATAATACAAAATAACATTTAGCCCATTTAGCAATCTAATACTTTGGCCCATTTAACGATCTAGCAGATTTTTCGGCCCATTTAACGATCCAGCATATTTTTTGGCCCATTTAACGATCTAGCATATTTTTGGCCCATTTAACGATCTAGCATATTTTTGGCCCATTTAACGATCTAGCAAATTTTTGGCCCATTTAACGATCTAGCATATTTTTTGGCCCATATAAACATGAGACATAAAATTTACAATTTACGAACTAACTTATTGAGGGCATTTTCATAAATTTCACAACTTTAACCGTTTTCATGTATTCCCACAAAAATACTATTTATTACGTATTTTTTTCAATTTTGTCATCTTTACGATTTTTCTCAATACTTACGGTATAACATCTAACCCGAGATAAGTGTGAAATTACACACCTAGTTATTGTGAGTACTAGACTTTCCCGCTCGTCAATACCTAAACGTAACACGATAAATTAGAGCATTATCATATTTTAAAACTACACTATTGACAAACGATCTAAATCTTTACCCTCAGGATTTCGAACCACTTCTATTTTTTGGTTTCTCCTCGATTGTTGATTCGTTGCCCGATGAGAATCCACGAACGAACAAAGGTTCAGGAGTACGAATGATTTCAAACAACTGGTTCTCCTCGGATGAGGGTCTGCAACCTAGTTGAAAATCCCGAATTCTCGAAACAGCCCTTCGTTTATACTTAGGGGGAATAGCAGAACCACCCCTCTTTCGAAGACTATGCACTGCCCTTTTATGCCCTATCTTGAATATTTCTAATGACATAAGATCATTAGGCCGACTAATAATTATTGAAATATGGCTAACGATTTTAAAAGATTTGAGATTGGCTTACCACAATTATCCTTGTTCCACGAAGAACGATCGAGCGATTACGTCCCTATAACAAAATCGATTAAATAACTAACTATACCAATATGATGAATAATATGAGAATCCTTGAATAAACTCCTTACCTTAACTCTTATGATCGATTCCAACAATCCACAATACTCAAGAACGCTTTGAGTTTCTACCCTCCAAAAATCTCACTATTGTCCACGGTTGAAAAGAATTGAGTGAGAAGAATACTTATGACTTAAAGGAAAATTCGATTATGACTAAACAAAGAAAATGAAAAAGATTCGGCACAAGAACAATCTAACATTCGGCCATAAGGAAAAAGTATTGAAGAGACTTTAGTTAAGAAAAATAAAAGAATGGAAAATGGAAGTGATATGATTCGGTTTCAAGAGAGAAAGAGCGAAAGGAAAGAGAAGGAAAAGAGAAAGACAAGAGAAGGAAAAGAGAAAGAAAAGAGAATTTAGTTTAGGAGAAAAGTGCATTCGGCATTGGGGAGGAAAAATGAGAAAAAGAAAAGAAAAAATCCTTGTTTGCTTATGTGCTTTCGGTCACAATAAGAAGAAAAGATTTGGAGAGAAAGAGAGCTACTAAACCGAAATGGTCAAAAGAAAATGACAAAAGAATGAGTTGTTTACTCAAGGTTGTTGGCAAATTCGGCTAGAGAGAAAATAGATGGAGAGAAATATGTTTTGTCAAAGCCAAAAATGACCAAATAGAATGTGTTTCTCCAACACACAAGCCTACCAAGCCAATCAACAAAACCGGCCATCCCCCCTAGCCCCTATGCCGTCCACATACATGGTTAAAAGGCCATTAGATAGTTTCCAAAACATCACCCTATTCTTAAGCCTTATCATCCTCCTTTTTCCTTAAGTTAGAGAAACATTATCCCCCAATTCAAGCCATTCTATCCCCTAACTCAAGCTTTCCATAACCCTTAGTCTTCTTACCCAAAAAATAATCCAACTCATCCTAATCTTATCCATAGCCGACACATGCTAGGATAAAGCAAAAATAAAAACTCCCTAGTTGCATGCTAGGTGATTCGAACCTCTCCCCTCAAGTCCAACTTATGGTGCCATCACCACTTTGCCAATGACTCATCTTATGCCATCTTTTAGTACTTAATTAACTTAAGTTTCAAGGTCACCTAATTTCTTTACATTAAAGTACACATTACTAATATTTATTCTAATTCCAAGTAAACCTGAGCTAACACTTAAAAACATAATGATACTTGAATATTTAGGATGTTACAATTAAAGACCTTTTGATTTACGTATCATCTCATATACAGTGGTGGAGATTTGATTTTTAGGCAAGCCTATGGGATTAACTTTTCAGGTTTGATTTAGAGTGCTTATTCTTGAACCTTAAACACCTTTGAGTGATTTGAGTAAATCTTTAGTGAGGATGTCAGTCCTTATCGATTTTGAATTAAAGGTAATTACTTAGATAAGGGGAGACACCTATGTTTTCGTACTACAAAAGTATGACTTATTGTAATTGAATCTTTAGGACTCTTTGAGTTGAATTATCCATGTATAAATTATCTATGAATTATGATGAGACATTGTCAATAGGAATTATGAATTGTGAGAAGTTCATTTTAATTATAAGTTGAGAATTTTGCTTGAGGACAAGCAAAAGCTTAAGTGTGGGGGTATTTGATAAACCGTAAAAGTAACATATTTTAATCCCACATTTAGTATGCTTTTGGATGAATTTATCCTCGATTTATGTAAAAAGGTGCTCTTAATCTTTCTTTTCATGTCTTATGCTTAGGAAAGCACCTAAGGATAAAAAGAACGTAAAACGGGCTTAAAATGGACCAAATTGGGCCAACCCAAGAAATTGACACAGCCTGGACATCAAGCTACACGGCCATGCCTTTCCATTCACTTCATAAGACCATGCCACGATTTACATGGCCATGCCCCAATTGATAGACTCGGAGCACGACCTGAACCTCGATGTGAACGGCTGAATCAATAGAATAGAGACACGGACTAGAAGATGACTTAGACACAGGCTAGAAGACGACTTACATGGGCGTGCCATGACCGTGCTCCTGCCGCGGGAAAGAGTAATTTCACTTGGATTAGGATGCTTGGAGCCCAAGAAACGCAATCCTAAGTCTACTTAAACACCTAGGAACGAATTATGCTTGAATTATGAGTATTTAGTAGCCAAGTAAAGCATCACAAAAGGATATATATACACCCCAAGGCAGCTATTCAAGGGCGTCAAGTTTTAGCAGAGTTTTCTGCCAGAGCTTTACTCATTTAGGGAATTACTCGAAGATAGCCAGTTGATCCATCTCGAAGAGTCAGAATTCTACTCAAGACGGAGGATCTCTCCTTCAATTCCTTCAGGGGGTTTTAGGGATTTCTAATGTTTTGTTTTATCTTTTCTCTTGAGATGTTTTCTTATTTAGTTATAAACTAAACCCTTTAGATACCTGAAGGGGATGAAACCTATGATGGATTTTGTTATTGTTTTCTGAATTTATATGATAAATACTTAGTTTGTTCTTAATTATGTTGCTTAATTTAATCGATGTGCTTAGGTGGAGGAGGACTAGACCCACGAGAGTAGATCTAGCATAATTAGCAGAGTTGATCGGGCGCCTAGAGATAGGGTTACGAGATTTTTCCGGATTAGGGTGAAACTTGATATGAGAATCCATTGATCGATTTACTGCTTCCTTAGGGGGTTATTATAAGAGAACGAGAGTTGCACTAATTAACCTAAGGTTAGACGTTAGTCGCTTCAAGAAAAGGTTTAATATAGGTTAGGGAGTCTCACGGATCAAGCTAAGTAAAGAAATCATATGGTTTAGGGATAAATAATAAGTGAAGTCATAGATAGATTCTTCCTGAGGGTATCGTCTTTATCAACTGAGTTTTCCAAAGTCTTTTCCCAATTTATTCGTTTATCTTTGCATTTTAGTTTAAAGTATTTCATTAGTTTTAGATAAATCAACCAATCACTCCATATTTTAGGCTAAATAATAGAAAGAAAGTGAGTAGTAGTACTTTTAGGTTCCTTGGGTTCGATAAGATATTCTTGCCTTAACTATACTACTGTTCGATAGGTGCACTTGCCTCTATCGTTGTCATAGTTAGTCTACAGGTTCGATCATTCTTTATAAATTTTAAAACTAGACTATTTTGCAACGATCACATAACATTGATGCTTGCCCCTAAATCAACTATAGCATTATTAACAGATAAACTACCAATTAAACATGGAATTGTAAAACTCCCTGGATCTTTTAACTTTTGTGGCGTCTATTTTGTAAGATTGCTGAGCACACAACATTTAGCTCCACATGCGACGCCTCGTCTAACTTCTGTTTGTTTGTCAAGATCTCCTTTAAAAATTTCCTTGAATTTGTCATCTATGAAAGGGCTTCAAGAAATGGAAAGTTAATATGTAATTTTTTCAAGAGTTTAAGAAATTTACTGAATTTTTCATTCTGCGGTCTTCCTTCATCGCATTGGGGTATGGCACACGAGGTTGGTACTCTGTAATTACCGGTTTCGGTTGATCACGACTTACATTAACCTTACCTTCCTCTACCACATTCTCTTGCCGTGATTTTGGTTCATCTAACTCTTCACTATTATGAGTAGTTATTGCTTGAAGTTGCTCCTTTGGATTAGTTTCACTTTTGCTTGGCAAGCTGCCTTATGGCCTTTCAGATATGAGCTTAGCAAGTTGTCCCAATTAGTTCCCGATCCCTTGAACTGATGCTTGCTGATTTTTTACTGTTGTTTCAATGTTTAAGAAACAAGTTTCTGACACCGCGATGAATTTTGTCAGCACTCCTCAAGGTTTGATTTTTTCTCTTGTGGGTAGGGTTGCTGTTGAAAGCCTGAGAAGGGTTGTTGTATCTGATTTCCTTGGCCACCCATGAAAAGTTTGGATGGTTCCTCCAACCTGGATTGTAAGTGTTACTATAAGGGTTATTTTGGGTCTAGAATTATTACCCATATAGTTCATCTGTTCGTTTTCTATGCCAGGGTTGTAGGGTGGGTATTCTATAGTGTTTGTGCCTCCTCCGTATGTATCGCACTACAACACTGGGTGTACCTATGAAGAACCACACAAACTATCAATCTTTTTATTTAACAGTTCTACCTGATTTGATAGCATGGTTACGGTGTCAAGGTTGAAGACACTGGCTGATTTTGTTGGCTTTATCCTCGTAACTTGCCATTGATAGTTATTCAGTGACGTCTCCTCTATAAACTCATAAGCCACTTCAAGGGTTTTGTTATTCAGGGTTCCACCGGCGGTAGAATCAATTAACTGTCTAGTTGAGGGGTTCGTACCTTTGTAAAAGGTTTGAACCTGTAGCCACAAGGGTAACCCATGGTGAGGCACCTTCTCAATAGATCCTTGTATCTCTCCCATGCATCGTAAAGTGTCTCTAAATCCATCTGCACAAAAGAAGAGATATCATTCCATATCTTAGCCATTTTACCCGGCAGAAAATATTTTAATAAAAATTTTTTGGTCATTTGTTCCCATGTAGTGATTGATCCTCGTGGTAACGAGTTCAACCAATGTTTAGCTTTGTTCCTCAATGACAAGGGAAAAAATTGAAGGCGAATGGCATCATCAGAAATACCATTGATCTTGACAGTGTTGCAGAATTCCAGAAAATTTGCCAAGTGATTGTTTGGATCTTCATCCTGCAAACCATCAAACTGAACAAATTGTTGTACCAGCTATATAGTGTTAGGTTTCAGTTCAAAATTATTTGCAGCAATAGCCAGTCTAACAATACTTGGTTCAGCTCCTGTTAAAATAGGTTTAGCTTAATCATACATAGTATGAGGAATAGGATTTTGATTCACCAAGTTCGCGACAACAATAGGAGGTAGCAGATTGTTATTAGCCATCTCTTCGGTAGTATTGGTTTCGTCTTCTTGCTCTCCTTCTATGTATTGTAGGCTTTGCCTTATTTCTCTTCGGTTTCTACGAGCGGTAGCTTCTATATCACTGTCAAAAATCAAGGGTCGTGACGGGTTCCTCCTAGTCATAAACTAGAATTACCTGCCAAAAATAAATAAAAGAAAAATTAGTAAAGTTAAAAATAAAATATATATAAATTGCAAATAAATAAAATGGCTAAAGTAATAAAAATTTAGTTTCCCTAATATCTTAGTCCCCAGCAACGGCGCCAAAAAACTTGATTGTGATCTGAGATTTTTAAAATTTATATAATGAACGATCGAGCCTAGAAACTAACTATCACCACGATTGAGGCAAGCGCACCTATCGAACAGTAGTATAACTTAGTGGCAAGACCAGAATGTCGAACCCAAAGGAACCAAAAGTACTAGTACTGACTTTCTTTTTATTATCTAGCCTAAAATAAAAAGAATTTTATCTAACTAATTACTACGCTAAGGATGGTAAGACAATACCCGAGGAAGAATCCACGTAGACTTCACTTGTGATTTAACTCTGAACTGACTATTTATTCACTTGACCTGATCCGTAGGATTCCCTAATTTATATTAATACACTTCGAGGCTACTAACATCTAACCCTAGGTGGATTAATTGAAATTTCTTTCTAATTAAAACCCCTAGTGTTGCATTAACTCGATCAATGGACTCCCATTTTAGGTTTGACCCTAATTCGGTAGATTTTCGTCGTCCTATTTCTAGGAGTTCGATCAACACCGTTTAATTATGCTAGATCTACTCTTAAACAATTCAAAAAATAATAACAAGATCCGTCTTAGGTTTCATCCCCCTCAGGTATTTGAGGGGTTTTGTTCATGTTCGTAAAAGTATACGTTTTAGAAGAAAGTAAATAACAAAACATAAATAAAATCCCTAAAACAATGAAGGAATTAAAGGGAAGATCCTCAGTCTTGAGCGTGATTCCAACTTCTTGAGATGGATCAACTGGCTTTCTTCGAGTTATTCCCTGTATTCAGCCCTCTCTGGCTTCGCCTCTTTTGGCTCCGACAGAAGCCTTCTATCGGACTCCCCTTTTCGGTTGCCCTCTCAAGTATTTATATAGGCTTTTGGGTTGCCTTACTTGGCCCACAAGTATCCTATTCCGAGTGGAATTAAAACAAGTCATGGCAGGGACATGCCCGTGTGGCACGCCAGTGTGAATTGAGCCCAGGGCTCGTTCGAGTCTGCTAAAGTGGCATGATCGTGTGGTGACCTCCAAGCCGTGTTGATTTCTAACCTTGGCCCAATTTCTCCGTTTTTGGCCCGTTTCTCATTCTTTTCATCCTCCTATGCTCACAGATAAATCGTATAAGTAACATATTTTAATCCCACATTTAGTATGCTTTTGGATGAATTTATCCTTAATTTATGTAAAAAGGTGCTCTTAATCATTTCTTTTCATGTCTTATACTCAGGAAAGCACCCAAGGATAAAAAAACGTAAAATTGGCTTAAAACGAACCAAAGTGGGCCGACCAAGAAGTTCAGCACGGCTTGGATTTCATGCCACACGGTCGTGCCTCGATAGTCATCTAGACCACGGCCTTACCCCGATTCACACGGCTGTTTTTTCATATCGATAAAGTCCATGAACAGGCGTGCCTATTAATCTACACGGCCGTTCCCAAAATGGTAGAATTGAGACACGGCCTCTACCCATATATTGCATGGGTGTGTCATAGTCGTGCCTAAATCAACGGGATGGAGACACGGGCTGGACCATGATTTACACGGGCGTGTCAAGGCCTTGCCCCTACCGCAGAAAAGAGTAATTTCACTTGGAATTGGATGATTGGAGCCCAAGAAACACAATCCTAAGTCCATTCAAACACTTAGGACGAATTATATCCGAATTACGAGTACTTAGGAGCGAAGTAAAGCATCCTAAACGTCTATATAAACAAATCGAATGCAACAATTCAAGGGCGTGAGGTTTTAGTAGAGTTTTCTGCCAGAGCTTTACTCGTTTAGGGAATTACCCGAAGATAGCCAATTGATCCATCTCGAAGAGCCAAAATTCTACTCAAGACGGAGGATCTCCTCTTCAATTCCTTCAGGGGGTTTTAAGGATTTCCTATATTTTGTTTTATCTTCTCTCTTGAGATGTTTTATTGTTTAATCTGAACTAAACCCCTCAGATACCTGAAGGGGATGAAACCTATGATGCATTTTGTTATTTAATTCTTTCGATTTATATGATAAATACTTAGTTTGTTCTTAATTATGTTGCTTAAATTTATCTAATGTGCTTAGGTGGGGGGGAATAGACCCTGCCTATGAGTAGATCTAGCATAATTAAGTGGAGTTGATCGGACGTCTAGAGATAGGGTTACGAGATTTTGCTGGATTAGGGTGAAACCTAATATTGGAGTCCATTGATTGATTTATTGCTTCCTTAAGGGGTTGTTATAAGAGAACGAGAGTTCTACTAATAACCTAAGGTTAGACGTTATTCACTTTGAGAGAAGGTTTAATATAGGTTAGGGAGTCTCACGGATTAAGCTAAGTAAAAGAAATCATATGAATTGGAAGTTAGATAATAAGTGAAGTCATAGGTGGATTCTTCCCGAAGGTATCATCTTTATGAATTGAGTTTTCTTCAAAGTCTTTTCCCAAAGTTTCGTTTCTTTTATCTTTACAATTTGTTTAATTATTTCATTTGCTTAATAAACCAATCACTCCATATCTTAGGCTAAATAAATGAAAGAAAGTGAGTAATAGTACTTTTAGGTTCCTTGGGTTCGATAAAGATATTCTTGCCTGAGCTATACTACTGTTCGATAGGTGCACTTGCCTCTATCATTGTCATGATCGATCTGTGGTTGATCACTCTTTTATAAATATTAAAACTAGACTGTTTTGTAGCGATCAAGTTTTTGGCGCCGTTGCCGGGGAAACTCTAAAATATTACGAAAGCTCTATTTACTTTAGCCATTATTTCTAATTTTTTTATTTTTTATTAAATTTCTAATCTTGCTAATCCTCTTTATTAAACTTACAGGTACCTCTAGTTTATGACTAAAAGAAACCCTAGAGGACCATTAGAATACGACAGTGATATTAAAGCTACCGCTCACAGAAATCGCAGCAAAATTAGACGAGCTCTAGACTACCAAAGAGAAGAACAACAAGATGATCCAATCCTCATCAAGGGATGGCGAAAATAATTACCGATGCTAAGATCGAATGCTCACGTACTATGTATGATTATGCTAAACCTAATTTGACAGAGCGAGAATCTAGTATTGTTAGGCTGCTATAGTTGCTAATAATTTTGAATTAAAACCTAACACAATACAAATTATTCGACAGTTTGTTCAATTTGATGGATTACAAGATGAATATCCAAATAATCATATAGCTAATTTCCTAGAGTTCTGTGATACTTTCAAAATAAATGGCATTTCTAATGATACCATACGTCTTCGGTTATTTCCTTTTTCATTAAGGAATAAAGAAAAGCAGTGGTTGAACTAGTTACCACGAGTGTCAATCACCACATGGGACCAAATGACCTAAAAATTTCTTTTAAAGTATTTTCCACCAGCCAAAACAGCCAAATTTAGGAATGACATATCTTTTTGTGCGAATGACTGAAACATTATATGATGCATGGGAAAGATACAAGGATCTCCTAAGAAGATGCCCACACCACGGATTACCTTTGTGGCTTTAAGTCCAAACTTTTTACAATGGTGTGAATTCTTCAACAAGGAAAATGATTGATTCATCAGCCGGTGGAACTCTAAACAATAAAACTCCTGAAGCGGCCTACGATTTTATTGAAGAGATGCCATTAAACACTTATCAATAGAAAATCACAAGGGCAAAGCCGACAAAATTAGCAGGAGTTTTCAACATAGACGCAGTGACAATGCTGTCAACACAGGTAGAGTTAATGAATAAAAAGCTTGATAATTTATGTTCTTCGCAGGTACATCCAGTAATGCAATGCGAAGCAAACGGGAATGTGGCAAATGCTGAGTACCCACCCTACCAACTAGGAGCAGAAAATGAGCAGACAAACTATATAGGTAACAATTTCAGATCCAACAATAATCTTTATAGTAATACTTAAAACCCAGGTTGGAGGAACCACCCAAATTTTTCGTGGGGAGGACAAGGAAATCAAGGAATTCAAAGGCAGCATCCTCCTCCAAATTATCAAAATCAGCCTTACCCACAGGAAAAAAATCAAGCCTTGAAGAGATGCTGACAAAATTCATGGTAGCCACAGAATCTCGTCTTCAAAAGACAGATACAAACCTTGATGAACAACTGAAGTCGATGAAAGGACTTGAGAATCAAGTTAGAGAACTTACTAGGTCGGTGGGACACCGACAAAGTTAATTCGAATGCCGCAAGGGCGTCTACCAAGCAACACAAAAATAAACCCAAAAGAGCAAATCCAAGCCATTACAACTCAAGAGGGTACCGAAGTAGATAGACCCACATCAGCACAAGAAAAGAAGGATAAGACCGAGGTAGCTCAAGAAAAGCCAGAACTGGTAATCAAAGAATACCAACCTCGCATACCTTATCCCGAAGCATTGAAAAAGATGATTCAGAGGAACAATTAGGTAAGTTTCTAAAACCCTTGAAGAAATTACATATTAACTTACCTCTTCTTGAAGCTCTTTTTCAGATGTCCGATGCAAGGAAATTCTTAAGCAAGCTCTTGATGAACAAATGCAAAATAGATGAAGAGCACCATGTGGAATTAAACGCAACATGCTCAGCTATGCTACAGAACAGACTACCAAAAAAATTAAAAGTTCCAGGAGTTTTACGATTCCATGCTTAATTGGTAGCTTGACTATTGATAATCGTTAGAATGATTTAGGGCAAGTATAAATGTTATGCCTTATGCAATCGTTTAAATGACTAGGTCTAGGAAGCCCAAACAAACTAGGATGAGTATTCAACTAGCCGATAAAACTGTTAGAATCCCTAGGGGCATTATTAAAGATGTTTTAGTCAAAATCGATAAATTTGTTTTCCTAGTAGATTTTGTTGATTTAGATATGGATGAGGAAAATTCAATCCCTTTAATTTTAGGAAGACCTTTTTCTTTCAACTGCCAAGACTAAAATCGATGTTGCCACAGGAGAACTCATACTTCGTATAGGAGATGAATCAGTCAATCTTCAAGTTCTCGACTCAGCCAGAACTACAGAAGATGAAGATAAGAAAGACGTTTCAATAGGTAATCAAATTATTCAACCTCCATCACAGGAAACATTACGAAACATCAAAACTGAGCCAACACAGAAGCATACGATCAACAATTTAGAAGAGCAGAAGATATACACCAAAAAAAACCCGGATCTACACGAAGTAAAACCCAAGGAACCACTATAAGAGCTCATAGGAACATCCAATCACTTTAAAATAGTAGAACAGGTGCTGTTAGACAAAACCGATCTTCACATCACTTCAACAGACTCGAGGGCAAAGGAAGAAATCCTCCCCAAGGTACACGAAATCTTCCCCCACAACACAGTCCAGGTAAGTAACCCAAAATTTGACACATTCGAGGTAAATGCTTCTCAATTCCAATCTTGTCATGAAAATAAAATCGCAAGTATGAAGGAAGATATTCAAACCTTTAAACCTCCCTGAAAATTTCCAAACATGAGGACAGTCTAGCTTAAGACTATAAACGAGCGCTTCTCGGGAGGCAACCCGAACATTAACACTATTTATTTTCAAATTTGTTTTCAGTTCCTTTTCTGTCCATCTTTCTTTCCTAGGTATTTAGTTGGAAACTAACATAAAAGTGTAGATTTCCAGACCACACGGCCTTACACACGGCTGTGTGGACCACCAAAACCACCACACTGACAGGAGCAGGGCCGTGCATGTCAGCCCAACCACTCCCCGATGTCACGAGCCCAACAACCCTAAAACACAATTATCGACAAGAACAGCATGGGCGTGCCTATGAACCGTGTGAAGCTACTGACTCCCTCGAAATGGGCATGGCTGACTAAGAAACAGGCGTGTAAGAAGCAACACACCATGATCCACGACCATGCTAGGCAGCCGTGTGAATCAACACACCCTTGGTACACGGGCGTGGGAACATGCCAGATTTGAAATCCTATTTAAACCCCCATAGCCCTTCCTCTTTTTCCCATCTTCTTTCTTATTCCTTCTTCCTCTTTGATTTCAAATTTTTCTTCCTAATCATAGAAAAGATCCAAGACACTTGAGCAACACAAAGACCATGCCGAAGAAACGTAAGTATCATATCCTCAAAGGAAACCTCAACATGAGTTCATGCTGGCAGCTTCACTTAATTGACACGCCAAGGGTCTCGGAAACCTTTTCAGTTCTACTTTTCTTTTCTCGTCTCCTTTATTTTCCTTATCTATACTTCTTTTATGCTTAATATAATTTATTTCATATTAGATTCTTGATTTTAGGTTCTAAAGGCTCGTAGGGAATCACACAACATAGCCTTTGAAGTCACACCCACTTTACAAACCATCCAACAATAAGGACTCCTTAGTCCATTAGTTTTTTCTTTCAATTTCAGTTCTCTTCTTAGTCTCCTTTTTATTTTCTTAATCTTGAAATTTAGTATTAGTATATCATTATTATTTCCTTAGATCTCTTGGTTATATCTTCACAGGCTACCCAATTTCTTCATCTAGCAAATTGCTTCTCGGTAGCCACTCCACCAGGCCCATAGAAAACACCATCACCGCCACCAAAGACGCCAGGGATCATCCAAATTTCAGAGAGTATTATTTTTGCCACCTATCTTTTTGATTTAGCACATAAATTTCATTATTTATCTTTGTACATTGAGGGCAATGTACATCTTAAGTGTAGGGGTAATAGTGCCTAACTTTTTGCATAATTCTCAAAACCCTGAAATTAGTCTTAATTTTAAGAATTATTCTCATATTATTAATTAGGATGAAATTTCTAATGACTTATGATTCTTATTGAAATGTTTTAGAGTAAGTCATAGTTAATTGTGCATTGATGATTAAATTTGAAGAATACTAGAGAATCAAGCATGATAAGTCTATTTTTCAAAAATAAAAATTGATAGGTTGTCAAACTAAATCTGAGTATTACTTTGAAATTTGAAATCTATAGGGATTGATGTCAAAAACACCCATAATTTTTTGTGAGATTTTGAGCCTGTATAGAGCATATATTCTTTTTCTTGCTCGCTTTATTGATTATGAGTATGTGAACTTTGAATTATTCTTCTAGAACTTGCCTCGTTTATACATGTCAAGACCACATTAATGATTTGATACACTGAGATGATAAAGGCACCTAGGTTTAACCCATTCACTCCACTAAAAAGCCTACCTTCACAAATTAACCCCTAGCGAACCCCATTGAAACCTAATAACCTTTTTATTGACTCACCCACTAATATCAACCCAAAATCCCTTTATATTTGTTATCACCATTCTTTTGACTACCCTTTAATCGAGGTTTTATTTGATTAAATTCTTGAATTATATTAGTTCAATAGTTACATTTGTCATTTAGGATGTAATATTTTAATTTGTTCTTAAAAAATCCAAGTATATTCAATATTAGTAGTATACAAAAGATCTTAGAGCATTTAAACTCCAATTATTGAAGAAAAAGATCGTATTAAAGTATTATCAAGTTTCAAGTGATGAAAATACTCTTTATTATAGAATAATTATCAATAGCGGTATTATTAGTTTTCATTCGATGTAAATATTCATATTTAGTTCATTGTTTCTAGTTAGGTAATCGGTTAATTCAAACTCGATTCTAACCTTCTAATTCAGCCTTTATCCACACCTTTAACCCTAGCCCCGTTACAACCCTAATAAAGACCTTTTGATCTGTTTATCATCTCATATACAGTGGTGGAGATTTGATTTTCAGGCAAGCCTATGGGATTAACTTTTCAAGTTCAACTTAGAGTGCTTATTCTTGAACCTTAAACACTTTTTGAGTGATTTGAGTGAATCTTTAGTGAGGATGTCGGTCCTTGTCGATTTTGAATCAAAGGTAATTACTTAGATAATGGGAGACACCTACGATTCCAGGCTATAATGGTATGACTTATCGTAATTGAAACTTTAGGGCACTTCCAGTTAAATCATCCATGTATAAATTATCTATGAATTATGATAAGACAATATCGATAGGAATTATGAATTATGGAAAGTTCGTTTTAATTGTAAGTTGAGAATTTTGCTTGAGGACAAGCAAAAGCTTAAATGTATGGGTATTTGATAAACCGTGAAAAGTAACATATTTTCATCCCACATTTAGTATGCTTTTGGATGAATTTATCCTTAATTTATGTAAAAGGTGCTCTTAATCCTTTCTTTTCATGTCTTATACTCAGGAAAGCACCCATGGATAAAAAGAACTTAAAACGGGCTTAAAACGAACCAAAGTGGGCTGACCCAAGAAGTCAGCATGACCTGGACTTTATGCCACACGGTCGTACCTCGATAGTCATCTAGACCACGGCCTTACCCGGTTCACACGGCCATTTTTCCCATCGATAAAGTCCACGCACTAGCGTGCCTATTGATCTACACGATCGTTCCCAAAATGGCAGAATCGAGACACGACCTCTACCCATATATTGCATGGGCATGTCATAGCCATGCCTAAATCGACAGGATGGAGACACGGGATGGACCACGATTTACACGGGCATGTCAAGGCCACGCCCCTGCCACAGAAAAGAGCAATTTCACTCGGAATTGGATGCTTGGAGCCCAAAAAATGCAATCCTAAGTCCACTCAAACACTTAGGATGAGTTATACCTAAATTACGAGTACTTAGGAGCAAAGTAAAGCATCCCAAACGTCTATATAAACAAATCGAAGGCAACAATTCAAGGTCGTGAGGTTTTAGTAGAGTTTTCTGCCAGAGCTTTACTCGTTTAGGGAATTACGAAGATAGCCAATTGATTCATCTCGAAGAGCCAGAATTCTACTCAAGACGGAGGATCTCCTCTTCAATTCCTTCAAGGGGCTTTAAGGATTTCCTATGTTTTGTTTTATCTTCTCTCTTGAGATGTATTCTTGTTTAATCATGAGCTAAACCCCTCAGATACCTGAAGGGGATGAAACCTATGATGGATTTTGTTATTTAATTCTTTTAGTTTATATGATAAATACTTAGTTTGTTCTTAATTATGTTGCTTAAATTTATCTGATATGCTTAGGTGGAGGAGGAATAGACCCTGCCTAAGAGTAGATCTAGCATAATTAAGTGGAGTTGATCAGGCGCCTAGAGATAAGGTTACGAGATTTTATCGGATTAGGGTGAAACCTAATATGGGAGTCCATTGATCGATTTACTACTTCCCTAGGGGGTTATTATAAGAGAACGAGAGTTCCACTAATTAACCTAAGGTTAGACGTTATTCACTTCAAGAGAAGGTTTAATATAGGTTAGGGAGTCTCATGGATCAAGCTAAGTAAAAGAAATCATATGAATTGGAAGTTAGATAATATGTGAAGTCATAGGTGGATTCTTCCCAAAGGTATCGTCTTTATCAATTGAGTTTTCTTCAAAGTCTTTTCCCAAAGTTTCGTTTCTTTTGTCTTGCAATTAATTTAATTATTTCATTTGTTTAATAAATCAATCACTCTATATTTTAGGCTAAATAATAAAAAGAATGTGAGTAATAGTACTTTTAGGTTCCTTGGGTTCGATAAAGATATTCTTGCCTGAGCTATACTACTGTTCGATAGGTTCACTTGCCTCTATAGTTGTCGTAGTTAGTCTACAGGTTCGATCACTCTTTTATAAATATTAAAACTAGACTATTTTGCTAGCGATCACTCACCTAAGTATAAAACATAAAATGAAAGGATTAGGAACATCAAATTCCACAATTCAAGGGATAAATCATCCAAAAGTATGTCAAATGTGGGATTAAAATATGTATATATTACGGTTTATCAACCGCCTTATTATTTGTTATCAATGGTCTGTGTTCAATACCATAGTGTTTAGTATTAGTGGTGGGATGTGTACGGTACCACCTTATTAATTATTAAATGGTGGGCTTTGTGAGAAACCACCGAGTATTTATTATTATTCTGAGGTGTTATCAAGAAGCTTGACTAAGTGAAATTACATGTGACTTTGTGGTGATAAATGCAAGATATAACTGCAAGTAAAGGTGAACAATGTTTTATGATATGTGTTTGTGATATGTGAAGGTTTGAAATGAGTAAGCATTATGAATGATTGAGTGGGTAACCATAACCTTAATTGTAAATCTCATTATAATACCATTTTGATTGAGTAAAATAAATAAATGTCAATAGTTTATTAATATTTGCATATGAACTTACTAAGCGTTATTGCTTACTCCTTTTCCTTTCCTATCTCTTATAGGTTAACTTAACTAGCTTAGGTTAGAGATCGCCGAAGATGCTTTCACACTATTGAACAGTCATTTGGGTATAAGTTTCAAGTCTTCTTGAGATATGACATGTATAGGAATCTTATCTTTTTAGTAATTAAGTCATAGTTAATGTAGCCAAATGTGTTGGCCTAAAACGGTCGATGGATTGATTGTGTAAAGCCACGGATGATGGCTTATGTCAGTTATTGTTATGCTAGTGATACCATCCTCTTGTGTAGGTGAAGCTAGTATGGTCATCATGGATTAAATGTGAAAATTAAGTATTATAAATTATGATATGAGAATGTTATGTGATGTTGCATGAATGTGTGAATGTGAGGATGGCATGATGGCTTGGGAAATAGCCTAGAAATGGTCCACATGGGTAGACATACGGGCATGTGTCTAGGCCGTGTGTGACCCACGGTCTGCCTCATGGGCGTGTGATGGGCTTGAAACTAACTAATATTTCGACAAAGGCAATCACATATATCGAACAGTAGTACAGCCTTGGTGAGTCCGAAATATCGTATCCTTAAGGACTAAAAGTACTAGTAATTACTATCTTCCTATTATTTAGCCTAAGAATTGGAGTGATTTCTTTTAAACTAAAATTAATTAAAAGCACGACAAAGAATGAATTGGGAAAATACTTTTAGACAACTTTATGAAAGAGGCAATACCCAAGGAAGAATCCACCTAGACTTCACTTATTACTTTTGATTCATACAATTTATTCACTTGACTTAATCCGTAGAAATCCATAATTATGTTAATATCTCTTTCGAGACAAAGAAAAACTGACTCTAGGTTGATTAATTGAAATTTCTTTCTAATTAAAACCCCTATTTTCACATTAATTTGATCTATGGATTCCCTTATTAGATTTGACTCTAATCCGGCAGATTTACGTCGTCTTATATCTAGGATTGCATTCAACTCTGCTTAATTGTGTTGACCTACTCTTAAACAGGGACTTTTTCTCCTCTAAGTAAGCACAATCGACTTGAATCAATAACCTGAATTATTAAAATAAGAATAAGAACACACAATTAAGAATAAGAACAAGTATTTATCTTATAAATCAAATAGTAATAAGATCCATCTTAGGTATCATCCCCTCAAGTATTTAAGGGATTTAGTTTATACTGATAGAGAGAAACATCTTAAAATAAGGAAAACTACAAAACATAAGAAAACCCAAAAACTTCAAGAGAAATTAATAGGAGATCTTCATTCTTGATGGAGATCCTTCTTCCAAGCTATTCCCAAATGGCTTTCTTTGAGTATTTTCTGCATTCTACTCCATGTCTCCCTTTAGGTCATTCCTTAGGGTGTTTATATAGGCTTTGGAGTACCTTTCTTGTCCCACAAATAGTCTTTTTCCGAATAGAATTAGACTTGTATTTGGCAGGGACACGTCCATGTTACACGCCCGTGTACGATGGCTTAGGCCTTCTTCAATTCTGCTCATCACACACGGCCGTGTGGTCTGCACGTAGGCGAAAGTCTAAGTCGTGTTGATTTCTAAGGTAGGCCTATTTTGTCCCTTTTGGCCCGTTTTCATTTTTTTTTACTCCCTAAGCTCTCCTGGGTGTAAAACATGAAATTAAAGGATTAAGAGCATCAAATTCATCAAATCTAATGAAAATTCATCCAAAAATAAGCCAAGCATGGGGTCAAAATATGTATAAATTATGGTTTATCAAATATCCCCTCACTTAAGCGTTTGTTTGTCCTCAAGAAAAATCCTCAACTCACAATTAAAATTAACTTCCTCAATTCATAATTCTCATCAATAATGTCTTATCATAATTCACATATAATCCATACATTGATAATTTAACTAAAAGAGTCCTAAAGATTCAAACAATTTAAGTCACAATTTTTTATAGCACAAAAATATAGGTGTTTCCCCTTACCTAAATAATCACCTTTAATTCAAAACCAACAAGAATGGACATCCTCACCAAAGATTTACTCAAATCACTCAACGTGTTTAAGGTGCAAATTAAGCACTCAAAAGTTAAACATGAAAAGTTATTACCATAGGTTTGCATGAAAATCAAATCTCCACCACTATAAAATGAGATGATACACAAATCAAAAGGTCTTGAAAAGGGTTGTAATGGGGTTTGGGTTAAAGGTGTGGATAAAGGCTAAATTAAAGGGTTAGAATCGAGATTAAATTCACAATTTACCTAACTAGAAAAAAAATGAACTAATACTGAATATTTACATCAAATGAAAACTTATCACTAATAACACGAGCTTCTTCTCAAAATGTGAAATTAACCGTTTAAGCTCAAATAACATAGAACTAATAATGAATATATTTCCAACTTTTTTTTAATCACGTACAATAATAGGAAAAAAATTTAACAACTGAAATAAAGAACATAGTTAGGCAACTGCTCAAATCAAATCTCGACAAAAAAGAGTTAGAACAATAGGAAAAATTCTCAATGAATCAAAAAGAATTGGTCTTGGGTTAATATTAAGCATGAATCAAGAAACGGTTTATTAGGATCAAAGGGGTTCACTAGGGGTTAATTATAAAGGTAGGCTTTTTAGGGTAAATGGGTTAAAACCTAAGTGCCTTTATCATCTTAGTATATCAAATCAAGGGTGTGGTCTCGACATGCATAATCAAAGCAAGTTCTAGAATAAAAAATCAATATTGACACACTCCTAACAAATGAAGTGAGCAAGAAAAGTATATGCTCTAAAAGGCTCAAAATCTCACAAAAATTATGGTTTTTGATGTCAACCTTACAAATTTCAAACTTCAAAGTAATATTTAAATTTAGGGAAACAACCTAGCAATTTTTTTATTCTAAAAATAGACTTATCGTGCTTGACTATCTAATGTCTTAAAGTATAAATGATCAATGCACAATTACCTATGACTTAATCCAAAACATATGAATGAAAATCATAAGTCAATAGAAGTTTCGTTCTAATGGTAATGTGAGAAAATTACTTAAGAACAAGATATAGTTTAGGGATTTTTCTGATAATCAATTAAATAACCTCCCCACTCTTAAGATGTACATTGTCCTCAATGTACAAAGATAGATTATAGCAATGTAAGCAGAAAATCATAAGAGAGGGAATGAGGTGAAACTTCCTGAATTATGGAGGAAATCCTTAGAAAGTGAAAATTGTAGAAATAGGTCCAACGAGAAGCATGATGATCTAGGAAGAGGTGAAGGTGGGAGAGAATACTCCAATAGTTTGTTCGTTCCATAGTAGCACCTTGAACCTTTTGAAACTGCGGAGTCATCAATAAAGTTTTAGGGAGTTTTATTAATGGACTTCGTTATGGTTACTCGATAATAAACAGTCAGAGATATAAGGAAAACAAAGTACACTAATAAAAATTAAAGACAAGAAAGATAAAGAGAAAGAGTTTAAAAATTGAAATAAAAGAAAAATAAAAAAATAAATCAACTCAAAGGTCCTCATCAACAGATGGATCACGAGGTGGGGGTGGTGGTGATATGTGGAAGTGCTGACAAATCTATTGTAGAGTCACCTCGATGTCATCAAATCATCGAGCGTTGTCATGAAATTGTTAAGTGCAGTACTGCTCGAAACGAGTGAGGCACTGAGAGATGTTAGTCAATGAAGCAGCCGCATGAACTGGTCGGTGAGGTGGAGGTGGCTCAAAAGGTGGCTTCTCATGATGTAAGTGGATATCATAAGTAATGTCCTCTGGGTCATCCTGATCGATTGCTTGCAATAGACGGTACTGAAGAGGATCAAACCCACAACGAAGCTCAATCATCCTCATATGAAGCATTGTCGAGATGCCCAGTGGGGACATTTGCACAATAAGCGTGAGCGAGGAGGACTGAGCTACAGTGTTGAGGAGGCCAAAGTATCGAGCCAGGCGCGTCACATATAGGCAAATGGAGATGACCCCCTTCCTATGTCGCTCTATCTGATGCCGAATGGAAAGGGCGATGAAGTAAGCTAAATCAAACATGTGCCCATGTACCATGCACAAAAAAAGTAGGCGTCGTGAGTGTTGACGACGCCAGTGCTCTCTCGTCTACCTATCAAAGTGTGAGCTAGGATGGCGTATATGTACCTCAAGGATGGGGCCAGAGCTGATGCCTTGGAGCGACTGGGATCGTAGGTAGTCGAGGCAGGGACTAAGTCTCTCTAGCAAAATGAAGAGGAGTAGTGGATGTGACAGTGAAGGTTCTCGAAGTCGTTGTCCTCCATGATGTCCTCTATATAATGTCCTAAAGCAACCCCAAACTCTGGAATACTCAACTCTCGTATTAGGCCTCCAAGGCCGAACTAGACTATGCTTGGGTCGTTGAAATTTGTCATGACCGTCTGAAGATGGAAGGTGGAACAGAGCTCCAAAGTAAGTTTTAAATAGGTCGGCTCGACAATCTTAAAAAGTGCCCCATCGATCAGTAGTCAAGTGGGCCCGAACTACATCAGCTAGTTGGACATGCTCTAAGGTGGCCTAATCAATTCATCTCCCCACGCCGAGGGGTTGTGGATGAAGGATCTAAAAAAGTTCCTCCTGGGGTCCTAGGGGGAACTATAGAAAAGGGTGTCGTACTTCGTTAGATGCACTCATAGAGGTAGCTCCGGGTCCCTTCCACTTTTTCAAAGCGGGGACAGCAATCTTTTTCCCACGTAGGGGAGTCATTACGTACCTTAAAATGTAAAATATTTTCAATAAATCATGTATCATCAGCAGCCAAAAATGCTCTATCTTGGTAGTCCTAAATAATCCTAGAATAGTCAACTAGATTAGCAAGTAATGCTAAAATCAGAAATTGAAATTAGACAGTTCGAATTTATGGGAGGCTTAATACAATAACAGTATCAATGGAATTTTAAAAGAAATAAGCTAAAATAAAATTAAGTAAATTAACAAGAGCACTAAGAAGTAATGTAAATATAATAATTAAACTTAGTAATGGAATAAAATCAAACTAAATAAACAATCAAAAGAACTAAGAAATTAGAATTTGAAAACTAAATCGTAATAATAATGAAAATAATAATAAGAACAAAGAATAAATAAAAATGAAAGAAACAAGCAAAAGGGGGAGAAGGGTAAACCGATGGGGGGACCGTAACATCCCGATAATTAGGGTTATGCAATTTACATAATTGAATGATGTTGCATGCTTAATCATTATTAAGTGCAATTTTGGAAGTTATTTGAGCTTCATTTATTAAGTGAATGCTTTGTTAAACTTTTAATTTCTATTAATTAGAGAGAACTAAGCTAATAAGGCCTTAAGAATTGATGATGAGAAGTTCTAGCATAAGTTAAGTAATTGGCAAAGTGGTTAAGATGCATGGATGTGTGCTTGAGGTGTAAGGTTGAATCTCCTAGCTAGCATTAGGGAGATTTTTAATTTTTTGTTTTCTTCCTTGTAAGTGTCGGCCAGAATATTCTAGAGTGGATGAGCTTTCATCCATTTTGGCTAGTTGACCATGTGAAAAGGAAGTTAAAACTTAAGGCATGAAATCATAAGTTGGTGATAAGATAAAGGGACAAAGGCATGATATTGGGCTATGTTTTGGGAATGTGTTCATGGTCAATTGACCATGAACCTAGACGGCATGGAGGCTAAAGGAGAGGTTTATTTCTTTGATAGCAAATCAAGAGTGGATAGGGAAGAAACAAGGAGGAAAAAGGGGATATGTTGGCATTGATGTGGCGAATTTATGCTTTGCCATTGGGGGAAAGTTAGCCAAAAGTCCTTGTTTGTCCATCTTTTCTCATTTTCTTCAAAATTCTCTCCTAGTCGAATTTGCCATAGAGTTTAGGTAAAACTCTCTTTTGTTTTAGCTTTCATCTTTTGACCAATTTTCTTCATTTTGGCCGAATGTACCTTAGCCATTTTGGTACATTTTTGCTTTTGATTTAGCCTCAATTGCTTGAACCAAATACAACTTTCTTTCTCCCATTTAGTTTTCATTTTGAAACCAAAACCACAAAGATTAAGCACCATTATTCTTCTTCACTTTCTCTCCTCTTGCCGAATGCATCTAAGTTCCATAGTCAATCTCCTTCTCTTTGATCATATTCTCTTTTCTTTTTCTTTTCATCTTATTTTCTCTTATCTTTCTCTCATTGTCGAAATCACCATTATCATTTTCTTCTCCTCTTTCTCTTTACTTCCTTCTCTTTTCATTCTCTTTCTTCTTTCCCTTCAAAACCGAAACCATCATATTAAAACCACCATTTTTATTCTCTTTTTGTGAAGGCCGAATCATCATATTCTTTTCTTCTTTTTCAAAGCCGAACCTCCAAGTGATCAAATTAAGATTCTATCAATTATTTTCATCATTTTTTTTAAGACAGATCACTAATCTAAGTTATTTTTAGGAGCGATCTAAGATCATCAAGATAGGTAAGAAAAGAGCCGTTCGAAGTGTTTGGAAGAGAGGAGGTATTCCTTTACCATCGAACTACAAACGAAGAGCAGTATCGGGGGTTAGAGACTTTCCACCCGGTTGTGGACCCTCTGCAAACGAGGATCGGTTATTCGAAGTAGTGCGTACAACCGAACCACTTTACGTTGGTGGAATATCGGCGGGTTTTGATCCATCTAGTGGAGAAAAACCGCAAATAACTGTCATTCGTGAATTGAGGGTAAGGATTTAGATCCATCGTTTATAAGTATAATTTTGCTAACAATAGTTTATACTAACCGAGTGTATTAATCATTTAGGTGTGGACGAGCTAGAGGTATTGTTCTCACTTTGTTACTAGGTGTGTAACCATACATTAAAAATTTCCATAGATTTATATTGTTAAAAGTGATTATATGATAGTATGTTTTGTTTGTGGATACCAATCATTGATATACAAAATTCGTGTATGTTACCCAATATTTCGTTTATTTTGCTCTATGCATCAATATGAAATAAGCATGACTATATTATGATTTGTGGGTAAATAGCATGAAAATCGATTTGATATGTATGTGCATGGGCATATGGGTATGTTTAATAAAGGAGGAAGTATTCGGTGGTTTTACCACAATTCGGTGACTTCGGTCACATATGTGAAATTGGTGACTTGGTCACATATTTGACTCGGTGGTTTTGGTCACATATTTGACTCGGTGGCCGGTCACATATTTGATTCTGGTGGCTTGGTCACATATTTGGCTCCGTGACTTCGGTCACGTATTTGAAATTTGACTTTGTCGGTGACTTGGTCACATCTGTTTTGGTGGCTTTGCCACAATAAGGCGATGTGCATGTTGATGCGCAAAGAATCGCCTTCGATGGTGTGTGTAGCGGATGGAGGTCGATTTAGTAATCCCCACGGTGTCTTTGGTTGGTACAGGGGTGTGTAGCGGATGGATATTTAGGTTGGTGGGCTTGCATCTCATTTCATAAGTATATCCATGTAATATTGTATGATTATTATTTGATCTCATATGAAATGGGCCTTTGGGCTAAATTTGAGCTAAAATGGGCCTTTGGGCTAAATATGAGTTAAATGGGCCTTTGGGCTAAATATTTGATTAAATGGGCATATGGCCATATGTGAAATTTTTGGGCTTGAAAGCATTTCATAAAATGGGCTTTTTAATGTGTGTGTTATACATTGAGTTTATAACTCACCCATTTTATGGGATAACTTTTCAGATAATTCAGTAAGCGATGGATCGAAGTGACAAGGATTTCAAGGTGGCGGTGCTCAGATTAAGTATTGTGGAGATTTTCCAACTTAAACTCTTTAAGTTAAATTTTATTACTTAGACTTTAATTTGGGTTGCCAATATTATGTAATAAGGCCATTATAAACTATCTTTAATTTCGTGTTTGGATTTATTTTTATTTTGCTAAGAATAAATATCCATTAAATAACTAAATTGGTTTTTAATAATTATTTAAAAAGGTTTTTGTCTTTAATATATAAATGTTTTCAAGGAAATTTTCTTAAGTTTGGTTTCCTTTTGATTTTATATTAATTCCTCCTAAGAATAATGTTTTTAAAGACAAAATTTCTTTACAATGGAATTCCGCTAAAGTTTTACTCAAGGAACATACCAAAATCGGATAGACTTTTTGGGCCGGGTTTGGGGTGTTTCAATTTGGTATCAGAGCCCAGTTTTAAACTCTCGGCCTTGGGTTTTGAAGCCCACAACGTTTTCAAAATTTTGGCCCAAAAGACTTTTTGAAAATTTTCTTAAGTTAAATGGTTTTATAAGAGCATGGCACTTGGAATTCTCGGCCCAGATCCATCAGGTATGTATTTTCATTTGATAAATGATATGAATGTTTGATAAGTCTAAGGAAACTTTAGAGACATGGACCATAGGTGTATGTGTACTACTACGAAAACCACTGAATATCTGTTTCATAAAACTTTCTTTTAATAAGAAGTGAAAAGATTCTAATACATAAGACTTTTCGTAAAAGCAGATAAGATAACGTAATAGACATGAGCTCTAGGGACGAGGTCGTCGTGGACATGGAAGAGGAAGGATGATCGTTTGAACCGATTCGGTCTGGTCAAGGTTTCGAGAATGAAGCTCCACCACCTACTGTTAAGGCGCACTTCCAAGAACAAAATGAAGGTGGTGACGCAGATCACAAGTTTGATCATGAAGTTTTGGAACGAGTAGCGAAGCTAGTTCGAAATGGATCTCGGAAGTCTCAGGTGAGAGACTTAGATCGAATGGAGTGAGGTTTTCGTGAGGAGTATCTGGAGTAGCTCCTAATGTAGTGAATATTGGTTGGAGGCAATCGAGAGGATCATGGACGATATAGACCGTGACCGACGAAGAGAAATTGAAAGGAGCTATTTCACTTCTTCGTGATGAAGCCTACCGGTGGTGTGGCTTACTATCAAGGAAAGTACCCCGTGGATCGTCTGGATTGGGGTATTTTAAAGTGAAATTTGAGGAAAATATGTCTGAGCTAGCTACATCGACTCTCGGAAGAAGACATTTCAATGTGCAAGGAAACAAGTCAATAGTGAATATGAAGCAAAATTTTTGCGACTTAGCCGTTATGCGGAGGATAGTGGCTACGGAATATGAACGCTATACGATTTGAAGATGGACTTAGAGATGAGCTAAGAGTGGTGATTGCCCCACACCGTGAAAGAGATTTTGCAATCTTAGTGGAAAGGGCAAGAATTGTCAAGAAGCTAAACGGAATTGAGAGACGTAACCGGACAGAGGTCGAGCAAGAATAAGAGAAGCTTTGGGTCTTCGGGGTCTTCCGGGAACTTTCGAAAAAGTCAAGAAATGATGGACCGCGAGGTCAACAGATCGCCTTGGAGTGCAAAGTCGTACTTGTTCTCAATGTGGGAAAATGCACTCGGGAGAATGCTGGAAGAAAACCGGCGGATGTTTCAAGTGCGATTCAAAGGATCACATGATCAAGGATTGCCCGATGAACTCGGAGAAGAACCGTTCGACAAGTCGGTGCTAATCAGTCGTGTGAAGTGGACAAAGAACCGATAAGAGGTCGTGGTCCAAATGGAAGGGCAATGGTTCCTAGAGGTCGCGAACTTGATGAGCAGAGGCGTGGAAACTCGAGGCGAGACAACCCAGTTTGGTGTATGCGGTTCGTCGCAGAGAGAAGGACGACCGATGTTATTATCGGCACGCTTTTTGATTTCAGGTTGCCCTTTATTGCTTTGATAGATATAGGGTCAACTCATTCCTATATCGCTAGTGAAGTATCCGGGACTTTGCATGTGACTTCGAAACTATACCTAGGAAGATGATCGATACTTAGTCCTCAGGATGCATAAGAGAAATAGACAAACTTTTAAGGAAGTGCCTCTAGAAGTCCAAGGGATACAGATTTCGGTGATTTAATGGAGTTGCCATTCGAAGAATTCGACCTAATTTTAGGCATGGACTGGCTTGTGAAGTACCGTGCAAATGTGGATTGTGCTGCTAAGCGGATGTCATTAAAAACTTTTGATGACAAGGAAGTTGTAGTGATGGGCTAGAGACGGAAACTACTTATCAATGTAGTATCCGCCTTAAGGCGGAAAAGATGGTTAGGAAAGGATCTGAAGCTTTTCGATGTTGGTGAATGCTTTGGAGGCTAAGGAAGCAATCATTAATGAAGTCGGACGGTGAATAAATTTGTAGATGTTTTTAGGAAGAACTTCCGTGGTTGCCTCGGATCGTGAGGTAGAATTGGGATAGACTTATTGTTCGAACGGCGCCAGTTTCTATTGCTCCATATAGAATGGCAAGAAGGAATTGGTTGAGCATAAGGCTCGATTCGTGAATTGCTTGAGCGTGGATTCATCCGACCTAGTGTGTCTCCATGGGGAGCACCGGTCCTATTCGTGAAGAAGAAGGACGGATCGATGAGGATATGTATAGACTACTCGGCGGTTGAATAAGTCGACTATCCGAACAAGTATCCTTTACCGGGATCGACGACTTGTTCGATCACCTTAAAGAAGTCGCGGTATTCTCTAAAATTGATCTAAAGTCGGGTATCATCACTTAAAGTGAAAAAGCGGATATCCATAAGACGGCTTCCGAACCAGATATGGCCACTATGAATTTCTCGTAATGCCATTCGGATTGATTAACGCCCAAATTGCGTTTATGGATATGATGAACCTAATTTTTCAGCCTTACTTGGATCGGTTAAATCGTCGTGGTATTCATAGACGACATCTTGGTGTATTCTAAGTCCAAGTAGAACATGATGAGCATCTTGGATTGTGTTAAGTAGTTTTAAGAGAAAAGAAAGCACGCCAAATTCAAAGAAGTGTGAATTTTGGTGAAAGAAGTTGCATTTTAGGACATGTGGTATCCGCGAAGGGATTAGGGTGGATCCTCGGAAGATCGAGGTCAGATTAGATTGGAAACCACCTAAGTCCAGAATCGAGGTTCGCAGATTTCTTGGGTTTAGCGGATATTACCAAGATTCGTCAAGGATTTTCATCGATATTTGCACCTTTAACGAAATTGCCGAGGAAGGAAGTACCTTTCGTGTGGAATGATAAGCAACAAGAGAGTTTTGAGAAGCTCAAGAAAGTTTTGACTAAGCTCCTGCTTTGATTCATTTCAAGGTGAAAGGATTTTGTCGGTATTGCGATGCTTCTCACATGGGATTAGGATGTGTTCGATGCAAGGCGAAAAGGTAGTTGCGTGTCGTCTCGGCGATTGAGACCGCACGAGGTTAATTACCCGACGCATGACTTGGAGTTGGCAGCTGTAGTCTTTGCTCTTAAAGTTTGGAGACATTATTTATACGGGGAAAAGTCAGTGATATACACGGACCACAAAAGTCTGAAATATCTACTGACTCAGAAAGAATTGAATCTGAGGCAGAGAAGGTGGATAGAGTTGTTAAAAGACTACGATCGTTCTATCGAGTACCACCGGGTAAGGCGAATGTGGTGGCGACGCCTAAGTCAAAAAGTGGTGTCAGATTTGAGAGCGATGTTTGCACATCTTAGTCTCTACGATGATGGAAGCTTGTTGGCAGAACTTCAGGTTAAGCCGACATGGTTAAGTCAAGTAAAAGAAAGGCAATTAATAGATGAAGATCTGAGTGAAAAGCTTCGACAGGTGCAGAGTGGGAAATTGGAAGATTTTGGTATTAACAGTGACGGAATATTGTGTTTTAAAGGTAAAGTCTGTATGTCGAAGGATCAGGAGTTAAGGCAAAGATACTTGAGAATCGCATGGTAGCCCCTATGCTATGCATCCCGGAGGAAGTAAGTTATACCGAGATTTGCGAGATCAATTTTGGTGCTTTGGTCTTAAGCGTGAAGTTCTCGAGTTTGTAGGAAGTGCTTGACGTGTCGACAAGTCAAGGCTGAACATCAAGTACCATCGTGGTTGCTTCAACCGATAAAGATTCCGATGGAAGTGGGAGAGAATCACCATGGATTTTGTTAGTGGGCTTCCTCTTACGCCTACTAAGAAAGACTCCATTTGGGTGATAGTGGACCGATTGACTAAATCGCACATTTTATCCCGATTCGGGTTGATTACTCTTTGCGAAATTGGCAAAGTTATATGTAATGAAATTGTGAGATTGCATGGAGTGCCGTTGTCGATAATTTGAGACGAGAGATCCAAGGTTTACGTCGCGATTTTGGAAAGCATTGTATCAAAGCTTTGGGCACTAGATTGGACTTCAAGATAAAGATTTCATCCTCGGTCAGACGGTCAATCCAGAAGAGTAATCCAGATCTTAGAAGATATGTTAAGGGGATGTGATAGATTTCAAAGGAAGTTGGGAGGAATTCTTACCGTTGGTAGAATTTATGTACAACAACAGATTTCAATCCGAAGATTCGGATGGCACCATATGAAGCACTATATGGATTGGAAGTGTCGCACTCCTACGTCGGGATGTAATTAGGGGAACGGCATGATTTTGGGTCCGTAAATAGTGGTGAATCAAGAAAAGGTTAAGGTAATCAAGGCTCGGTTAAAGGAAGCGTCGACAGACAAAAATCGTCGCAGATTTAAAACGGAAGGAAATAGAGTATGCGTGGGAGACCAAGTTTTCTAAAGGTTTCACCTTGGAAAAAGGTGATGAGATTTGGACGCAAAGGAAACTAAGTCCCGTGTTCATTGGACCTTATCGGATTGTGAAACGGGTCGGATCGTGGCATATCGCTTAGATTTGCCTTCTAATTGAAGCAAATGCACAATGTGTTCCATGTTTCAATGTTACGCCGTGCTACCGATCGGATCCATCTCATATAGTACCAATTGAGGAGGTGGAATTAAGATCGATTTGTCATATGAGGAGGAGCCAATTCAAATTCGGAGCGAGACGTAAAGGTTTTACGGAGAAAATCGCCTCTCGTTAAGGTATTATGGCGTAATCATGGATCGAAGAAGCTTCGTGGGAACGGAGAAGCGATGCAACAGCAATACCCTCACTTATTCTGCATGTAATTTCGAGGACGAAATTATTTTAAGGGGGTACAACTGTAACATCCTTATAATTAGGGGTTATGCAATTTACATAATTGAATGATGTTGTATGCTTAATCATTATTAAGTGCAATTTTGGAAGTTATTTGAGCTTCATTTATTAAGTGAATGCTTTGTTAAACTTTTAATTTCTATTAATTAGAGAGAACTAAGCTAATAAGGCCTTAAGAATTGATGATGAGAAGTTCTAGCATAAGTTAAGTAATTGGCAAAGTGGTTAAGATGCATGGATGTGTGCTTGAGGTGTAAGGTTCGAATCTCCTAGCTAGCATTAGGGAGATTTTTAATTTTTTTGTTTTCTTCCTTGTAAGTGTCGGCCAAGAATATTCTAGAGTGGATGAGCTTTCATCCATTTTTGGCTAGTTGACCATGTGAAAAAGGAAGTTAAAACTTAAGGCATGAAATCATAAGTTGGTGATAAGATAAGGGGACAAAGGCATGATATTGGGCTATGTTTTGGGAATATGTTCATGGTCAATTGACCATGAACCTAGACAACATGGAGGCTAAAGGAGAGGTTTATTTCTTTGATAGCAAATCAAGAGTGGATAGGGAAGAAACAAGGAGGAAAAAGGGGATATGTTGGCATTGATGTGGTCAATTTATGCTTTGCCATTAGGGGGGAAAGTTAGCCAAAAGTCCTTGTTTGTCCATCTTTTCTCATTTTCTTCAAAAATTTTCTCCTAGTGAATTTGCCATAGAGTTTAGGTAAAAACTCTTTGTTTTAGCTTTCATCTTTTGACCAATTTTCTTCATTTTGGCCGAATGTACCTTAGCCATTTTGGTACATTTTCGCTTTTGATTTAGCCTCAATTGCTTGAACCAAATACAACTTTCTTTCTCCCATTTAGTTTTCATTTTGAAACCAAAACCACAAAGATTAAGCACCATTATTCTTCTTCACTTTCTCTCCTCTTGCCAATGCATCTAAGTTCCATAGTCAATCTCCTTCTCTTTGATCATATTCTCTTTTCTTTTCTTTTCATCTTATTTTTCTCTTATCTTTCTCTCATTGCCGAAATCACCATTATCATTTTCTTCTCCTCTTTCTCTTTACTTCCTTCTCTTTTCATTCTCTTTCTTCTTTCCTTCAAAATCGAAACCATCATATTAAAACCACCATTTTATTCTCTTTTTGTGAAGGCCGAATCATCATATTCTTTCTTCTTTTCAAAGCCGAACCTCCAAGTGATCAAAGTAAGATTCTATCAATTATTTTCATCATTTTTTTAAGATGATCACTAATCTAAGTTATTTTTAGGAGCGATCTAAGATCATCAAGATAGGTAAGAAAAGAGCCGTTCAAGTGTTTGGAAGAAGGATGTATTCCTTTACCATCGAACTACAAACGAAGAGCAAGATCGGGGTTAGAGACTTTCCACCGGTTGTGGACCCTCTCAAACGAGGATCGGTTATTCAAGTAAAGCGTATAACCGAACCACTTTACGTTGGTGGAATATCGGCGGGTTTTGATCCATCTAGTGAGAAAACCGCAAATAACTGTCATTCGTGAACTGAGGGTAAGGATTTAGATCCATCGTTTATAAGTATAATTTTGCTAACAATAGTTTATACTAACCGAGTGTATTAATCATTTAGGTGTGGACGAGCTAGAGGGTATTGTTCTCACTGTTACTAGGTGTGTAACCATACATTAAAATTTCCATAGATTTATATTGTTAAAAAGTGATTATACGATAGTATGTTTTGTTTGTGGATACCAATCATTGATATACAAAATTGTGTATGTTACCCAATATTTCGCTTATTTTTGCTATATGCATCAATATGAAATAAGCATGACTATATTATGATTTGTGGGTAAATAGCATGAAAATCGATTTGATATGTATGTGCATGGGCATATGGGTATGTTTAATAAAGGAGGAAGTATTCGGTGGTTTTACCACACCGTGACTTCGGTCACATATGTGAAATTGGTGACTTTGGTCACATATTTGACTCGGGTTTTGGCCACATATTTGACTACGGTGGCGGTCACATATTTGATTCGTGTATTTCGGTCACATATTTGGCTCGGTGACTTGGTCACGTATTTGAAATTTGACTTGGCCGGTGACTTTGGTCACATCTGCTTTTGGTGGCTTTGCCACAATAAAGCGATGTGCATGTTGACCGCAAGAAGCGCCTTCGATGGTGTGTAGCGGATGGAGGGTCGATTTAGTAATCCCCACGGTGTCTTTGGTTGAGTGCGGGGTGTGTAGCGGATGGATATTTAGGTTGGTAGGGCTTGCATCTCATTTCATAAGTATATCCATGTAATATTGTTTGATTATTATTTGATCTGTTATGAAATGGGCCTTTGGGCTAAATTTGAGCTAAAATGGGCCTTTGGGCTAAATATGAGTTAAATGGGCCTTTGGGCTAAATATTTGATTAAATGGGCCTATGGCCATATGTGAAATTTTGGGCTTGAAAGCATTTCATAAATGGGCTTTTTAATGTGTGTTATACATTGAGTTTATAACTCACCCATTTTTATGGGATAACTTTTCGGATAATTCAGAAAGCGATGGATCTAATCGTCAAGGATTTCAAGGTGGCGATTTCAGATTAAGTATTGTGGAGATTTTCCAACTTAAACTCTTTAAGTTAAATTTTATTACTTAGACTTTAATTTGGGTTGCCAATATTATGTAATAAGGCCATTATAAACTATCTTTAATTTCGTGTTTGGATTTATTTTTATTTTGCTAAGAATAAATATCCATTAAATAACTAAATTGGTTTTAATAATTATTTAAAAAGGTTTTTGTCTTTAATATATAAATGTTTTCAAGGAAATTTTCTTAAGTTTGGTTTCCTTTTGATTTTATATTAATTCCTCCTAAGAATAATGTTTTTAAAGACAAAATTTCTTTACAATGGAATTCCGCTAAAGTTTTACTCAAGGAACATACCAAAACCGGATAGACTTTTTGGACCGGGTTTGGGGTGTTTCGAGGACTGTCTGAGGCGTGGTGGTGGCACTGCAGGCGTGTGCAAAAGGGGGTTAGTGGCCGAAAAATAAAGAGAAAAGAGGAAGAGAAAAGAAGAGAAAAAGGAAAAAGGGAGGGAGCGTACGGGTTAAAAAGGAAGGGAGAAAGGAGAAAAGTGGAGGAAAAGGTCAGCGGCCGAAAATGGGGAGCGACGGTTAGGGTTTGGGAGGAAGTTTTGGGAAGGGATGTGAACAGGAGACGAGGTTTAAATAGGGATTGGGGCACACGATCGCGTCACACGCCCGTGTGACCTATGGTTAGTCCGTGGGTTTCGTAAATGTTGGTTTAGGGCATGTCTGAGTCTTGGCCCACGCCCGTGTTCCCTGGACGTGTTGGGTCACACGGTTGAATCGCATGATTTTGTGATGCTTCGTTCATTTCTCCCATGCCCGTGTAGAGGTTCATATGCCCATGTTAATTAGTTAGTATCGACCACGGCCTATAGGCACGGGCGTGTCACACGCCCGTGTGACTTACTCAGTTCCAACCACAACTTCTTGGCACGGACGTGTCGCACCCGTGTTACTTACTCAGTATCACCCACGTGCTTAAGGCACGGCTGTGTGGGTTCATCGCATCCCGTGGTCTTTGGTCAGTTTCAACAACAGCCGCATCGAACGGCCGTGGTAGTCTATCGTAGCCCGTGTTTTGAGGAAATTTTTCGTCCTATTTCCACATAGTCTCCGCCACACCGATGTACCTACTCGTGGTGTCCACATGGCCACGACCACGCCCGTGTGCAAGGCCGTGTAGGTAGGGAAACCTACGCCTATTGATTTGGTTAGTTTTTATTTAGGTGCTAAAAGTTGAAAATATTGACATTGATGAGGTTAGTGCTCGGGTTGCCTCCCGAGAAGCGCTTGTTTAACGTCCTAAGCTAGACTTACCTTGTATTCTTCTTTTGATGAAGGTTCACGGAGCTGAAGCACCTCTCTAATATCCCTAAAATCCTCATCATTATATAGTTTAAGTCGTTGACCATTTACCTTGAATGTGCCATAAGTCAGATGAGTTACCTCAATTGTGCCATAGGAAAAATGGTTTTGATTACAGATGGACCTGACCATCTTGATTTCAGCTTTCCAAGGAACAATTTGAGCTTCGAATTGTATAGCAAAACAAGATCTTCAACTTCAAATCGCTTAGGCTGCTTCAAACCAACATTCTAGCGTCGCTTTATTGATTCTTTGTATAAACGTGAGTTCTCGTAGGCATTTGCTTGCCACTCATCAAGCTCGTTCAACTGTATCAATCTTTTCTCACCTAAAAGTTTAAGGTCATAGTTTAAGAATTTTATAGCCCAAAATGCTTTGTGCTCTAATTCAAATGGTAGATCCCGTAAACAAGTCTGAATGGGGATGTTCCTATGGGAGTTTTAAAAGCGGTTCTATAGGCCTATAAAGCGTTGTCTACTTTTAATGCCTAATCTTTCTTGTTTGATTCTACAGTTTTCTCTAGAATACTCTTAAGCTCTCGATTGGCTATTTCAACTTTTCCACTGGTTTGAGGGTGATAAGGGGTAGTTGTTCTATGGTGCACTCCATATTTCTTTAAGATTTTACCAAATTGAGTATCACAAAAATGGGTACCCCTATCACTAATAATTCCTCTAGGTGTTCTAAATCGAGAGAAGAGTTTCTTAAGAAATCTCACTACCACTCTAGCATCATTAGTAGGTAAAGCTTGAGCTTCCACCCATTTTGACATATAATCAACCGCTACTAAGATGTATTTATTCCCAAACGAGATAGGGAATGGACCCATAAAATCAATACCCCACCATCAAATATTTCACATGATAGCATATACATTTGAGGCATTTCATCACGTTTAGAGATATTACCTATTCTTTGACATCTATCACACGAAGTAACATACTTATTAGCGTCCTTGAACAGAGTGGGCCAATAAAAACCTAATTTGAGTGTTTTATGTGTTGTCCTAGTCCCACTTTAATGTTGATAAACTATAAAAGTAACATATTTTAATCCCACATTTAGTATGCTATTTGATGATTTAGCCCTTGATTTATATAAAAGGTGATGATACTCCTTTCTTTTCATGTCATATACCCGGAAAGCACCCGAGGAGAAAAAGAACACAAAACGGGCTTAAAACGGAGTAATTGGGCCTTAGTAAGAAATCAACACGACTGGCACAAAGCCTGCACGGCCGTGTCTTGTCGACTACTTAGAGCACGGCCTAACTCACGAGTTGCACGACCGCGCATCATCTCATTACCAGACACGGGCGTGTCAAGCGATCTATATGGTCGTGTCCCAATCGACAGACCTACAACACAGCCTGAATCCTGACTTACACGGCCGTGCCACGGCTGTGCCCAAAATGATAGAATCAAGGCACGGCCCAACCCCGATTGACACGGGAGTGTGCCATGGGCATGCCTCTGTCGCGAGAATGAGTAATTTCACTCGAAATTTGATGCTTGAAGTCAAAGAAACATACTCCTAAGTCTACTTAAACACCCTAATAGTAATTCTACTTGGAGGAGGTACTTATGAGCCAAGTGAAGCATCTCAAAAGACTATATAAACAACCCAAGGCAGGCATTCAAGAAGAATGATTTTTTGTGCAGAGGCTTTTGCCGAAGCTTTCATATTTTAGGGAATCACTTGAAGATAGCCAGTTGATCCATCTCAAGTAGCTGGAGTTCTACTCAAGAGGGAAGATCTCCTCTTCAATTCCTTCAGGGGGTTTTAGGGATTTCTTATGTTTTGTTTTATCTTTTCTCTTGAGATGTTTCCTTATTTTGTTATGAACTAAACCCTTCAGATACCTGAAAGGGATAAAACCTATGATGGATTTTGTTATTTGATTTCTAAATTATATGAAAAGTACTTAGTTTGTTCTTAATTATGTTGCTTAATTTAATCTAATGTGCTTAGGTGGAGGATGAATAGATCCTGCCTAAGAGTAGATCTAGCATGATTGAGCGGAGTTGATTGGGCGCCTAGAGATAGGGTTACGAGATTTTGTCGGATTAGGGTGAAACCTAATATGGGAATCCATTGATCGATTTACTACTTCCTTAAGGGGTTATTATAAGAGAACGAGAGTTCCACTAATTAACCCAAGGTTAGACGTTATTCACCTCGAGAGAGGGTTTAGTATAGGTTAGGGAGTCTCATGGATCAAGCTAAGTAAGGAAATCATATGGTTTGGGGAATAAATAATAAGTGAAGTCATAGGTGGATTCTTCCTAAGGGTATCGTCTTCATCAACTGAGTTTTCCTAAAGTCTTTCTTCAATTCATTCTTTTTTCTTTGCATTTAGTTTAAGTATTTCATTTAGTATTAGATAAATCAATGAATCCCTCCATATTTCAGGCTAAATAATAGAAAGAAAGTGAGTAGTAGTACTTTTAGGTTCCCTTGGGTTCGATAAGATATTCTTGCCTAAACTATACTACTATTCGATAGGTGCACTTGCCTCTATTGCCTAAACTCATGGATGGATTTTAATTATGTTTAGGTGCTTAAGTGGGTTTATTTAATTTTAAATTAAAATCAAATGTTTTCCTCAAATTTAAGTGCAAAAGAAAAAGGGGGTTTTTCTTAAAAATCATTATTTCGTAAATTTTTCTGTAAGAATTCCTTTAAAAATCTTGTTTGCAAATTTCTTTTGAGCTCTTTTAGACTGCTCGTAAAATTTAAACCAATTATTTTCTAAGTTTCAATTTATGAACTCTTATGTCTTAAATCATATATTTTAAATTATCTCTAGTTATTAATAAACTCCATTTCCAAAATAGTTTTGAGGATCTGTTTTCTTAAATCATTAGATGACTAGATGCATGTTCGTTTTGTGCGACATACCACATCTGGTCTTAAATGCATAGACCGGGTTTGGGGTGTTACACAAACGCAAAATAGATGAAGATCACCATGTGGAACTCAACACAACATGCACAGCAATGCTACAGAGATAGACTAGCACAGAAACTAAAAGATCCAGGGAGTTTTTCCATTCCATGTTTAATTGGTAGTTTAACTATTGATAATGCGTTAGCTGATTTCGGGGCAAGTATAAATGTCATGCCTTATGCACTGTTTAAACGACTAGGTCTAGGGAAGCCCAAACAAACTAGGATGAGTATTCAACTAGCTAATAAAACTGTTAGAATTCCTAGGGGCATTATTGAAGCCGTTTTAGTAAAAATCGATAAATTTGTTTTCCCAGTAGATTTTGTTGTTTTAGACATGGATGAGGAAAAGTCAATCCCTTTAATTTTAGGAAGACCTTTTCTTTTTAACTGCCAAGACTAAAATTGATGTTGCCACAGGAGAACTCATACTTCGTGTAGGAGAAGAATCGGTCAATCTTCAAGCTCTCGACTCAGCCAAAACAACAAAAGATGAAGGTAAGAAAGTCATTTCAATAGTTAACCAAATTGTTCAACCTTTATCGCAAGAAACATCACAATGCATCAAAACTGAGCCAACTCATATCCCCCAAGTCGCCACAGAAGAATCACACCAGAAACAAAATCGTAAGATCGACAATTTAGAAGAGTAGAAGATATACACCAAAGAAAAGTCAGATCCAGGCGAAGTAAAACCAAAGGAACCACCAGAAGAACTCATAGGGACATCAAATCACTTTAAAATAGGAGACCAGGTGCTATTAAATAAAGTCGATCCTCACATCACTTCAACAGACCTAAAGAAAAAGGAAGAAATACTCTTTTAGGTACACGATATTTTCCCACACAAAATAGTCAAGGTAAGCAATCCAATATTCGCCAATTTCAAGGTAAACGCTTTTCAACCTAAACTTTGTCACGAAAATAAAATTGTCAGCAAGAGGGAAAATATTCAAACCTTTAAACCTCCATAAAATTTTCAAAGTCAATGACAGTCTAGCTTAAGACTATAAACGAGCACTTCTCGGGAGGCAACCCGAGCGCTAACATTATTTACTTTCAAATTTATTTTCTTTTCTTTCCCTATTTCTTCTCTCAACATTTAAACTAACACAAAAAAGTAGATTTCCAGGCCACACGTCCTTACACACGGCCGTGCCCATGGCCGTGTGGACCATCGGAACCACCACACTGACCGAGCAGAGTCATGCAAGTTAGTCTACCCACCCCCCAACGTCACGGATCCAACCACCCACACTACGGGCACTGAAAAAATAGCACGGTCACGGCCGTGCCTCACGACCTGTGCTAAGATACTGACATATTGAGCACGAGCAAACCACACCCATGCATTCCATCCGTACTCACATGCTGGCCTTTTAGGAACGGGCGTGCCAATCGACAAACGGGTGTGGAAGAACAACACACTCCACAACACGGCCGTGCGATGCGGCCATGGGAATCGACACACCCTCGGTACACGGGCGTGGGAACGTGTCAGATTTGAAATCTTATTTAAATCCCCATAGCCCTTCCCCTTTTTCCCATCTTCTTTCTTCCTTCTCTTTCTTTCAAAATTTTCTCTCTGTTCATAGAAAGGGTCCAAGACTCTTGAGCAACACAAAAATCATGCCGAAGAAATGTAAGAAGGTAGGCATCGTCTCCTTAGAGGAGACCTCAACATGAGTTCATGCCGGCAGCTTCAGCTAATTGACACGCCAAAGGTCTTGAAACCTTTTCAGTTCTAATTTTCTTTTCTCTTCTCCTTTATTTTCCTTATCTATACTTCTTTTCTGCTTAATTTAATTTATTTCATATTAATTTCTTGGTTTTAGGTTCTAAAGGCTGCTAGGGAATCACACCACTTCCACCACCACCACCACCAACACTCCACAGCCATAAAAATCATACCCACCTCACGAACCATCTGCTAATAAGAACTCCTTAGTCCATTAGTCGTTTCTTTAAATTTTAGTTTTCTTCTTAGTCTCATTCTCTTTATTTTCTTAGTCTTTAATTATAGTATTAGAATATTATTATTATTTATCTAGATCTCTTGGCTATATCTTCTCAGGCTACCCAATTTTATCATCTATCAAATTGATTTTCGGTAGCCACACCACCAGGCCCATAGAAAACACCATCACAGCCACCAAAGACGCCCGGAATCATCCAAAATTTAGGAAGTGTCACCTACCCCTTCTCTTTTGATTTTTTTCCATAATTATCATTATCTATCTTTGTACATTGACGACAATGTACATCTTAAGTGTAGGGGAATAAAAGTGCCTAACTTTTAGCATAATTCTCAAGTTAATGCCTAATTTTTCATTAATCCTGAATTTAGTCTTGTTTTTAAGTAATTTTATCATATTACTAATTAGGATGAAATTTCTAATGATTTATGATTTTTATTGATATGTTTTGGATTAAGTCATTGATAATTGTGCAGCGATGATTAAATTTCAAAAAAATACTGGAGAATCAAGCATGATAAGCCTACTTTCTAAAAATTAAAATTGATGGGTCGTTGAACTGAATTTGAGTACTACCTTGAAATTTGGAATTTATAAGGATTGATGTCAAAAACATCCATAATTTTTGTGAGATTTTGAGCCTTATAGAGCATATATTCTTTTTCTTGCTTACTTTATTAATTATGAGTGTGTCAACTTTGAATTGTTATTCTAGAACTTGCCTCGTTTATACATGTCGAAAGCACATTAATGATTTGATATACTAAGATGATAAAGGCACCTAGGTTTTAACCCGTTCACTCCACTAAAAAGCCTACCCATACAAATTAACCCCTAATGAACCCCGTTGAATCCTAACAACCTTTTTATTAACTCACCCACTAATATTAACCCAAAATCCCTTTGAATTTGTTATCACCATTCTTTTGACTACCCTTTAATCGAGGTTTGATTTGATTAAATTACCGAATTATATTATTTTCAAGTTACATTTATTATTTATGATGTAATATTTTAGTTTATTCTAAAAAAATCCAAGTTTATTCAAGAGTAGTAGTATATAAAAGAGCTTAGAGCATTTAAACTCTAATTGTTGAAGAAAAGCTCGTATTAAAGTATTATCAAATTTTAAGTGATGAAAATATTCTTTATTATATAGTAATTATCAATAGTGGTATTATTAGTTTTCATTCGATGAAAATATTCATATTCAGTTCATTGTTTTTAATTAGGTAATTAGTCAATTCGATCTCGATTCTAGCTCTCTAATTTAGCCTGTATCCACACCCTTAACCTTAGCCCGTTACAACCCAAATAAAGACTTTTTGATCTATGTATCATCTCATCTACAGTGGTGGAGATTTGATTTTTAGGCAAGCCTATGGGATTAACTTTTCATGTTCGACTTATGGGTGCTTATTCTTGAACCTTAAACACTTTGAGTGATTTGAGTGAACCTTCAGTGAGGATGTCAATCCTTGTCGATTTTGAATTAAAGGTAATTATTCAGATAAGGGGAGACATCTATGTTTTTGTACTACAAAGGTATGACTTATCGTAATTGAATCTTTAGGACTCTTTGAGTTGAATTATCCATGTATAAATTATCTATGAATTATGATGAGACATTATCAATAGGAATTATGAATTACAGAAAGTTCGTTTTAATTGTAAGTTGAGAATTTTGCTTGAGGACAATCAAAAGCTTAAGTGTGGGGGTATTTGATAAACCATAAAAGTAACATAATTTAATCCCACATTTAGTATGCTTTTTGATGATTTAGCCCTTAATTTATATAAAAGGTGCTTGTAATCCTTTCTTTTCATGTCATATACTCAGGAAAGCACCCGAGGAGAAAAAGAACACAAAACGGGCTTAAAACGGAGTAATTGGGCCTTAGTAAGAAATCAACACGGCCTAGCACAAAGCCTGACGGCCGTGTCTCGCCGACTACCGAGAGCACGGCCTAACTCACAAGTTGCACGATCGCGCATCATCTCATTACCACACACGGGCGTGTCAAGTGATCTACATGGCCGTGTACCAATCGACAGACCTGAAGCATGGCCTGAATCCTAACTTACATGGCCGTGCCACGGCCGTGCCCAAAACAACAGAATCAAGGCATGGCCCAACCCTGATTGACACGGGCGTGTGCCATGGGCATGCCCCTGCCACGGGAATGAGCAATTTCACTTAGAATTTGATGCTTGAAGTCAAAGTAACATACTCCTAAGTCTACTTAAACACCCTAATAGTAATTCTACTTGGAGGAGGTACTTAGGAGCCAAGTAAAGCATCTTAAAAGACTATATAAACAACCCAAGGTAGGCATTCAAGAATAATGAGCTTTCATTTTTCACTTTAAGATAGAGTTGATCCATCTCAAGAAGCGGAGTTCTACTCAAGACGGAGGCCTTTGTCAAGCTTTCATCTTTATGGGAATCACTTTAAGATAGCAGTTGATCCATCTCAAGAAGTTTTGAGTTGGGCTTAGGTTGTAAACCCATTTATTTATGGAGTTCTACTCAAGACGGAGGATCTAAAACCCAAAATAAAATAAAAGTAAAAGTCTCTTCAATTCCTTCAACGAGGGGTTTTAGGATTTCTTATGTTTTGTTTTATCTTTTCTCTTGAGATGTTTTCTTATTTTGTTATGAACTAAACCCTCAAATATTTGTGACCGTAGTCACCATATAACGTTGGTGAGACCAAGTCAACACCTTCAAATATAACGTTGGTGAGACCAAGACACCTTCAAATATAACGTTGGGGACGAAGTCAACACCTTCAAATATAATGAACACACTATGATGGATTTTGTTATTTGATTTATACATTATATGATAAGTACTTAGTTTGTTCTAAATTATGTTGCTTAATTTATATCTGTACACACCGATTTGTTTATGTGCTTAGGTAGGATTTGTAAAAGGAGGAATAGAGGTACTTACCTTGTGGATCTTAAATCCAAATTCACCGAATAACTAGGGAACACGTGGCCTATGGTGTACCTTCGAAAAGAATTTCTTCTTCCATGATTCGCCAAGATTAATAATCGAAATTAGTCTCTAAATTTCAATAAGTCTAGAATATAAAAGAATCTAGCATAATTCACTTCAACCTTCGAGATTCTTAGAGACTTGATGAACAATCGGCTATGAGTTGATCAAGAAGAATATTTGGCAGGAAAAGAGAGGAGAATGAATAATGAATGGCCTAGAGATAGGGTTGGCTAAGGCCTTAGGTGGCATCTTGAGCCACTTTTCCAAGTCCGTTATTGGGTCAAATTTCATGTACTTTATATTTTAGGGTCACTTGGCCCTAAGTTCCCTTTGGGCTCTAAAATTCGACATTCCGGTCATTTTAAGTTTCCAAAATTTTTCAGCATACTCAGATTTTCCAAGTTTCCAAAATGTTTAGTTTCCTATTTTGGGTTGGTTTCAAAATGTTTAGTTTCCTATTTTGGTTTGGTTTCCAAAATGTTTAGTTTTCTATTTTGGTTTGGTTTCCAAAATGTTTAGTTTCCTCTTTTCGCTTGGTTTCCAAAATGTTTAGTTTCCTCTTTGGCTTGGTTTCCAAAATGTTCACTTTCCTAATTTACTTGGTTTCCAAAATGGTCACTTTCCTATTTTAGTTTAGTTTCCAAAACTTAACATTTCAAAGCATTTCCTTACATTTCCATACATCTCCTTACATTTCCACACATTTCCATACATTTCCATACATTTCTTACATTTATATATTTCATACATTTCCATACATTTCCATACATTTCCTTACATTTCCTTTCATTTCCTTACATTTCCTTTCATTTCCTTTCATTTCCTTACATTTTCCTTATATTTCCTTACATTTCCTACATTTCCTTACATTTCCTTACATTTCCTTACATTTCCTTACATTTCCTTACTTTTCCTTATATTTCCTTTCTTTTCCTTACATTTCCTTACATTTCCTTTCATTTTCTTTCATCTTAGGGTTCTTGAAACTCTTGAACACATCCAACATACCCACTGATCCACTTATCTCATGAATTATGCACGAAGCATAATCCCGAATCTAGGATGTTCAGATTCTACCCCTTAAAAATAATTTCGTCCTCGAAATTACTTACTATCGCTCATCGTGCAAATCTAACTCACCACACTACGCTATTGTCACAAGACTCGATCTTAAAGAACTATCATACTTTCTAGGCACATTCTCTAAGTTCACGCTTCTTAGAACTCATTTCTAACGCATGATTTAATTAAAAGTTTTATGAATTAGTCCTTGTTTTACTTGATTACCCGCGAAGAAGTTTTATGACAAGAATTTTAGAAGTGGTTCTTTCGTATTCATACACGCACACAGTCTTCACATTCACTCATTCATCCATCAATCAATTATGAACCTTAGTTCATTTAGAGAAACGTTGTAGTTTTCATTTGTTGTTGTTTTCCCACTACCCGGGGGTATTTTCGTAATTTATCCTACAGGGGTATTTTCGTAATTTGTCAAAATAAAGTTCCTTGGTGATTTTATCAACAATTATCTTGAAAATTTCAAAGTCTCGGAGTAATTTAAAAAATTTTGAAATTGGGGTATTTTGATTTTGACCTCGGGGTATTTTTGGGTATTTTTCACAAATCAGGTAACTTTTGTAAATTTAACAAATTAGGGTTATTTGAAGTTGTAGAACTTTGAGGTTTTTTTTGAGAAATTTATTTTCCAAAACGATGAAGTTGCAAAATTTTAGAAATCGAGGTCATTTTGGTAATTTTAGAAGTTAGGGCAATTTTGTAATTTTCAAAAATCAAAGTATTTTTTAGTTTACAAATTAGGGTTTTGGACTTTTATAACATAATGAAATTTTGGCAAAACTATTGAGTAGTTGGACATTTTATAAACCAAGGGCATTTTGTAATTTTACCACTAGGGTATTTTCAGAATTTGTAAATCAAAATTTTTAGGAAAATTTATAAAAATATTCTTTTCAAATCAAGAGGGTAATTTAGAAATTTTAAAATTAGGGTTTCCATAAAATACTGGCTAGTCCCTTTCGGGTTTTAGTTATTGGGTTTAGCCTGTGACTAAGTCCTCTTGGTTAGGGTGAGCTACATTACGCACTGTAGGATTCGAGTAAAGAGGAGGTGAGTCACTAGGATGCTTAAATACCAAGCTCTTCTGAATCCACTCTAGACATGCGCACAACAGCTACTACACCCTAACTTGATTGACTTAGCCATAGGTTTGTTTAGTGTATTAAGTCTTATGTATACGTGTTTGAGTAGACTAATCCTGGGATCAAGTTCCTATCATGCTATTCTCGTTCCATTCCTTTTCTACCCTTCTATAATTCACATAATCACACAGATAGTTAGGGTACTTACACGGTGGATCTGGAATTGGAGACTTAGGGCCATGTCATCATACTATCCATTTTAAGTATTTCCATAAAACTCATTTGGGCTTGTTTTGAAAACATTTTGGGCCTTAGCCCACAGGCCGAGAGTTTAAAACTGGGCTCTGATACCAAATTGAAACACCCCACACCCGGCCCACGAGAATGGACCGGATCTGGTATGTTCCTAAAGTAAACCGGTTTCAAACATTTTCGTTACTTAGAGAAAATTTGTAAATTTTTAGAAAAACTATTGTTTTGAGTTGGGCTTAGGTTGTAAACCCATTTATTTATACTTGTAAACCCATTTAATTAAATACATCCAAAATAGTTCTTAGCATAAAACTTAATAGTAAAGCAAAAATAAAGAGAAATCCACTGGGCCTTATGGCCTTATTACATCAAGTAAAACCCAAAATAAAATAAAAGTAAAAAGTCCAAACTAAATAAAATCTCCGAATGTAGCATGGCCACCTCAACGTCTCTAGGCCCCGTCAATCACTGTTCATCACCGAAAATAGTTCCCAGCACGGGTGAGTCAACAGACTCAATGTGCACACAATACTAACATTCAACAAATCGAGCATTCATGTTCAAATCATCGGATCCATATAAAAATGAAATTATGATGCAACCCAAACCCAATCCTAATGGTCCATCCGCTACACACCACGCACCGCCATTCACACCGTGGGGACTACTAAGTCAACCCTCCATCCGCTACACACCATATTCAAATATTTGTAAATCGTAGTCACCATATAACGTTGGTGAGACCAAGTCAACACCTTCAAATATAACGTTGGTGAGACCAAGTCAACACCTTCAAATATAACGTTGGTGAAACCAAGTCAACACCTTCAAATATAACGTTGGTGAGACCAAGTCAACACCTTCAAATATAACGTTGGTGAGACCGAAGTTAACACCTTCAAATATAACATTGGTGAGACCGAAGTCAACACCTTCTTCCCCTTTCACATAAATCCCGAATGCCCCAAATATATATATATATATATCATGCATAACATACTTAATTTCATAATCATATACATATATTCACATGTTATAAGATAACATGTTTCATAATCCTTTCAGAAGTAGGGAACGTACCTGAGTACTTTTGTACCACATTAGGGTACTTAGCCATATTCATATAATTATATAATAAAAATAATTGCCATATGAAATATCGAAAGTTAGTGTGCGTACACACCTGATTTGTTTAGCGATTCCTTGAGATTCCGAAAAGCTAGATCTAAAGTTTAGATCCTTAGTCCCTACATTTGATTCATCCTTTATTACTTAGCATAAATTCTATTTGGCTATGATATCCAAATCCTAGTAGGATTTGTAAAAAGACTTACCTTTGATGCCGATTTGGTGTTTATTCAAATCCCAAAAACTTGGTTTTCCTTCACTTGATATTCGGCCAACCTTGAATCTCAATATGGGTTAGTTTTCGGCTTTTTAATAATTAAAGAACTGATCTAGATAATCATACAAGCTTTGGCCGAATACTTTTAGGTATTTACCTTGTGGATCTTAAATCCCGAAATTCATCGAATAACTAGGGAACACGTGGCCTATGGTGTACCTTCAGGAAAAGAATTTCTTCTTCCATGATTCGGCCAAGATTAATAATCGAAATTAGTCTCTAAATTTCAATAAGTCTAGAATATAAAAGAATGGAAAACTAAACTTGGATCTTACCCTTATTTGAAGGAATCGATTGCACCTTCACTTCAACCTTTAGAGATTCGGCTTAGAGACTTGATGAACAATCAGCTATGATTCCCTTATGTATTTGGTTTCAATGATGAAAGAAGAGAGGAATAATAGGCTTAGAAGGAAATTGGCTAGGAGGCTAAAAGAAAAGAAGAAAAAGAATGGATGCTCAAGAAGAATATTTGGCAGAGGAAAAGAGAGGGAGAATGAATAATGAATGGCCCTAGTCCCCTCCTTTTATAGCCGAATTTACTAGGCCAAGAATCCTTTACTTGGCCACCACTCTTCCTTATTTTCCTAATTAAAGAATAATTCTTCATTTATCCACCTATTTAGCAATTTTAAAGAGAATTAAACTCTTCCCTTAAGAGTCCTTATGATCTTCTAATTAGCAGAGTTTTAAAGAGAGTGAAACTCCTCTTTTGCAAGCCTTGTGCCGTCCACCTCTTGGGCTTCTAGAAGCAAAATAAAACTTATTTTATTTGCTTCTTATGTGACTCGAACTCAAGCCCAAAACCTTTTGCATGTGGGCCATTTTCTAAGGCCTTAGGTGGCATCTTCAGGCCACTTTTCCAAGTCCGTTATTGGGTCAAATTTCATGTACTTTATATTTTAGGGTCACTTGGCCCTAAGTTCCCCTTGGGCTCTAAAATTTGACATTAGGGGTCAAACCTAATCCTATTTTGGCTTGGTTTGTTTCTATTTTGGTTTGGTTTCCAAAATGTTTAGTTTTCTATTTTGGTTTGGTTTCCAAAATGTTTAGTTTCATCTTTGGCTTGGTTTCCAAAATGTTTAGTTTCCTCTTTTGGCTTGGTTTCCAAAATGTTCACTTTCCTAATTTACTTGGTTTCCAAAATGGTCACTTTCCTATTTTAGTTTAGTTTCCAAACTTAACATTTCAAAGCATTTCCTTACATTTCCATACATCTCCTTACATTTCCACACATTTCCATACATTTCCATACATTTCTTACATTTCCATATATTTCCATACATTTCCATACATTTCCATACATTTCCTTACATTTCCTTTCATTTCCTTACATTTCCTTTCATTTCCTTTCATTTCCTTTCATTTCCTTACATTTTCCTTATATTTCCTTACATTTCCTACATTTCCTTACATTTCCTTACATTTCCTTACATTTCCTTACGTTTCCTTACTTTTCCTTATATTTCCTTTCTTTTCCTTGCATTTCCTTACATTTCCTTTCATTTTCTTTCATCTTAGGGTTCTTGAAACTCTTGAACACATCCAACATACCCATCGATCCCACTATCTCATGAATCTAACGCATAACCCCTAATTGATGTTACAAATACTTACTACTTAATTTAATCCTTAGGGGTTATTATAAGAGAACGAGAGTTCCACTAATTAACCTAAGGTTAGACATTATTCAGCGTTATTGAGAGAGGGTTTAATATAGGTTAGGAAGTCTCACGGATCAAGCTAAGTAAAGAAATCATATGGTTTGGGGAATAAATAATAAGTGAAGTCATAGGTGGATTCTTCCTGAGGGTATCGTCTTCATCAACTGAGTTTTCCTAAAGTCTTTCTCCAATTCATTCTTTTGTCTTTGCAATTAGTTTAAGTATTTCATTTTGTATTAGATAAATCAACCAATCCCTCCATATTTTAGGCTAAATAATAGAAAAAAGTGAGTAGTAGTACTTTTAGGTTCCCTTGGGTTTGATAAGATATTCTTACCTAAACTATACTACTGTTCGATAGGTGCACTTGCCTCTATCGTTGTTATAGTTAGTCTACAGGTTTGATCATTCTTTTTATAAATTTTAAAACTCGACTGTTTGACACGATCAAATGTCCTCCTGTTGGTCCTGAATGGCAATGTTCTAGGATTTTGCTTGCTTCTGCCTTTGTAACACATCTCCGAATTACTTGATCTGCACATATACAAAAAAGAAAAGGGTCTTCCCAAAAATAGTTTTTCACATCAGCAAAGAATCGCTTCTTTTGATGTTGTGTCAACCCTTTTGGTAGGATGTTAGTAGCTAAGTAATTTTCAATATCTGCAACCCAAGGTACCTCAGAGTCGGATATAGCTAAGAGTTGTTCTTCAGGAAATGAGTCATTTATCTCACTCTCGTCGAGTTCTTAGATATGTGGATTTTCAAGCCGAGAAAAATGGTCTGCTGCAAGATTTTCAGCTTCTTTCTTATCCTGAATTTCCAAATCAAATTCCTATAAGAGTAAAATCCATATTATGAGTTGAGGTTTTACATCAGATTTAGTTAAAAGATAACGGAGAGCTGAATGGTCATTGTAAACGATAACTTTAGATAATATCAAATACTGTCTAAATTTATCAAATGAAAAAACCACAGCTAGCAACTCTTTTTCCGTTGTGGAGTAATTTTCTTGTGCGACCGTCAATATCTTGCTAGCGTAATAAATCGATTGAAAATACTTGTCTCTTCGCTGTCCCAAAACCGCACCTACTGCAAAATCACTCACATCACACATTAGTTTCAAGGGAAAATTCCAATCAGGTGCAATTATAATTGGAGCATTTATTAATTTATTTCTAAGGGTATTAAATGCATCTAAACATTCCTGATTAAAATTGAAAGGCACATCTTTTTCTAGTAATTTCGTTAAAGGCTTAGCTATTTTAGAAAAATCCTTAATAAATCTTCTGTAAAATCCAACATGTCATAAGAAGCTTCTAATAGCCTTAACTGAACTAGGAGGAGGTAATTTTTCTATGGTTTCAATTTTTGCTTTATCAACCTCAATCCCTTTACTAGAAATTTTGTGACCTAACACAATCCCTTCTCGAACCATAAAGTGACTCTTTTCCCAATTAAGCACAAGGTTCATTTCCTCACATATCATTAGAACTTGTTTTAAATTTTTAAGGCAAAGGTGGAAAGAATTACTGAATACAAAAAATTCATCCATAAATACCTCCATAATATCTTCCACAAGTTCATCAAAGATGGCTAGCATGCAGCACTGAAAAGTAGCAGGAGCATTACATAATCCAAAAGGCATTCTATGATAAGCAAACGTACCATATGGACATGTAAATGTTGTCTTTTCTTGATCCTCAGGAGCTATTGGAATTTGGAAGTAGCCAGAGAGTCCATCTAGGAAGCAATAGTACATATGCCTAGATAATCTTTCTTACATCTGATCAATGAAAAGTAAGGGAAAGTGACTTTTCTCATGGCATCGTTCAACTTCCTATAGTCAATGTAAACTCTCCAACCTGTGAGTATTCTTGTTGGAATCAATTCATTCTTCTCGTTGGCTACAACAGTCATGCCTCCCTTTTTTGGAACAACTTGCACAGGACTTACCCAAGTACTGTCAGAAATAGGATAAATAACTCTAGCATATAGAAGTTTAATTTCTTCAGCTTTAACAACTTCCTTCATGTCAGGATTTAATCGTGTTTGAGGTTGCAGACATGGTTTATATTCATCTTCCATTAAAATTTTGTAGGTGCAAAATGATGGGATTATCCCTTTTAATGTCAGAAATTTTCCAAGCTATTGCTCCTTTATGCTCTTTTAGTACCCATAGTAACTTGTCTTTCTTATTGGGTTCCAATTCTGAAGAAATAATTATCGGTAGTGTAGAATTATCTCCGAGGAATGCATTCTCTAAGTGATTTTTTAACTGTTTCAATTCCAATTTGGGAGGCTCTTCAATAGAGGGTTTTTATTTTAGTTCGTCATTTATTTCAATACCCTCATACTTCATTTGTCTTGGGGAAGAAGTATTAGAATTTAACTCAATTTTTATCTACCTCACCTCATTGGTATCGTCATCTGTCTCCTTACCTTGGGCAAGATGATAAACCGTAATATATACATATTTTAAACCCACATTTAGCATACTTTTGGATGATTTATCCCTTTTATTGTGGAATTTGACGCTCTTAATCCTTTGTTTTCATGTTTTACATTTAGGAGAGCATAGGAGGATGAAAAGAATGAGAAATGGGCAAAAAAGGGAGAAAATGGGCCAAATTAAGGAATCAACACGGCCTGGAGATCATCACACGGTCGTGCCTCTTTAGCAGGTTCGAACACTGGCCTGGCCTCGAATCACACGGGTGTGTCCCTTTCTTGACCTGTTTTAATTCTACTCGAAAAAGGATACTTAGAGGCAAAGAAAGACATTCCTAAAGCCTAAATAAACACCCTAAGTGTATCCTAAAAGGAGGTAGGCCGAGGAGGCAGCTAGAGAGGGCTGAACACAGGGAATTACTCAAAGAAAGCCAATTGATCCATCACAGAAGCTGAAATCACACTCAAGACTGAGGATCTCTCCTTCATCTCCTTCAGGGGTTTTAGGGTTTTTTCTTATGTTTTGTTTTATATTTTCTTCCGAGATGTATTCTTTTATGATTATGAACTAAACCCCTCAAATACTTGAGGGGGATGAAACCTAAGACGGATCTTGTTATTGTGTTCTGAACTGTATGATAAATACTTGATTTGTTCTTAATTATGTGTTCTTAATTCTGGTTTTGATATTTCAGGATATTGATTCAAGTATTGATGTGCATAGGCAGTGGAGGAGTGTTCCCTGTTTAAGAGTAGATCTAGCATTGTAACAGCCTTAACCCGTATCTGTCACCGGATTAGGGTTACAAGGCATTACCAAGCTTAACACAGATCATAGTAACTAGTTACCAATATAAAGTCATAGCCGAATGCATTAAGATAATGATGTACTTTCATGACATGCTTTAAACATTAACTTACATATCACAAATCTATATCATCAATTTCATATATAAGTAAGTTTTTATCAAATAGTAAAAGTACTATTCATTTTGTCATTTTGGTTACAATAGTTGAACATGCACATTTACTCTTATTCAATTTACCAACAATGCACCGAACATTTAAGATATATATACATATATGCCAAAACTTTACTAATTGCTAAAAACATCTAACTATATTATCGGTCCATGCTTTATAAGTGACATGATCAAATTACTCAAAAACCAAGCATATACATGACCTAAAACATAATAGATCAAACCCCTTACACATATCATTTCGAATGTACTCAACTTAAGAACCTAACCTATAATGTCATTCATACCATTCATGTAACTATATTAATTAAATCACATAAATACCAAAACTAGTTGTTCACAAAGATAATTTAATCATTCAAACCTCATATCCGAATACTATATGAAAATCCAATGAAAATTATAAACTCCAAATTAGATCAATACCATGGCCGAATATTTATAAACTAGTATACTACAATTTGATCATTAAAATCCCACATTCAATAGTCACATTCATAAAATATAACATAGTCATCTCTTAACTTAACTAGTAGCTACATATATAATAAAGCAAAAGTATATCCACCAACTAAAATACACTATATGTCTTACTCAAAACCGAATTCATGTACTCAATTATATCATATAACCTATTATGAAATGAACTTCCAAAATAAGCTTATAACAAGGCCAAACATACACAAATATTAATACCATGATCAAACATATTCAAATCAAACCCAAGTATAGAAACATAGCCATTTTCGCATGGCATTTTATATACATCTCATTACATGCCATAGTTTCAAAAGTTCAACTTATAAAAAGGGTACCAAAAGTAGTTAATAGTGTGATTGACTTTCACGATGATCCCCGAGCTCGTACTTATACTTCAAAATCTATAAAGTAATCAAATGAACACACATAGAGTAAGCTAACATAGCTTAGTAAGTTATAAGCAATTGTAAAGTATACAATTTAACATTATACAAATTAAATCAATTTATCAAGATCATCAATGAAACTCATAATCATAAGTATAGATCATATTACTATTCATTAACTACCATATTTAGTAGTTTCAAAACTGAATACTCATGCATTCCTCATTAGATTTCATATTAAACTATGCATCATTATTTCATCTCAAAACAAACTAAAAAACTAATAATCACATCTCATTTCTTTAATTTCATAAGCAAATATAACTTACCACATTAGTACTAAATTTCCCAATGATTATGAATCACATACCTGTTTATTCCATTTCGTTTATCACAATTCACTAGTTGATATTCTTGGAGGATACGCAAACCCACACACTTAGTGCAAACCATGTAACATATCGCACACTTAGTGCCGCTACTTTGATAAAGTGCACACATAGTGCCAATTACTTGTAATGTATCACACACTTAGTGCCATTACTTATATTCCGCACACTTAGTGCGAGATGATCGATTTCGCACACACAGTGCTCGATATTCAGATTCGTACACCTGGTACTTTACCTGAATGAAACACCCCACACCCGACCCACGAGTTTTGACCGGATCTGGTATGTTCCCCGGTGTAAACCTTTTCAAATTCTTTTGTTACTTAGGAAAAACTTGTGTGTTTTGAAAGAAAGATTGTTTTGGGTTGGGCTTGAGTTGAAAACAAGTTTAATTCATTATTAAAATCCTTTACTTTAGGTGACAAAACGTTTGGGCTTTGTATGAAAATAGATTTACTTAATCTTTAATTGATAAAAATTCGTAAGCTTAACAATAAAAACAGAATAAATATTCCTACTAAGGCCTTATTACATCAAATAATTCCCAAAATTTAAATTCAAAATACTTAAAATAAAATAAAAGTCCAAGTCAGAATTTCTTGCTATGCATGGCCATCCCTAAAATTCGTCGAACCTGGTCCATTCTTGTTCGTCACCTGAAAATAGTCCCACAGAGGGGTGAGTCAAATAGACTCAATGTGTAACCAACACTAAGAATTAACATTTCAGGCATGCATTATCCTATCACATACATGTTCATATAACAGATAAAGATAATGATGCAACCCAAACCCAAACCTAGTTAGCCATCCACTACACTCCACCCGTACCATCCTGCACACCGTGGGGACTACTAAGTCAACCCTCCATCCGCTACACACCATCGAAGGCAGTCGTTGCAGTCGACGTGCTCATCGCCCATATAAAATTCGTGGCATAGCCACCAGATAATTGTGTCATGAGACACCACATTCAGATAATGTAACCGAAGTTACAACATTCAGATAATGTGACCGAAGTCACCACATTCAGATAATGTGATCGAAGTCACCACATTCAGATAGTGAGACCGAAGTCATCACATTCACTTCCCCTTTCTCAAATAACCCGAATGCCCCATATTATTCATATCATGCACATCATACTTAAATTCACATTCATGTCACTTTTCACATGTTAAGTATAACATATTTCGTAATCCTAGTAGGAGTAGGAAAAAGTACCTGAGCACTTTGTACCATAACATGGTACTTTAACCACATTCTTACACTTTCATATTAACACATATATCAAGTTTAAGCCATAAATCTATTAAGATTAGTGTGGGGTACACACGGTACCGTAGCCATGCTTTTCACATTCTTAATAGCACATTTAATTTAAAACATAGCCATGAACATATTAAAATTTAGGGTAGGGTACACACCGATTCGCTTAACAATTTCACTTGAAATCCCAAACCGATCTACTACCTTAGATTTTTAATACCTACATTCTACCAACATGGTAATATTTAGCAAAGGCCTATTCGCCATAAAACCAAATCCTAGTGGGATTTGTGTACTTACCTTAATGCCGATTGAATAAAAAATCAAATCCCGGAAACTTGTATTCTTGCCCCTTTGAAATCGGCTACTCACTAGATCCCTTGAATTGGTTAGTTTTCAGCTTAAAACACATAATAATAGATCTACTACAAAAATAGGGTCTTGGCCGAATATTCATAGTCACTTACTTTAAGGATCTTAAATCCCAAAATTCACCGAATAACTAGGGAACACGCGGCCTATGGTGTACCTTCGGGAAAAGAACTTCTCCTTCCATGATTCGGCCAAGATTAATAATCAAAATTAGTCCCTAAATTTTGATAAGTCTAAAATATAAAAGAATGCAAACTAAACTTGGATCTTACCCTTATTTGAAGGAATCGATTGCACCTTCACTTCAACCTTTAGAGATTCGACTATGGCTAAATGATGCTCTCACAACTTTCGGCTTTTGGAGGAATTAGAAAGAAAAGAGAAGGAAGAATAAAACTGTAGGAATTTCGACAGAGAGAGGAGAATCTGCTTAAGAAATTTGGCAAAAGGAAGAGTGAATGAATGAATGAATGGCCTTCTCTTCCTTTTATAGCCGAAATTACTAGTTAGAGTCCTTAACTTGGCCACCACTCTTCCTATGTGATAATTATCACTTCATCAAAAGAATTAATCCAACAATTATCTCCTAATTATCCAAAATTCTAAAGGAAATAAAACTCCTCTTTTAAGAGCCCACATGCCGTCCACCTCTCTACTCTTTGTAGCAAAATAAAACTTCTTTTATTTGCTTCGTAAGTGACTCGATCCCTGGCCCAAATACACTTGCATGTGGCGCCATTTCCAGAGGCCCTAAGTGGCATCTTCAGGCCACTTTTCCAATCCTGCTTGTGTGTCAATTTTCACATACTTTTTCTCTTAAGGCCACCTTGCCACTTTTCCACATCACTTCTTGTTTTTAACTTAAAAACCAATAATTGTCCAAAGCTTTCTCTTCCATCCTAGGATTTTAAAAACCCTTAATTCACTTCCAAACACTGCCAAAACCTACTACTCATGAATTATGCACAAACGCATAACCCCTAATCTAGGATGTTACACTGAAACTGTTATTCACTTCAATAGACACATATATACTTAAACATTCAATTTTGCTTATTACATCCACTTTCCAACAATACATTCGGTTATACTATTAATATGCAAATATACATCACATTCAATCAATTCCATCATTTAAATATATATCTCACATAATTATCATTATCATATGTGCATATATCTCATTCAACTAAATTCACATTTCCATCAATTATTTCATTCAGCATTACCATATAGTCCATAAATACTTCCATAAAATTCATAATCATCATTATGAATAGATATTCAAATCAACCCAATTGCTTAAAAACTTACCTCGAGTATCGACGGATTTTGTTTTCCCCACTATTCGATCAATTTCGCCTTTCCCTGATCCAATCTCGATCCTTTTTGTTCTTGGTCTAAATAAATTACAAATTAATCTCATTCAACGTATTCTCATTCAATTAAATCCAAAAACATATAATCAACAAATTTACAAATTTACCCCTGACATTTTACACTTTTTACCATTTAGTCCCTATAGCATAAAACACAAAATATTCAAAATTTGACCACACTCCTTTAGGGCCGAATATTCATAGTTCTTATACAAACTCATACATTTCATTTATTTCACATTTTGACCCTTTAAATTACAATTTCCACAATTTAGCCCTAATTACTCAAAATCATCAAAATTTCCAATACAAAACATGTTAATCTAAAACATATCCTTAATATTTTGTCATCAAACATTACAAAACACAAGTTTTCATCAATGGCCGAACACCAAACATGCATCAAAATCAAAAATTCTAACATGGGTCGAATAGTATTCAAAGTAACGATCTCAAAAACGTAAAAATTATCAAGAACCGAGCTAAAACTCACCTTGAATCAAGCTAATTCCATGGCCGAACCTAGCTTAGATTTCTTGTTTTTGTTTTCTCTACTTTCAGCATAGAGAAGATGAGAAATGGCCACTTTCTTTTTAAGCTTTGTTTTTATTAAAATAATATCATTATAATATACCATTAATAATTTTATCTTTTATAAATAATATAATATACTATTTAACTTACATAATGCCGTCCAATATACTCACAAAAAGGATAATTTACAACATAATGCCTTCTATTCATAAAGACACATCAATTTAACCACTAAATCAAACAAAAGGCTACTTTTACCACTTTTGCAATTTATTCCTTTTTCTAAAATTAAACACTCAAACAGACAAATTATCTTACGAAATGTTAAAACATGGTCAATCATATATAATTAACACAAAAAATAATATAAAAATATTTTTTTGACTCGAATTCGTGGTCCTGAAACCACCGTTCTGATTAGGGTCAAAATCGGGCTATTACAAGCATAGTTAAGCGGAGTTGATCGCAACCCTAGAGATAGGATGACGAAAATCTATCGAATTAAGGTCAAACCTAATATGGGAGTCCATAGATCGAGTTAATACAATTCTAGGGGTTTTAATTAGAAAAAGATTTCAATTAATCAACTTAGGGTTAGACGTTAGTAGCCTCGAGAGAGGTATTAATATATATTAGGGAATCTTACGGATCAAGTCAAGTGAATAAATCGTCTGGTTCAGAGTTAAATAACAAGTGAAGTCTGGGTGGATTCTTCCTTGGGAACTATCTTAATCAATTGATTTTTCCCAAAAGTATCTTCCCAATTTATTCTCTGTGTCTTAGCATTTTTAGCCTAGTAGTTAGTTAATTTTAGATTAAATAGAAATTCCCTTAATTCTTAGGCTAAACAATAAAAAGAAAGTTAGTATTAGTACTTTTGGTTCCCTTGGGTTCGATATTCCAGTTTTGCCACTAAACTACACTACTGTTCAATAGGTGCGCTTGCCTCAATCGTTGTCACAGTTAGTTTCTAAGTTCGATCATTCATTATATAAATATTAAGACTTTCAGACCAACGATCAAGTTTTTGGCGCCATTGACGGGGAACTGAAATATTAGGAACACTAAATTTTTATTAATTTAGCCATTTTTCTAATTTACATTTATTTTTATTTTAAATTTAACTTTGCTAATTTTTCTTTTATTTGTTCCTGGCAGGTACCTCTAGTTTATGACTAGAAGGAACCCAACAGGACCCTTAATTTACGACAGTGATATTGAAGGTACTGTTCGCAGAAATCGCAGAGAAATAACCCGAAGCTTAAATTACATAGAAGAAGAGAAAGAAGACGAAACCACTACTACTGAAGAGATGGCTGATAACAATCCGCTACCTCCTGTAGTTACCGCAGACTAGAGGTGTACATGGGATTATCCCTTTTAATGTCAGAAATCTTCCAAGCTATGGCTCCTTTATGCTCTTTTAGTACCTATAGTAACTTGTCTTTTTCATTGGGTTCCAATTCTGAAGAAATAATTACCGGTAGTGTAGAATTATCTCCGGGGAAAGCATTCTCCAAGTGATTTGGTAACTGTTTCAATTCCAATTTGGGAGGCTTTTCAATAGAGGGTTTTATTTTATTCGTCATTTATTTCAATACCCTCATACTTCATTTGTCTTGGGGAAGAAGTATTAGAATTTAACTCAATTTTTATCTCCCTCACCTTATTGGTATCGTCATCTGTCTCCTGTCTCCTTACCTTGGGCAAGATGATAAACCGTAATAGATACATATTTTAAACCCACATTTAGCATACTTTTGGATGATTTATCCCTTTTATTATGGAATTTGACGCTCTTAGTCCTTTGTTTTCATGTTTTACATTTAGAAGAGCATAGAAGGATGGAAAGAATGAGAAATGGGCAAAAAAGGGAGAAAATGGGCCAAATTAAGGAATCAACACGGCCTAGAGATCATCACACGGTCGTGCCTCTTTAGCAGGTTCGAACACGGTCCTAGCCTCAAATCATACGGGCGTGTCCCTTTCGTGACCTGTTTTAATTCTACGCAAAAAAGGATAATTAGAGGCAAAGAAAGACATTCCTAAAGCCTATATAAACACCCTATGTGTATCCTAAAAGGAGGTAGGCCGAGGAGGCAGCCAGAGAGGGCTGAATACAGGGAATTACTCAAAGAAAGCTAATTGATCCATCACAGAAGCCGAAATCACACTCAAGACTGAGGATCTCTCCTTCAACTCCTTCAGGGGTTTTAGGGTTTTTCTTATGTTTTGTTTTATATTTTCTTCTGAGATGTAATCTTTTATGATTATGAACTAAACCACTCAAATACTTGAGGGGGATGAAACCTGTAACATCCTAAACATGGGGTTATTTGTATTTGCATTATTTTGCTTGTGTTGAATGGTGAGATAATATTTATGGAATGATAAGATTTTATTTAGGGCCTTGAGTTGGCTCGGAATAGTAGGAAATATTATTTATAAAGCTTTAAAGGTGGATAGCCTTGGTAGTTAAGGGTTATAAGAAAAAAAGTGGAGTATTTGACACAAAAAGGGCCTTGGAAAAGTGGCAATAGTGAGGCCACTTAAGTGCTGCAAGTGACGCCATCAAGGAACAAGGGAGAGCCTTGGTTCGAGTCATGAAATTCCCTTTTTTGTTTCTTATTTTGACGGCAAGAGAGAGAGAGAGAGAGAATTACTTAATTTAAATTCTTGGAATAAAAAGGATAATATGAGCATTTATTATTATTATTATTATTAATTCTAAGGATAATAGAAGATAAAGAAGACATTGGTTGGATTATTATTTGATTAAGGGGGGATTAATTCAAATTAGTTTGGATTAAATTAAATGAGTGGCTTGGAGTAAAATAAGGTGATTGACCGAGTTTGAACTCCTTGGTCAATAGGAGTGGACGGTAAGCTTGAAGGGGGGGTGCCGAATGCCTATAAAACATCAGCCTACCACCTTGCCTCTCTTTTTGTCATTTTTGCCAAAGTGCCGAAATCCCTAACCCTTCATTTGTTCTTCTTTTATTTTCTTCATTCTCTCAAACCCTTCAGCCGAAACTTTTAACACCTTTTCCTCCATTATTTTCTTTCTCCCCTTGGCCGAATACACTCCCTTGGAAGTGCCGATTTCCTTTCCTTCTATTTACTCACTTTGGCCGAATAGTATAGTGGCATAGACACTTCGGGATTTCGCTAGTATTTAATCAATTGGGAAGGTAAGTAAGGTTAGCCGAATGCCTATGTTCCCTTTCCCTATCTTTGTCGACTTTTTAAGGATTAAGGGCCGACGTCGGCATTTATTTACAAGGTGCTAAGTATCTGTTTTGAAAACCAAATCTGTCTAGGTGTTCCGGGATTTTGGAGATCGACTAAGCAAGCCGTCATTCGGGATGAAACGGGTGGTAAGTGGTGGTAAGGATTGATTTTCACAAGATTTAGCTTTCAAGGATTTAAAGCCGAAGGCTATTAGCTTTATTTATTAACCGATGGTAGTTGGTGAAGCAGATTCGGGAATCGGGTGTTGTGATTAGTATCCAAAAGCGAGAAGGTAAGGATTCGGGTTCCAAAAGATGACCCCTTTAAATTATTTGATTTGGCCGAATATACTAACCCATGTATTTGGCCGAATATAGGGACAAGTAGATCTAGTGTGACCGACTCCTCCATTCGGGATTTAGATTATTCGTGGGCGACGGTGTGTACATACACACTTATAACAATTAATAAACCGTATTAAGTACATGTTGTATGTAAATCTTGATTTATGTAGATACGAATTTAGTACCTTAATGGTACAAGCGAGGATCTCGGTAAGTCTCTGTCAATATGAGATTGATAATAATGCTTTTGGGAAGCATAGCTTATGTGATACATGTGATAAATGTATGTTGTTATAAACTCGTTATAATATGATTTGATATGGGTTGATGAGTGGAGGGCGTGATTATTAGTGTCGATGACACCGGTGTTTTGGTAACACACCTGTGACTATGGTCACCAGAGGTTTGGTACCTCCAGAGGTTTGGCACCTCATAGCGTCTCGTCCCTGTGGCTTAGCACCACCGTGGGTTGGCCCCACTTTGAGATATGGGATTGACGCCAGTGATTTGGCATCACGCGATGGGTTGGCCCCACCAACCGATTTGTGTCTTGAGACACGGAGGTTTGGCACCTCCGGTGATTTGGTATCACATCGTGACTATACATCACCGCTGGTTTGGCACCACCAAGTGGTTTGGTACCACAACAGGGTAGACAGGCGTTTGGTTGGCTAGGTTGGGTATATGTCTTAATGCATGATTAATGTGTTATATAGTGTGTATGATGTGGTATTTACCGGGGAAGGGTTACATCTTGAGTCTTGGTGACTCACCTTCTCCTTTATTTTTTCAAGTGACACATAGTTCGCGGATATGGAGCCGGAGGGACTTGAGGTGGCCATGCAGTGGAATTTTAAATTTATTAGACTTTAAAATTCGGTTCTTTACATTTTTCTTTATTTTGGTTGATTTTAATTGGGTTGTAATAAGGCCTCCTAAAAATTATTTTATTACTGTGATATGTTTGAATATTCGTTTCAAACTTTATGTTTATAAGAATGAATCCACATGTTTTTCCAAAGTAATCGAAAAAGGGTTTTCAAGTGCCATCGGGTACATATAAAATGTACTTAATAACTTGACTTAACAAATATTTTCAAAATAAAAGCAAGTATAAGATTTGTACACCTCAACTGTTTTTAACAAAACGCTATCTTTATCAAAAACTTAAACCGGTTTTAAATGATTTTAAAAGGTTTTTCTCTCAGAGCAAACCAAATTTGATTGAAGTGTTTGGTAGGGTTTGGGCTGTTACAAATTGGTATCAGAGCCCAGTTCAATACTCGGCTGTGGGGGCCCAAGGCCCAAAAATGTTTTGGTAGGCCTTTTTGAAGTATTTTTGGTTTTGAACAGCATGGCACCGAGTCCCGCACCTATCCGCCTGTAAGTGTTCCTAACCAGATGACTTATTTTACGTAGAAGGGTAGGAAGCATGGAACGAGAATAGACTTATAGGAATTTGAACCCTAGGATTAGACTACTCAAACATAAACGGAGCATAAGACTTAATGAACTCAACCAACCTATGACCAAGTCACCGAGCTAGGTGTGGTAACCTCTCAGACGCATCTCAGGATTGGATCGGAAGAGCACGGTATTTAAGCGGTCCGGTGACTCACCACCTCTTCGCAGTATCCTACAGTGCGTAGCTTGGGTTTACCCTAACTCGAGGGCTCAGTGGTGTGGTAACCTCTGTCGCATGTCTAGAAAGGTTCGGTGGGAGCTTGGTATTTAAGCAGCCCGCGTGACTCACCTCCTCTCCACACGAATCCTGCCTGGTGCGTAGCTTTGGTTCACCCTGACCAAGAAGGCTCGGTCATAGGCTAAACGTAACGACTAAAACCCGAAAGGGAACTAACCATGTTTTTGAAAAAGAAGAAAACAACAAAACCTTAATTTCTTCAAATTTTTAAAATCACACTTCCAAATATGAGAACAACCATTTTTACAATGTTTTTCCCGGAAAAGTTGATTTGTGAAAATTACGAAATGCCCTAGGGGTGAAATTACTAAAATACGCTTGACTCATAAAATATTAATTCAATGGTTTTGCCCAAAATTTTATTATTTGAGAAATATCCAAACACTATACTTTGCAAATCATCAATGAAATACTTTGGTTTGGAAAATTTCGAAAATGCCCTCAACTTGTAAAATTACCAAAACGACCCTGAGTACAAAATTTTTGCAACATCATCGTTTTAAGAAAGGAAAACTCTCAAAAGGGACCCTCAGAGTTTTACAACTGTTGAAATACCCCAGATTTGTCAAAAACTATAAAATTGCCCCTGAATGATAAATTACTGAAATACCCCTAGTTTTCAAAATGATGCCATATTAATAAATTTTACATAATTTTCAGTAATACCCTCCAGTTTTTGGGAATTTCAAAGTGACCTACTTTATTAAAGTTTGAAATCTCTAATTTTATTACAAAAATACCTCAGTAGGGAAATGACGAAAATACCCCAGGATAGAAACAGGATGAAATGTCCAGGAGTGAATAGGTATGGAAAGTATTAGGGAATGAATGTGGCCTTTGTGTGAACTAGGTAGAAGACTTAAAACATTGTTTGATCGAAAGAATCCTTATTGAACTTTTCATAAAATTCTTCGCGGATAATCAAGCGGAACAAATTACTAATCCATAAAATTTTTCTTAATCGATTAAAAGCGCGTTAAATAGAATGAGTTCTAGAGGACGGGCCGACGTGGACGTGGTAGGGAAGAATGACCATATCTCGAACCCGTTAGGTCGTGACATGGTTCGAAAATGAGGTACCACGCCACCACCACCCCCAACTTTTAGAGTGAGAGCGAGGATCATACGAGGGGTGAGGCGAGATCATAAGTCGTATTACGGGTTCTCGAGTTGGTGGTGGGGTGGTGGAAATCTGGAGCTTAAAATCTATTCCGGCTTAATTAGGTCCAACAGAGCGGAAGTGTTCTGGGGTGTGTCGGGAGTAGCACCCAGTGCAGCAGAATACTAGCTAGAATCTACAGAAAGGATCATGGACGATCTTGACCTGTCCAACGAGGAGAAGTTGAAAGGATCCGTGTCGCTTCTGAAGGATGAAGCATATCGGTGGTGGCTCACGGTCAGAGATGGGGCCACGGCAGATGATCTTACATGGGATTACTTTAGGGCTGCTTTCCAAAAAAAAGTATGTAGGTACTAGCTACACTGACGCGCAGAGAAAGGCTTTTCTGGGGTTAGTATAAGGAACTAAGTCTGTGTCGGAGTATGAGGCGGAGTTCCTAAGGTTGAGTAGATATGCGAGAGGCATTGTGGCTACGGAACATGAGCACTGTGTCCGCTTTGAGGACGGGCTGAGAGATGATTTGAGGCTACTAATTGCTCCGCAGCAGGTTCGTGAGTTTTCATCCCTAGTAGAAAAGGCTAAGGTAGCCGAGGGTATCAAGGCAACGGTGAGGCAAAACTATGATAGGCTCAAGTAGAAGAGAGGTTTTGGGCCATCTGGGTCAGGTGGTAATGATCAGAAAAAGGCTAGGCAGAGTGGGCCAAGTCAGGCAGCAAGGCCCATGACTGCTAATCAGAAACCGGTTCAGTGTAATCGTTGTGGAAAAGCCCATTGGGGAGGTTGTTGGACTGATGAGCGAGGTTGCTTTGAATGTGGGTCTTTGGAGCACCGCGTGAGGGATTGTCCCCGGAAGCGAGCTCAGAATTAGCAATGGGGCAGAACCGTACTCAGGATAGAAGTGTGGGACCACAGAGAGGTCGTGGTAATGATAGAGGGGGGAATAGTGCTAATCGTGGTCGCGAACTCGAGGCGGAGGCACAGAAATATCAGAGCAAGGCTGACTGGCTCGGTCTATGCAAATGAGCCATCGCGAGGAGGGTGATGCACCGGATGTCATAACCGGTACGTTCCTGATTTTTGGTTTTCCTTTTGTTGCATTAATTGATGTGGGTTCAATGCATTCATACGTAGCGAGTAGTGTGGTAGAGACTTTGAACCTAGACTCGAGGCTAACGCACGGAGATGACGTAATTAGCCCTTTAGGCCATTCTCTAGTTGTGAACAAGCTTTTTAGGGATGTACCCCTAGAACTCCAAGGGTCGATTCATGGTCGATCCGATGGAACTACTGTTTGGGAGTTCGATTTGATCCTTGAATAGACTGGCTGGTTAGGTACCAAAGCGAGGTTGGATTACGCTACTAAGTGCATGGTTCTTAAGATGGTAGAAGGGATGAAGTGGTTATGATCGGTGTCGAAGAAATTACCTCTAATGTGGTGTCGGCCTTGAAGGTGAAAAGATGGTTAGGAAAGGGTGTGAGGCGTTTATAGTTCGAATTTGTGCCTTGGAGGCTAAGGAGTCAACGATTGAAAAGGTCCGAACAGTAGGGGAATTCATTAATGTATTCCCAAAAGAACTTCCGGGTTTGCCTCCAGACCGAGAAGTCGAATTCGGTATAGATTTACTACCTAAAACAGCACCTGTATCTATAGCACCGTATCGAATGGCACCAAAGGAATTGGTGGAGCTGAAGGCTCAAATTCAGGAGCTCTTGGATAGGGGGTTTATTCGACCTAGTATATCTCCGTGGGAGCGCCTGTGTTGTTCGTCAAGAAGAAGGACGGTTCTATGCGGATGTGCATCGACTACCGTCAGTTAAACAAGTTAACGATCAAAAACAAGTATCCGTTGCCTAGGATCGATGACTTGTTTGACCAACTGAAGGGTGCGTCGATATTCTCAAAGATTGACCTTAGGTCGAGTTATCATCAATTAAAGGTGAAGGAAGTTGATGTTCACAAGACGGCATTTCGAACTCGGTATGGGCATTACGAGTTCCTAGTGATGCCATTCGGGTTGACCAATGCACCGGCGGCATTCATGGACTTAATGAATAGGGTATTTCAACAGTACTTGGACCAATTTGTCGTAGTGTTCATAGACGACATATTGGTTTACTCAAAGACGGAGGAGGAGCACGACAAGCATTTGCGAGTAGTTCTGCAAGTACTGAGGGAGAAGTAGTTATATGCCAAATTCAGTAAGTGCGAATTTTGTCTAAGGGAGGTGGTTTTCTTGGGTCACGTGGTGTCGCGGAAGGGATTAGAGTGGATCCCGCAAGATTGAAGCGGTGTTGGATTGGCGCCTAAGTCGGTGGCGAGAGATTCAAGTTTTCGGGTCTAGCTGTGTACTATAGAAGGTTTGTGGAAGGATTCTCATTAATTCTTTCGCACTGCTAACTAAGCTATTGAGGAAGGGAGTACCATTTGTTTGGTCAGAAAAGCAGCAAGAAAGTTTTGATAAGTTGAGAAAGATTCTGACAGAAGCTCCGGTCTTGGTACAGCCTGAGGCAGGGAAGTTGTTTGAGTTCTTGTGATGCGTCCCATACGGGGTTGGGATGTGTATTGATGCAGGAAGGGAAGGTAGTAGCCTATGCATCCCGTCAGCTAAGACCGCATGAGGTTAACTACCCAACTCACGACTTGGAGTTAGCAGTAGTGGTCTTCGCCTTGAAAATATGGAGACATTATCTTTATGGGGAGAAGTCGATAGTTTACACGGATCATAAGAGTCTAAGGTATCTCTTGACCCCAAAAGACTTGAACTTAATGCAGCGCCGATGGATTGAACTGTTAAAGGACTACGACTGTTCCATCGAGTATCATCCGGGTAAGGCTAACGTGGTGGTCGACGCGTTAAGTCGGAAGGTCGTGGCGAACTTAAGAGCGACGTTTGCTCATTTAAGTCTATCTGACGATGGAAGTCTTTTGGCGAGCTGCAAGTTAAGCCAACTTGGATCGAGGAGATTAAGGATAAGCGGTTGGTAGATTTAGGGATTGAATGCAAAGAGATTGCAAGTCCAAAATGGTGGTATGGAAGGGTATAGTTTGACTGATCATGGTGTATTATGTTTTCAAGGACTACCAGATGCCGAGGGATGTAGAGTCGAGGCGAAGAATTCTCCAAGATGCACATAGCAGCCCATACGCTATGCATCCGGTAGGAAGCAAGATGTATAGAGATTTACGGAATAATTACGGTGGCGGGTTGAAGCGTGAGGTGACCGAGTTCGAGGAAGGTGTCCGACATGTCAAGAAAGTTAAGGTGAACATCGGTTGCCATCGTGGTTACTTCAACCAAGAAGATTCCTCAATGGAAGTGGGAGCGGATCACTATGGATTTCGTCAATGGCTACCCTTCACGCCCAAAGAAGAAAGATGCGATTTGGGTAATCGAGACCGCGACTAAATCACTCACTTCGTCCGGTGAGAATGGATTACTCACCCGAAGCTAGCAAAGTTGTATGTGGCGAGATAGTCGATTGCATGGTGTGCCCGTGTCAATTATCTCGGATAGGGACCCAAGGTTCACTTCGAGGTTTTGGAAAGCGTTGCATCAAACTTTGGGTATACGATTGGATTTCAATCTGACTTTCCATCCGCAAATCGACGGGCAATCGAAAGGGTCATACAAATTTTAGAGGATATCTTTGAGGGTTGTGTCTTGGAATTTCGAGGTAGTTGGGAGAAATTTTACCATTAGCCGAAGTTCGCCTATAATAATAGTTACCAAGCGAGTATTCGATGGCACCATACGAAGCCTTGTATGGACGAAAATGCGAACTCGGCGTGTTGGATGAGTTGGGTGAACGACAAGTGTTGGGCCCGAGTTGGTTGCGAAATGGAGGACAAAGTTAGGGTGATTCAGGCTCGTCTTAAGGAAGCATCAGATAGACAGAAGTCTTATGCTGATCTGAAGCGCAAAGAAATAGAGTATGATGTAGAAGACAAGGTTTTCCTGAAGGTATCACCTTGGAAAAAGGTGTTGAGATTTGGGCAAAAAGGAAAGCTAAGCCCAAGGTTCATTAGCCCATATACAGTGTTGAAGCGAGTAGGACCGATAGCTTATCAGCTCGAACTGCCGACGGAGTTAAGTTAGATCCATAACGTCTTTCATGTATCGATGCTTAGGCGGTATCGGTCAGATCCATCACACGTGGTGCCTGTGGCAGAAATTGAGGTCAACTCGGACTTATCGTTCTAGGAAGAACCGGTTCAGATTTTGGATTGGGATGTAAAGGTTTTGCGTAAGAAGTCAGTGCCCTTAGTGAAAGTGCTATGGCAGAACCATGGTGCAGAGGAAGCTACGCGGGAACCCGAAGATGTGATCTGCAAACAATACCCCACCTCTTTTGACCAGGTAATTTCGAGGACGAAATTCTTTTAAGGGGGTAGAACTGTAACATCCTAAACATGGGGTTATTTGTATTTGCATTATTTTGCTTGTGTTGAATGGCTGAGATAATATTTATGGAATGATAAGATTTTATTTAGGGCCTTGAGTTGGCTCGGAATAGTAGGAAATATTATTTATAAAGCTTTAAAGGTGGATAGCCTTGGTAGTTAGGGGTTACAAGAAAAAAAGTGGAGTATTTGACACAGAAAGGGCCTTGGAAAAGTGGCAATAGTGAGGCCACTTAAGTGCTGCAAGTGACGCCATCTAGGAACAAGGGAGAGCCTTGGTTCGAGTCATGAAATTCCCTTTTTTGTTTCTTATTTTGACGGTAAGAGAGAGAGAGAATTACTTAATTTAAATTCTTGGAATAAAAAGGATAATATGAGCATTTTTTTATTATTATTAATTCTAAGGATAATAGAAGATAAAAAAGACATTGGTTGGATTATTATTTGATTAAGGGGGGATTAATTCAAATTAGTTTGAATTAAATTAAATGAGTGGCTTGGAGTAAAATAAGGTGATTGACCGAGTTTGAACTCCTTGGTCAATAGGAGTGGACGGCAAGCTTGAAGGGGGGTGCCGAATGCCTATAAAACATCAGCCTACCACCTTGCCTCTCTTTTCGTCATTTTTGCCAAAGTGCCGAAATCCCTAACCCTTCATTTGTTCTTCTTTTATTTTCTTCATTCTCTCAAACCCTTCAAATTAAACTTTTAACACCTTTTCCTCCATTATTTTCTTTCTCCCCTTGGCCGAATACACTCTCTTGGAAGTGCTGATTTCCTTTCCTTCTATTTACTCACTTTGGCCGAATAGTATAGTGGCATAGACACTTCGGGATTTCGCTAGTATTTAATCAATTGGTAAGGTAAGTAAGGTTGGCCGAATGCCTATGTTCCCTTTCCCTATCTTTATCGACTTTTTAAGGATTAAGGGCCGACGTCGGCATTTATTTACAAGGTGCTAAGTATCTATTTTGAAAACCAAATCTGTCTAGGTGTTCCGGGATTTTGGAGATCGACTAAGCAAGCCATCATTCGGGATGAAACGGGTGGTAAGTGGTGGTAAGGATTGATTTTCATAAGATTTAGCTTTCAAGGATTTAAAGCCGAAGGCTATTAGCTTTATTTATTAACCGATGGTAGTTGGTGAAGCGTATTCGGAATCGGTGTTGTGATTAGTATCCAAAAGCGAGAAGGTAAGGATTCGGGTTCCAAAAGATGACCCCCTTTAAATTATTTGATTTGGCCGAATATCCTAACCCATGTATTTGGCCGAATATGGGGACAAGTAGATCTAGTGTGACCTACTCCTCCATTCGGGATTTAGATTATTCGTGGGCGATAGGTGTGTACATACACACTTATAACAATTAATAAACTGTATTAAGTACATGTTGTATGTAAATCTGATTTATGTAAATACGAATTTAGTACCTTAATGGTACAAGCGAGGATCTCGGTAAGTCTCTGTCAATATGAGATTGATAATAATGCTTTTGGGAAGCATAGCTTATGTGATACATGTGATAAATGTATGTTGTTATAAACTCTGTTATAATATGATTTGATATGGGTTGATGAGTGGAGGGGGCAGTATTATTAGTGTCGACGGACACCAGTGTTTTGGTAAAACACTATGACTACGGTCACCAGAGGTTTGGTACCTCCGGAGGTTTGGCACCTCATAGCGTCTCGTCCACGTGGCTTAGCACCACCGTGGGTTGGCCCCACTTTGAGATATGGGATTGACGCGGTGATTTGGCATCACGCGATGGGTTGGCCCCATCAACCGATTTGTGTCTTCAACACCGGAGGTTTGGCACCTCCAAAGGATTTGGTATCACATCCGTGACTATACGCTACAGTGGTTTGGCACCACCAGTGGTTTGGTACCACAATGGGGTAGACAGAGGCGTTTGGTTGGCTAGGTTGGGTATATGTCTTAATGCATGATTAATGTGTTATATAGTGTGTATGATGTGGTATTTACCGGGGAAGGGTTACATCTGTAACATCCTCGATAATTGGGGCTATGCATTTTACATAATTGAATGATGTTGCATGCTTAATCTTTATTAAGTGCAATTTTGGAAGTTATTTGAGCTTCATTTATTAAGTGAATGCTTTGCTAAGCTTTTAATTTCTATTAATTAGAGAGAGAACTAAGTTATTAAGGCCTTAAGAATTGATGATGAGAAGTTCTAATATAAGTTAAGTAATTGGCAAAGTGGTTAAGATACATGGGTGTGTTCTTGAGGTACAAGGTTCGAATCTCCTAGCTAACATTAGGGAGATTTTTAATTTTTTTGTTTACTTCCTTGTAAGTGTCGGCCAAGAATATTCTAGAGTAGATGAGCTTTCATCCATTTTTGGCTTGTTGACCATGAGAAAAAGGAAGTTAAAGAACATAAGGCATAGAATCACAAATTCATGATAAGATGAGGGGGACAAAGGCATGAAATAGGGCTATGTTTTGGGGATGTGTTCATGGTCATTTGACCATGAACCTAGACGCATGAAGGCTAAGGAGAGGCTTAGTTGTGTAGTAAATTCTTTGGATATGATGGGAAGAAACAAGGAGGAAAAAGGGGATATGTTGGCATTGATGTGGTAGAATTTATGCTTTGCCATTAGGGGAAAAGTTAGCCAAAAGCCTAGGTTGTCCATCTTTTCTCATTTTTCTCCAAAAATTCTCTCCTAGCCGAATGTGCCATAGAGTTTAGGTAAAAACTCTCTTTTGTTTTAGCTTTCATCCTTTTGACCAAATTTTCTTCTTTTGGCCGAATGTACCATAGTCATTTTGGTACATTTTCACTTTTGATTTAGCCTCAATTGCTTGAACCAAATACAATTTTCCTTCTCTCATCTTTCTTTTCAAAACCGAAACTACAAAGTTCATTGAGCCAATTTCTTCATTTCTTCCTCCTTGGCCGAATGTGCAAAGACTCCTAAACATATTTCTTTTCATTTGAGAAAACACCATCATCATCTCTTTCTTCTCTTTCTCTTTTCTTCCTTCTTTCTTTCTTTTCATTCTCTTTTCATTCTCTTTCTTCTTTCTCTTCAAAACCGAATCCATTATTTTGAAGCCACCATTTTTATTCTTTTATTTTGTGAAGGCCGAATCATCATTCTCTTTTCTTTTTTTTCAAGCCGAACTTCCAAGTGATCAAAGTAAGATGCTATCATTTATTTTCATCACTTCCTTTCACTTGAATAAGATTGGAAATCATAATCTTTTATTTCTCTCTTAGGTCAATCTCTTGAAAAGATTTTGAAAGGAACTTTGTTGAAGACAACCTTAAGTGACCATTCGAATCATCAAGGTAAGACTACTATTTTGGATTATATCAATTTCTTTAGATAGACTACTAATCTAAGTTATTTTTAGGAGCGATCTAAGATCATCAAGATAGGTAAGAAAAGAGCCGTTCGAAGTGTTTGGAAGAGAGGAGGTATTCCTTTACCATCGAACTACAAGCGAAGAGCAGTATCGGGGGTTAGAGATTTTCCACCCGGTTGTGGACCCTCTGCAAACGAGGATCGATTATTCGAAGTAGTGCGTACAACCGAACCACTCTACGTTGGTGGAATACCGGCGGGTTTTGATCCATCTAGTGGAGAAAAACCGCAAATAACTGTCATTCGTGAATCCGAGGGTAAGGATTTAGATCCATCGTTTATAAGTAGAGTTTTTGCTAACAATAGTATATACTAACCAAGTGTGTTAATCATCTAGGTGTGGACGAGCTAGAGAGTATTGTGCTCACTGTTACTAGGTGTGTAACCATACATTAAAATTTCCATAGATTTATATTATTAAAAAGTGATTATATGATAGTATGTTTTGATTGTGGATACCAATTATTGGTATACAAAATTCAGGTATGTTACCCAATATTTCGTTTATTTTGATATGTGCATCAATATGAAATAAGCATGACTATATTATGATTTGTGGGTACATAGCATGAAAATCTGATTTGATATGTATGTGCATGGGCATATGGGTATGTTTTGTAAAGGAGGAAGTATTCTGGTGGTTTTACCACAATTCTGGTGACTTCGGTCACATATGTGAAATTGGTGACTTGGTCCCATATTTGACTCTGGTGGCTTTGTCACATATTTGGACTTTGGTCGGTGACTTGGTCACATCTGCTTTGGTGGCTTTGCCACAATAAGGGCGATGTGCATGTTGATCTGCAAGAATCGCCTTCGATGGTGTGTAGCAGATGGAGGTCGATTTAGTAATCCCACACTTGTCTTTGGTTGGTACAGGGTGTGTAGCGGATGGATATTTAGGTTGGGCCGGCTTGCATTTCATTTCATATACATATCCTTGTAACATTATATGACTATTACTTGATCTCGCTTTAAAATGGGCCTTTGGGCTAAATTTGAGTAAAATGGGCCTTTGGGCTAAATTTGAGTAAAATGGGCCTTTGGGCTAGATTTGAGCTAAAATGGGCCTTAGGGCCAAATATTTGATTAAATGGGCCTATGGCCATATGTGAAAAATTTTGGGTTTGAAAGCATTTCATAAAATGGGCTTTTAGTGTATGTGTTATACATTGAGTTTATGACTCACCCATTTTTATGGGATAACTTTTCAGATAACTCATAGTGCGATGGATCGGGACTGCAAGGATTTCGAGGTGGCGGTGCTCGTAATAAGTATTATGGAGATTTTCCAACTTAAACTCTTTAGTTTAAATTTTATTACTTAGACTTTAATTTGGGTTGCCAATATTATGTAATAAGGCCATTATAAATTATCTTTAATTTTGTGTTTGGATTTATTTTAAATTCGCTATGAATAATTATCAAATATCTAAATGGTTTTCGATAAATTATTTAAAATGTGTTTGATAATCTTATATAAATGTTTTCAAAGAAATGTTCTTAAGTTTGGTTTCCTTTTATTTTATTAATTCCTTTTAAAAAAATAATGTTTCGCTAAAGTTTTACTTGAGGAACATACCAAATCCGGTTGGGCTTTTTAATGGGTTTGGGGTGTTTCAACTTGGTATCGAGCCAGATTTAAACTCTCGGCCTTGGGTTTTGAAGCCCACAACGTTTTCAAAATTTGGCCCAAAAGATTTTGAAAGTTTTTCTTAAGTTAAATGGTTTTATAAGAGCATGGCACTCGAATTCTCGCCAGATCCATCGGTATGTACCTTCATTTGATAAATGATATGAATGTTTGATAAGCCTAAGGAAACTTTAGAGACATGGACCCTAGGTGTATGTGTGCTACTACGAAAACCACCGAATATCTGTTTACAAGACTTTCTTCTAATAAGAAGTGAAAAGATTCTAATACATAAGACTTTTCGTAAAAAAAGCAGATAAGATACGTAGTAGACATGAGCTCTAGGGACGAGGTCGTCGTGGACATGGAAGAGGAAGGATGATTGTTTGAACCAGTTTGTCGGTCAAGGTTCGAGAATGAAGCTCCACCACCCTGTTGTTAGCGACTTTCAAGAACAAAATGAAGGAGGTGACGCAAGATCACAAGTCAGGCTGCGAGTTTTAGAGAGTAGCGAAGCTAGTTCGAAGTGGATCTCTAAGTCTCATGGTGAGAGACTTAGATCGAATGGAGCTGAGGTTTTCAGAGGAGTATCTGGAGTAGCTCCAAACGTAGCTGAATATTGGTTGGAAGCAGTCGAGAGGATCATGGATGATATAGACTGCACTGATGAAGAGAAATTGAAAGGAGCTATTTCACTTCTTCGTGATGAAGCCTACCAGTGGTGGCTTACTATCAAGGAAAGTACCCCTGTGGATCGTCTGGATTGGGGTATTTTAAAGTGAAATTTGAGGGAAAATATGTTGGAGCTAGCTACATCGACTCTCGAGAGGAAGTCATTTCAACACGGTACAAGGAAACAAGTCGATAGTGAATATGAAGCGAAATTTTGCGACTTAGCCGTTATGCCGGAGGATAGTGGCTACGGAATATGAACGCTAGGTCGATTTGAAGATGGACTTAGAGATGAGCTAAGAGTGATGATTGCTCCACATCGTGAAAGGGATTTTGCAATCTTAGTGGAAAGGGCAAGAATTGCTGAAGAGGCTAAACGGACTGAGAGATGTAACCGGATGAGGTCGAGCAAGAATAAGAGAAGCTTTGGGTCTTGGGTCTTCCGGAACTTTCGGAAGAAATCAAGGAATGATGGACCGCGAGGTCGATGTGATCGCTACTGGAGTGCAAAGTCGTACTTGTTCTCGGTGTGGGAAAATGCACTCGGGTGAATCCGAAGAGAAACCGCGGATGTTTCAAGTGCGGTTCAAAGGATCACATGATCAAGGATTGTCCGATGAACTCGGAGAAGAACCGTCCAAAGAAATCGTGGTGTTAATCAAGTCGATAGAAGTGGTCAACAAACCGATAAGAGGCCGTGGTCCCAATGGAAGGGCAATGGTTCGGTAGAGGTCGTGGAACTTGGCGCGAGGCAAGTGGAAATTCGAGGCGAGACAACCAGATTGGTGTATGCATTCGCCGCAGAAGAAAACGACGCCTTTTGATGTTATCACGCATGCGTTTCGATTTCGGGTTTCCTTTATTGCTTTGATAGATATAGGGTCAACTCATTCCTATATCGCTAGTGAAGTATCTCGGGACTTTGCATGTGACTTCAAATCGCACCTAGGAAGATGACTGTATTTAGTCCTCAGGATGCATGAGTTGTAGACAAACTCTTTAAGGAAGTGCCTCTAGAAGTTCAAGGGATACAGTTTCCAGCTGATTTAATGGAGTTGCCATTCGGAGAATTTGACCTAATTTTAGGCATGGACTGGCTTGTAAAGTACCGTGCAAATGTGGATTGCGCTGCTAAGAGAATGTCCTTAAGAACTCTTGATGATAAGGAAGTTGTAGTGATGGGCGAAAGACGGAACTACTTATCTAATGTAGTATCCGCTCTTAAGGCGGAAAGGATGGTTAAGAAAGGATGCGAAGCTTTTCTGATGTTGGTGAATGCTTTGGAGGCTAAGGAAGCAAATCATTAATGAAGTCGGACGGTGAAGGAATTTGTAGATGTTTTCGGAAGAACTTCGTGGTTGCCTCCGGATCGTGAGGTAGAATTCGGATAGACTTATTGTTCGAACGGCGCCAGTTTCTATTGCTCCATATAGAATGGCACCGAAGGAATTGGTTGAGCTTAAGGCTCAGATTCAGGAGTTGCTTGATCGTGGATTCATCCGACCTAGTGTGTCTCCATGGGGAGCACCGGTCCTATTCGTGAAGAAGAAGGACGGATCGATGAGGATGTGTATAGACTACCGGCAGTTGAATAAGCTGACTATCAAGAACAGGTATCCTTTGCCCAGGATCGACGACTTGTTCGATCAGCTTAAAGGAGCTGCGGTATTCTCTAAAATTGATCTAAGGTCGGGGTATCATCAGCTTAAAGTGAAAGAAGCGGATATCCATAAGACGGCTTTCCAACCGAGATATGGCCATTATGAATTTACGGTAATGCCATTCGATTGACGAACGCCACCAATTGCTTATGGATATGATGAATCGGATTTTCAGCCCTACTTGGATCTGAGTTGTCGTGGTATTCATAGACGACATCCTGGTGTATTCTAAGTCCGAAGTGGAACATGATGAGCATCTCCGGATTGTGCTACGAGTTTTAAGGGAGAAGAAGCTGTACGCCAAATTCAGTAAGTGTGAATTTTGGTGAAAGAAGTTGCATTTTTAGGACATGTGGTATCTGCGGAAGGATTAGGTGGATCCTCTAAGATCGAGGTCGTGTTAGATTGGAAACCACCTAAGTCCGTGAATCGAGGTTCGTAGTTTCTTGGGTTTAGCCGGATATTACCAAGATTCGTGAAGGGTTTTCATCAATAATTTGCACCTTTAACGAAATTGCCGAGGAAGGAAGTACCTTTTGTGTAATGATAAGCGAAGAGAGTTTTGAGAAGCTCAAGAAAGTTTTGACTAAGCTCTGCTTTGATTCAAATTGAAGCAGAAAAGATTTTGTCGTGTATTGCGATGCTTCTCACACGGATTAGGATGTGTTTTAATGCAAGGCGGAAAGGTAGTTGCGATCGTCTCGCGATTGAGACCGCATGAAGTTAATTACCCGACGCACGACTTGGAGTTAGCAGTTGTAATCTTTGCTCTTAAGGTTTGGAGACATTACTTATATGGGGAAAAGTCGTTGATATATACGGACCACAAAAGTCCGAAATATCTCTTGACTCGGAAAGAACCGAATTTGAGGCGGAGAAGGTGGATAGAGTTGTTAAAAGACTACGATTGTTCTATCGAGTACCATCCGGCAAGGCGAATGTGGTGGCGGATGCTCTAAGTCGAAAAGTGGTGTCGATTTGAGAGCGATGTTTGCACATCTTAGTCTCTACGATGATGGAAGCTTGTTGGCGTAACTTCAAAGTTGCCGACATGGTTAAGTCAAGTGAAAGAGAGGCAATTAATAGATGAAGATCCGAGTGAAAAGCTTGACAGTGCAGTGGGAAATTGGAAGATTTTGGTATTAACAGTGAAGGGGTATTGTGCTTCAAAGGTAAAGTCCGTATGCTTGGGGATCGTGGAGTTGAGGCAAAGATACTTCGTGAATCGCATGGTAGCCCTTATGCTATGCATCCCGGAGGAAGTAAGTTATATCGAGACTTGCGAGATCGGTTTTGGTGGCCTGGTCTTAAGCGGGAAGTTACGGAGTTTGTAGGAAGTGCTTGACGGTCGCAAGTTAAGGTGAACATCAAGTACCTTCGGATTACTTCACCGATAAAGATTCCGCAGTGGAAGTGGAGAGAATCACCATGGACTTTGTTAGTGGGCTTCCTCTTACGCCGACTAAGAAAGACTCCATTTGGGTGATAGTGGATCGGTTGTGAAATCGCACATTTTATTCCGATTCGGGTTGATTACTCTTTGCGTAAATTGGCAAAATTATATGTGGCTGAAATTGTGAGATTGCATGGAGTGCCGTTGTCGATAATTTCGGACAGAGATCCGAGATTTACGTCACGATTTTGGAAAGCATTGCATCAAGCTTTGGGCACCAAATTGGACTTCAGTACGGCATTTCATCCTCAGTCAGACGGTCAGTCCGAAAGAGTAATCCAGATCTTAGAAGATATGTTAAGGGGTTGTGTGATAGATTTCAAAGGAAGTTGGGAGGAATTCTTACCGTTGGCGAATTTATGTACAACAACAGCTTCAATCCAAGATACGGATGGCACCGTATGAAGCACTATATGGACTAAGTGTCGCACTCCTACGTGTTGGATGTAATTAGGGAACGATGATTTTGGGTCGAGAGATAGTGTCCGAATCGAAGAAAAGGTTAAGGTAATCCGGGCTCGGTTAAAGGAAGCATCGATGCAGACAAAAATCGACGCAGATTTAAAACGGAAAGAAATAGAGTATGCGATGGGAGACCAAGTTTTCCTAAAGGTTTCACCTTGGAAAAGGTGTTGAGATTTGGACGTAAAGGAAACTAAGTCCTGTGTTCATTGGACCTTATCGGATTGTGAAGCGGGTCGGATCTGTGGCATATCGCTTAGATTTGCCTTGAATTGAAGCAAATGCGATGTGTTTCATGTTTCAATGTTACGCCGCTTCCGATCGGATCCATCTCATATAGTACCGTTGAGGAGGTGGAATTAAGATCGATTTGTCATATGAAGAGGAGCCAATTCAAATTCGAGCGAGATGTAAAGGTTTTACGGAGAAAATCAGTTCCTCGTTAAGGTATTATGGCGAAATCATGGATCGTAAGAAGCTTCGTGGGAAGCAGGAGGAAGCGATCGACAAGCAATACCCTCACTTATTCCAGACAGGTAATTTCGGGGACGAAATTATTTTAAGGGGGGTAGAACTGTAACATCCTGATAATTAGGGGCTATGCATTTTACATAATTGAATGATGTTGCATGCTTAATCTTTATTAAGTGCAATTTTGGAAGTTATTTGAGCTTCATTTATTAAGTGAATGCTTTGCTAAGCTTTTAATTTCTATTAATTAGAGAGAGAACTAAGTTATTAAGGCCTTAAGAATTGATGATGAGAAGTTCTAATATAAGTTAAGTAATTGGCAAAGTGGTTAAGATACATGGGTGTGTTCTTGAGGTACAAGGTTCGAATCTCCTAGCTAACATTAGGAGATTTTTAATTTTTTGTTTACTTCCTTGTAAGTGTCGGCCAAGAATATTCTAGAGTAGATGAGCTTTCATCCATTTTTGGCTTGTTGACCATGAGAAAAAGGAAGTTAAAGAACATAAGGCATAGAATCACAAATTCATGATAAGATGAGGGGGACAAAGGCATGAAATAGGGCTATGTTTTGGGGATGTGTTCATGGTCATTTGACCATGAACCTAGACGGCATGAAGGCTAAGGGAGAGGCTTAGTTGTGTAGTAAATTCTTTGGATATGATGGGGAAGAAACAAGGAGGAAAAAGGGGGATATGTTGGCATTGATGTGGCCGAATTTATGCTTTGCCATTAGGGGGGAAAAGTTAGCCAAAAGCCTAGGTTGTCCATCTTTTCTCATTTTTCTCCAAAAATTCTCTCCTAGCCGAATGTGCCATAGAGTTTAGGTAAAAAACTCTCTTTTGTTTTAGCTTTCATCCTTTTGACCAAATTTTCTTCTTTTGGCCGAATGTACCATAGTCATTTTGGTACATTTTCACTTTTGATTTAGCCTCAATTGCTTGAACCAAATACAATTTTCCTTCTCTCATCTTTCTTTTCAAAACCGAAACTACAAAGTTCATTGAGCCAATTTCTTCATTTCTTCCTCCTTGGCCGAATGTGCAAAGACTCCTAAACATATTTCTTTTCATTTGAGAAAACACCATCATCATCTCTTTCTTCTCTTTCTCTTTTCTTCCTTCTTTCTTTCTTTTCATTCTCTTTTCATTCTCTTTCTTCTTTCTCTTCAAAACCGAATCCATTATTTTGAAGCCACCATTTTTATTCTTTTATTTTGTGAAGGCCGAATCATCATTCTCTTTTCTTTTTTTTTTTCGTCGAACTTCCAAGTGATCAAAGTAAGATGCTATCATTTATTTTCATCACTTCCTTTCACTTGAATAAGATTGGAAATCATAATCTTTTTATTTCTCTCTTAGGCCGAATCTCTTGAAAAGATTTTGAAAGGAACTTTGTTGAAGACAACCTTAAGTGACCATTCGAATCATCAAGGTAAGACTACTATTTTGGATTATATCAATTTCTTTAGATAGACTACTAATCTAAGTTATTTTTAGGAGCGATCTAAGATCATCAAGATAGGTAAGAAAAGAGCCGTTCGAAGTGTTTGGAAGAGAGGAGGTATTCCTTTACCATCGAACTACAAGCGAAGAGCAGTATCGGGGGTTAGAGATTTTCCACCGGTTGTGGACCCTCGCAAACGAGGATCGATTATTCAAGAAGTCGCATAAACCGAACCACTCTCACGTTGGTGGAATATCGGGGTTTTGATCCATCTAGTGGAGAAAACCGCAAATAACTTGTCATTCGTGAATCTGAGGGTAAGGATTTAGATCCATCGCTTATAAGTAGAGTTTTGCTAACAATAGTATATACTAACCAAGTGTGTTAATCATCTAGGTGTGGACGAGCTAGAGAGTATTGTGCTCATTGTTACTAGGTGTGTAACCATACATTAAAAATTTCCATAGATTTATATTATTAAAAGTGATTATATGATAGTATGTTTTGATTGTGGATACCAATTATTGGTATACAAAATTCAGGTATGTTACCCAATATTTCGCTTATTTTGATATGTGCATCAATATGAAATAAGCATGACTATATTATGATTTGTGGGTACATAGCATGAAAATCTGATTTGATATGTATGTGCATGGGCATATGGGTATGTTTTGTAAAGGAGGAAGTATTCTGGTGGTTTTACCACAATTCTGGTGACTTCGGTCACATATGTGAAATTGGTGACTTCGGTCCCATATTTGACTCTGGTGGCTTCGGTCACATATTTGGACTTCGGTCAGGTGACTTCGGTCACATCTGTTTTGGTGGCTTTGCCACAATAAGGGCGATGTGCATGTTGATTGCAAAGAATCGCCTTCGATGGTGTGTAGCGGATGGAGGTCGATTTAGTAATCCCTACGGTGTCAGTGGTTGGTACGGGGGTGTGTAGCGGATGGATATTTAGGTTGGGCCGGGCTTGCATTTCATTTCATATACATATCCTTGTAACATTATATGACTATTACTTGATCTGCTTTAAAATGGGCCTTTGGGCTAAATTTGAGTAAAATGGGCCTTTGGGCTAAATTTGAGTAAAATGGGCCTTTGGGCTAGATTTGAGCTAAAATGGGCCTTAGGGCCAAATATTTGATTAAATGGGCCTATGGCCATATGTGAAAAATTTTGGGTTTGAAAGCATTTCATAAAATGGGCTTTTTAGTGTATGTGTTATACATTGAGTTTATGACTCACCCATTTTTATGGGATAACTTTTCAGATAACTCATAGTGCGATGGATCTAGACATGAAGGATTTTGAGGTGGCGGTGCTCGTAATAAGTATTATGGAGATTTTCCAACTTAAACTCTTTAGTTTAAATTTTATTACTTAGACTTTAATTTGGGTTGCCAATATTATGTAATAAGGCCATTATAAATTATCTTTAATTTTGTGTTTGGATTTATTTTAAATTACGCTATGAATAATTATCAAATATCTAAATGGTTTTCGATAAATTATTTAAAATGTGTTTGATAATCTTATATAAATGTTTTCAAAGAAATGTTCTTAAGTTTGGTTTCCTTTTTATTTTATTAATTCCTTTTAAAAAATAATGTTTCCGCTAAAGTTTTACTTGAGGAACATACCAAATCCGTTGGGCTTTTTGGGTAGGGTTTGGGGTGTTTCACATCTTGAGTCTTGGTGACTCACCTTCTCCTTTATTTTTTCAGGTGACACATAGTTCATGGATATGGAGCCGAGGGACTTGAGGTGGCCATGCGGTGGAATTTTAAATTTATTAGACTTTGAAATTGGTTCTTTACATTTTTCTTTATTTTGGTTGATTTTAATTGGGTTGTAATAAGGCCTCCTAAAATTAATTTATTCTTGTGATATGTTTGAATATTCGCTTCAAACTTTATGTTTATAAGAATGAATCCACATGTTTTTCCAAAGTAATCGAAAAAGGGTTTTCAAGTACCATCAGGTACATATAAAATGTACTTAATAACTTGACTTAACAAATATTTTCAAAATAAAAGCAAGTATAAGATTTGTACACCTCAACTGTTTTTAACAAAATGATATCTTTTATCAAAAACTTAAATCGAGTTTTAAATGATTTCAAAAGGTTTTTCTCTGTAGCAAACCAAATTCGGTCGAAGTGTTTGGGCCGGGTTTGGGTCATTACAATTGGTATCGAGCCAGTTCAATACTCTACTGGGGCCCAAGGCCCAAAAATGTTTTGGTAGGCCTTTTTGAAGTATTTTTGGGTTTTTGAACAGCATGGCACCGAGTCCCCGGCACCTATCCACCCAGGTAAGTGTTCCTAACTTCTGTATGACTTATTTTCTGTAGAAGGGTAGGAAGCATGGAACGTAGAATAGACTTATAGGAATTTGAACCCTAGGATTAGACTACTCAAACATAAACGGAGCATAAGACTTAATGAACTCAACCAACCTATGACCAAGTCACTGAGCTAGGGTGTGGTAACCTCTGTACGCATGTCTAGGATTGGATCCGGAAGAGCCTGGTATTTAAGCAGTCCGAGTGACTCACCACCTCTTCAAGTATATTTCAGGATATTGATTCAAGTATTGATGTGCATAGGCGGTGGAGGAGTGTTCCTGTTTAAGAGTAGATCTAGCATTATAATGACCTTTAACCCATATCATCACCACGGATTAGGGTTACAAGGCATTACCAAGCTTAACACGATCATAGTAACTAGTTACCAATATAAAGTCATAGCCGAATGCATTAAAGATAATGATGTACTTTCATGACATGCTTTAAACATTAACTTACATATCACAAATCTATATCATCAATTTCATATATAAGTAAGTTTTTATCAAATAGTAAATGTACTATTCATTTTGCCATTTTGGTTACAATAGCCGAACATGCACATTTACTCTTATTCAATTTACCAACAGTGCATCGAACATTTAAGATATATATACATATATGCCAAATCTTTACTAATTGCTAAAAACATCTAACTATGTTATTGGTCCATGCTTTATAAGTGACATGACCAAATTACTCAAAAACCAATCATATACATGACCGAAAACATAATAGATCAAACCCCTTACACATATCATTTCCGAATGTACTCAACTTAAGAATATAACCTATAATGTCATTCATACCATTCATGTAACTATATTAATTAAATCACATAAATACCAAAACTAGATGTTCACAAAGATAATTTAATCATTCAAACCTCATATCAAGAATACCATATGAAAATCCAATGAAAATTATAAACTCCAAATTAGATCAATACCATGGCGAATATTTATAAACTTGTATACTACAATTTGATCATTAAAATCCCACATTCAATAGTCACATTCATAAAATATAACATAGTCATCTCTTAACTTAACTAGTAGGTACATATATAATAAAGCAAAAGTATATCCACCAACTATGTAACATCCTGATAATTAGGGGTTATGCATCTTTACTTAATTGAATGTTATTGCATGCCTAATTATGATTGAGTATGTTTTGGAAGTTTATTTTTGAACTTCATTATGTAAGTGATAGCTTAGTGAAATATTAAATTCTTAATAATTAAGATGGAGCTAAGCAAGATAGGCTTTAAGAAATAATGACAAGAGGTTTTAAGCATAAGATGAGTAATTAGCAAAGTGGTAAGGGCGCTTGAATGAGTGCTTGAGGGGAGAGGTTCGAATCCCCTAGGTAGCAAATGGGAGAATTTTATTTTTTGTTTCCTACCCTATAGTGTCAGCCAAGACTCTTCTAGAATGGATGAGCATATTTTTAATTTTGGTTATTTGACCATATGAAAAAGGTAAGCTAGAAGATATGGCATGGAATCATGAAAGGATGGTAAGATAGGGGGGACAAAAGGCTTGAAGTAAGGGCAATGTTTTGGAAGCTTTGTCATGGTCATTTGACCATGAACCTGGTCAGTTTTAGGGGCTAAAGGGGATAGTTAATTGTGATAGCAATTTAAGGGTTGATGGGGAAGAAACAAGGAGGAAAAAGGGGGATAATGTTGGCATAGGTTGGCCGAAATTTTGCTTAGCCATTAGGGTGATAGTTGGCCAAAAACTCTAGCATTTTGTGCATCTTTTCTCATTTCTCCAAAAGCTCTCCTCCTAGCCAAATTTTGCTATTGACATTAGGTAAAAGCTTTACTTTGTTTTGGCTTTCATTTTGACCAATTTTCTCCAAAACCATTGTTCATAGCCGAATGCCTATCTACTCAAAAGAGAAGTTTTGTTTCTCTTTTTTTGGTCTTTTTGCAAATTACTATTCAGTTTGAGAAGCCTTTCTAATTCTTTTCTTCTAAGCAAAACACTTTTCATTCTCTTGTAACCGAAATGTCCTAAAGATCATAAATCTATTTTCTTCATTTCTCCCTCTTGGCCGAATGTGCATAGGTCCCTAAACCTATCTCTTTTCTTTTGGAATCAACATCATCATCATCTTTTCTTCATCTTCTCTTTCTCTCTTCTTTCATTTTTCATTTTCTTTCTTCCTTCTCTCAACCAAAACTACCTTCTACTAAAACCAAAATCAACATTATTTTCATCTCTTTGTCAACCGAATCATCTTCCATTTTGATTTTCTTTCTTTTTTCTTTTATTGAAAATCAAAACCATTTTAGCCATAAATCACTATCTTTTCTATTTTCTTTTGTGCAAACTAAAATCACCAAATCTATTTTTTATTCTCTTCTTTTGTTCAAGGCCAAATCTTCAAGTGATCAAGTAAGGTTTTGTCAATTGTTTTCATTATCTCTTTTTACTATAGTCGATTTAGAAACATAAATCCTCTTATTTTTCTCTCCTAGGCGAATCCTTGGAAGGATTTTAAGGATCTCTTCGAAACCAACATTTAAGAAGTAACCTTTCAAATCATCCAAGGTAAGAATATCACCTTTGGTTATATCAATTTCTTTAGATAGACTATTAATCAATTTTATTTTTACGGGTGATTTTGAGACTAACAAGATAGGTTCGAAAAGAGCAAAGACGGAGTGTTTGGAAGAGAGGAGGTCTTGTTTTACCCTCAAACTACAAACGAAGGGTCAGATCGGCGATAAGAGATTGTCCACTGGTTGTGGACCTCTACTAGCGAAGATCGGTTATTTGAAGTAGTGCGTACAATCGAACCACTTTTGTTGGTGGGTTATCAATGGGTTTTGATCCATCTAGAGGAGAAAAACCACAAATAACGGTAGTTCGAGAATCCGAGGGTAAGGATATAGATCTCCCATCTATAGTAAAGTTTTATTAGTAATGGTGTATACTAACCAAGTGTGATAATTAACTAGGTGTTGACGAGCGAGAAGGTATCGTTCTCACAGTCATAAGGTGTATAACCTTATAATAAAATCTCATAGATCTATTTTTAAATGTGATTATATGACAATGTGTTTGAAAATGATTGTGGATACCATTCATTGGTATACAATATTCAGGTATGTTTACCCCAATATTTCGTTAATTTTGCTCTATGCATAAATGTGATACAAGTATGACTATATTATGATTTTGGGGTAAATGGCATGAAAAATGAATAATATGTATGTGCATGGGCATATGGGTGAATTTGATAAAGGGGAAGTATTCTGGTGGTTTTACCACAATATCCCGTGACTTCGGTCACATATTTGAAATCGGTGACTTGGTCACATATGTGAATCTGGTGACTTGGTCACATATTTGAAATCCGATGACTTGGTCACATATGTGAATCTGGGACTTTGGTCACATATTTGAAATCCGGTGACTTCGGTCACAATTTTGTCTAGTGGCCTTGCCACAAAATTATAAGGCGATGTGCATGTTGATGCGAAAGATCGCCTTCGATGGTGTGTAGTGGATGGAGGTCGATTTAGTAATCCCCACGGTGTGTTTGGTTGGTACGGGTGGTGTGTAGCGGATGAATATTTAGGTGGGCCGGGTTTGCATTTCATTATATGTACATATCCATGTGATTTAAATGATTATTATTTAATCTGCTATGAAAATGGGCTTATGGGCTAAATATGACTTAAATGGGCCTATGGCTATATGTATGATTAATGGGCTTTAAGGCTATGATCAAATGGGCTTTTTAATGTATGTGTTACACATTGAGTTTATGACTCACCCCTTTTGTGGGATAACTTTTCAGATGATTCATAGTGCGATGGATCGGGTCAGCAAGGACTCCGTGGTGGCCAATGCTCATATCAAGTATTTTGGAGATTTTCCAATTTAAACTTATTAAATTTTACTTCTTAGACTTCATTATGGGTTTTTGCTATTTTTATGTAATAAGGCCACTATAAACTATTTTTAAATTTTTGTGTTTGAGATTTATTTTTTTCTGCCATGAATAATTATTAATTAAATAACTAAATGATTTTTGATAAATAATTTAAACTGCTTTTGAAAACAAAATATATTTCAACAATGTTAATAAATTTTCAATAAATTTAGTTTTCGTTAACTTATTATTCCTCTTGAAAATAATGTTTTAAGAAGATACTAATTTATTCTACAATTAAATTTCAAAGTTAATCTGTTTTATTCAGAATCATCAAGTTTTTCTTAAATAAATAAGAGTTTTGCTAAAGTTTTACTCGAGGAACATATCAAATCCGGTTAGACTTTTTGGGCCGGGTTTGGGGTGTTTCAACTTGGTATCAGAGCCCAGTTTTAAACTCTCGGCCTTGGGTTTTGAAGCCCACAACGTTTTCAAAATTTGACCCAAATGACTTTTTGAAAGTTTCTTAAGTTAAATGATTTTATAAGAGCATGGCACTTGAGTTCTCGGCCCAGATCCATCAGGTATGTATCTTTATTGATAAGCGATAGGAATGTATGATAAGCTTAAGGAAACTATACTTTAGAGACATGGACCCTAGGTGTTTGTACACTACTACGGAAAAACCACTGAATATCTATTGCATAAAACTTTACATTAATAAAAGTGAAAAACTCTAATACATAAGACTTTTTCAGTAAAAGCAGATAAGATGCGTAGTAGACATGTGTTCTAGGGGCGTGGTAATCGTGGGACGGAAGAGGAAGAATGGTCGTGTCGGAACCAGTTAGATCTGGTCAAGGTTTCGAGAATGAAGCTCGCCACCATTTGTTGGGGTGGAATTTCAAGAGCAAAATGAAGGAGGCAATCGTTAATAAAGTCGGATCGTGAATGAATTTGTAGATGTTTTTCGAAGAACTTCCGTGTTTGCCTTTGGATCGTGAGGTAGAATTCGGGATTGATTTATTGTTCGAACGCGCCGATTTCTATTGCTCCATATAGAATGGCACCGAATGAGTTAGTTGAACTTAAGGCTCAGATTCAGGAGTTGCTTGATCGTGGATTCATCCAACCTAGTGTATCCCCATGGGGAGAACCGGTCCTATTTGTAAAGAAGAAGGATGGATCGATGAGGATGTGTATAGATTACGGTAGTTGAATAAGTGACCATCAAGAACAAGTATCCTTTGCCAAGGATCGATGACTTGTTCGATCGACAAGGAGCTATGATATTCTCAAAGATTGATCTAAGGTCGGGGTATCATCATCTTAATGTGAAGGAAGTGGATATCCATAAAACGGCTTTCCAGACTAGATATGGACATTATGAATTTCTAGTAATGCCATTCGGATTGATGAACGCCCCAGCTGCGTTCATGGAAATGATGAACCGGATTTTCCAACCTTACTTGGATCAATTCATCGTGGTATTCATAGATGACATCCTGGTGTATTCTAAGTCCGAAGTAAAACATGATGAGCTTCTCCGGATTGTGTTGCGAGTTTTAAGGGAGATTAAACTTTATGCCAAATTCAGCAAGTGTGAATTTTGGCTGAAAGAGGTTGCGTTTTTAGGCCATGTGGTGTCGACAGAAGGGATAAGGGTGGATCCTCGGAAGATTGAGGCTGTACTAGATTGGAAACCACCTAAGTCCGTAACTGAGGTTCGTAGTTTCTTAGGATTAGCAGGCTACTACAGAAGATTTGTCGAAGGATTCTCATCGATAGCTGCACCTTTAACGAAATTATTGAGAAAGGAGGTACCTTTCGTGTGGACTGATAAGCAGCAAGAGAGTTTTGAGAAGCTCAAGAGGGTTTTGACTGAAGCTCTAATTTTGATCCAGCCTGAGGTAGGGAAGGATTTCGTTGTGTATTGTGACGCTTCTCACATGGGATTAGGATGTGTTCTGATGCAAGACGGGAAGGTAGTTGCATATGCGTCTCGGCAGTTGAGACCACACGAGGTTAATTACCCGACACATGACTTAGAGTTGGCAGCGGTGGTCTTTGCTCTTAAAGTTTGGAGACATTATTTATACGGGAAAAGTCAGTGATATACACGGACCACAAAAGTTTGAAATATCTACTGACTCAGAAAGAACTGAATTTGAGGCAGCGAAGGTGGATATAGTTGTTGAAAGACTACGATTGTTCTATCGAGTACCACCCGGGCAAGGAGAATGTGGTGGCAGACGCTCTAAGTCGGAAAGTGGTGTCAAATTTAAGGGCGATGTTTGCACATCTTAGTCTTTTCGATGACAGAAGCTTGTTGGCAGGACTTCAAGTTAAGCCGACATGGTTAAGTTAAGTGAAAGAGAGGCAATTGGTAGATGATGATCTGAGTGCAAAACTTGGCGAGTGCAGTGGGGAATTGGAAGATTTTGGTATTAATAGCGATGGGGTATTGTGTTTCAAAGGTAAAGTCTCAGATGCCGAGGGATCAAGAATTGAGGCAAAAGATTCTTCAGAGTCGATTGTAGCCCTTATGCTATGCATCTGGAGGAAGTAAGTTATACCGAGATTTGCGAGATCGGTTTTGGTGGCTTTGGTCTTAAGCGAAGTTATGGAGTATGTAGGAAAGTGCTTAACGTGTCGACAAGTCAAGGTGAACATCAAGTACCTTTGGGATTGCTTGGTAGATAAAGATTCCACAGTGGAAGTGGGAGAGAATCACCATGGACTTTGTTAGTGGGCTTCCTCTTACGCCTACTAAGAAAGACTCGATTTGGGTGATAGTGGACCGATTGATGAAATCTGCACATTTTATCCTAGTTTGAATTGATTACTCTTTGCAGAAGTTGGCGAAGTTATATGTAGCTGAAATTGTGAGATTACATGGAGTGCCGGTGTCAATTATTTCAGATAGGTATCCGAGGTTTTCGTCTCGATTTTGGAAAGCAATGCATCAGGCATTGGGCACCAGATTGGACTTCAGTACGACATTTCATCCACAATCTGACGGCCAATCTGAACAAGTAATCCAAATCTTAGAAGATATGTTAAGAGGATGTGTGATGGATTTCAAGGGAAGTTGGGAAGAGTTCTTACCGTTAGCAGAATTTGCATACAACAATAGTTACCAAGCCAGTATACGGATGGCACCATATGAAGCACTATATGGAAGGAAGTGTCGCACTCCTATGTGTTGGACAGAATGAGGGGAACGTCAGATTTTGGGTCCAGAAATAGTGACTGAATCTGAAGAAAAGGTTAAGGTAATCTGGGCTCGGTTAAAGGAAGTATCTGACAGACAAAAGTCGTACGCAGATCTTAAGCGGAAAGAAATAGAGTTTGCTATGGGGGATCAAGTATTCTTAAAGGTTTCACCTTGGAAAAAGGTGATGAGATTTGGTCGCAAAGGGAAGTTAAGTCCCAGGTTCATTGGACCTTATCGGGTTTTGAAGTGGGTCAGACCTGTGGCATATCAGTTAGATTTGCCTTCGGAGTTGAAGCAAATGCACGATGTGTTCCATGTTTCAATGTTACGCCATTACCGGTCGGATCCATCTCATGTAGTGCCAGTTGAGGAAGTGGAATTAAGACCAGAATTGTCATATGAAGAGGAGCCAATTCAAATTCTGGTGAGATGTAAAGGTTTTACGGAGAAAATTAGTTCCTCTTGTCAAACTATTATGGCACAATCATGGATCAGAAGAAGCTTCGTGGGAACCGGAGGAAGCGATGCGACAAACAATACCCTCACTTGTTCCAAATGTAATTTCGAGGACTAAATTATTTTTAAGGGGTAGAATCGTAACATCCTGATAATTAGGGGTTATGCATCTTTACTTAATTGAATGTTATTGCATGCCTAATTATGATTGAGTATGTTTTGGAAGTTTATTTTTGAACTTCATTATGTAAGTGATAGCTTAGTGAAATATTAAATTCTTAATAATTAAGATGGAGCTAAGCAAGATAGGCTTTAAGAAATAATGACAAGAGATTTTAAGCATAAGATGAGTAATTAGCAAAGTGGTAAGGGCGCTTGGATGAGTGCTTGAGGGGAGAGGTTCGAATCCCCTAGCTAGCAAATGGGAGGATTTTATTTTTTGTTTCCTACCCTATAGTGTCGACCAAGACTCTTCTAGAATGAATGAGCATCTTTTTAATTTTGGTTATTTGACCATATGAAAAAGGTAAGCTAGAAGATATGGCATGGAATCATGGAAGGATGGTAAGATAGGGGGGACAAAAGGCTTGAAGTAAGGGCAATGTTTTGGAAGCTTTGTCATGGTCATTTGACCATGAACCTAGTCGGTTTTAGGGGCTAAAGGGGATAGTTAATTGTGATAGCAATTTAAGGGTTGATAGGGAAGAAACAAGGAGGAAAAAGGGGGATAATGTTGGCATAGGTTGGCCGAAATTTTGCTTAGCCATTTGGGTGATAGTTGGCCAAAAACTCTAGCATTTTGTGCATCTTTTCTCATTTCTCCAAAAGCTCTCCTCCTAGCCGAATTTTTCTATTGACATTAGGTAAAAGCTTTACTTTGTTTTGGCTTTCATTTTGACCAATTTTCTCCAAAACCATTATTCATAGCCGAATGCCTATCTACTCAAAAGAGAAGTTTTGTTTCTCTTCTTTTGGTCTTTTTGCAAATTACTATTCGGTTTGAGAAGCCTTTCTAATTCTTTTCTTCTAAGCAAAACACCTTTCATTCACTTGTAACCAAAATGTCCCAAAGATCATAAATCTATTTTCTTCATTTCTCCCTCTTGGCCGAATGTGCATAGGTCCCTAAACCTATCTCTTTTCTTTTGGAATCACCTTCATCATCATCTTTTCTTCATCTTCTCTTTCTCTCTTCTTTCATTTTTCATTTTCTTTCTTCCTTCTCTCAATCGAAACTACCTTCTACTAAAACCAAAATCAACATTATTTTCATCTCTTTTGTCAACCTGAATCATCTTCTATTTCGATTTTCTTTCTTCTTTTCTTTTATTGAAAACCAAAACCATTTTAGCCATAAATCACTATCTTTTTCTCTTTTCTTTTTGTGCAAACCGAAATCACCAAATCTATTTTTTTTATTCTCTTCTTTGTGTTCAAGGCCAAATCTTCAAGTGATCAAGTAAGGTTTTTTCAATTGTTTTCATTATCTCTTTTTACTATAGTCGATTTAGAAACATAAATCCTCTTATTTTTCTCTCCTAGGCCGAATCCTTGGAAGGGATTTTTAAGGATCTTTTCAGAAACCAACATTTAAGAAATAACCTTTCGAAATCATCCAAGGTAAGCATATCACCTTCGGTTATATCAGTTTCTTTAGATAGACTATTAATCAATTTTATTTTTAGGGGTGATTTTGAGACTAACAAGATAGGTTCAAAAAGAGCAGTATGGAGTGTTTGGAAGAGAGGAGGCATTGTTTTACCCTCAAACTACAATCGAAGGGCTGTATCGGCAATAAGAGATTTTCCACCGGGTTGTGGACCCTCTGCTAGCGAAGATCGGTTATTTGAAGTAGTGCGTATAACCTGAACCACTTTTCGTTGGTGGGTTATCGGTGGTTTTGATCCATCTAGCGGAGAAAACCACAAATAACGATCGCTCGAGAATCGAGGGTAAGGATATAGATCTCCATCTATAGTAAAGTTTTATTAGTAATGGTGTATACTAACCAATTGTGATAATTAACTAGGTGTTGACGAGTGAGAAGGTATCGTTCTCATAGTCATAAGGTGTGTAACCTTACAATAAAATCTCATAGATCTATTTTTAAATGTGATTATATGACAATGTGTTTGAAAATGATTGTGGATACCATTCATTGGTATACAATATTCAGGTATGTTTACCCCAATATTTTGTTAATTTTTCTATATGCATAAATGTGAAATAAGTATGACTATATTATGATTTTGGGGTAAATGGCATGAAAAATGAATAATATGTATGTGCATAGGCATATGGGTGAATTTGATAAAGGGGAAGTATTCGGTGGTTTTACCACAATATCGGTGACTTGGTCACATATTTGAAATCTGTGACTTGGTCACATATGTGAATCTGGTGACTTGGTCACATATTTGAAATCGGTGACTTGGTCACATATGTCTAAATCTGGTGACTTCGGTCACATATTTGAAATCCGATGACTTGGTCACAATTTTGTCTGTGGCCTTGCCACAAAATTATAAGGGCGATGTGCATGTTAAGCGCAAGAAGCGGCTTCGATGGTGTGTAGCGGATGGAGGGTCGATTTAGCAATCCCACGGTGTGTTTGGTTGGTACGGTGGTGTGTAGCGGATGGATATTTAGGTGGGCGGGTTTGCATTTCATTATATGTACATATCCATGTGATTTAAATGATTATTATTTAACTGCTATGAAAATGGGCTTATGGGCTAAATATGACTTAAATGGGCCTATGGCTATATGTATGATTAATGGGCTTTAAGGCTATGATCAAATGGGCTTTTTAATGTATGTGTTACACATTGAGTTTATGACTCACCCCTTTGTGGGATAACTTTTCGATGATTCAGAGTGCGATGGATCGGGTCGACAAGGACTCGTGGTGGCCAATGCTCATATCAAGTATTTTGGAGATTTTCCAATTTAAACTTATTAAATTTTACTTCTTAGACTTTATTATGGGTTTTGCTATTTTTATGTAATAAGGCCACTATAAACTGCTTTCTAAATTTTTGTGTTTGGGATTTATTTTTTTTTACGCCATGAGTAATTATTAATTAAATAACTAAATGGTTTTTGATAAATAATTTAAACTGCTTTTGAAAACAAAATATATTTCCACAATATTAATAAATTTTCAATAAATTTAGTTTTCGTTAACTTATTATTCCTCTTAAAAATAATATTTTAAGAAGATACGAATTTATTCTACAATTAAATTTCAAAGTTAATTTGTTTTATTCAAAATCATCAAGTTTTTCTTAAATAAGTAAGAGTTTTGCTAAAGTTTTACTCGAGGAACATATCAAATCCGGTCAGGCTTTTTGGGCCGGGTTTGGGGTGTTTCAAACTAAAATACACTATATGTCTTACTCAAAACCGAATTCATGTACTCAATTATATCATATAACCTATTATGAAATGAACTTCCAAAATAAGCTTATAACAAGGCCAAACATACACAAATATTAACACCATGATCAAACATATTCAAATCAATCCCAAGCATAGAAACATAGCCATTTTCGCATGGCATTTTATATACATCTCATTACATGCCATAGTTTCAAAAGTTCAACTTATAAAAAGGGTACCAAAAGTAGTTAATAGTGTGATTGACTTTCACGATGATCCCGAGCTCGTACTTATACTTCAAAATCTATAAAGTAATCAAATGAACACACATAGAGTAAGCTAACATAGCTTAGTAAGTTATAAGCAATTGTAAAGTATACAATTTAACATTATACAAATTAAATCAATTTATCAAGATCATCAACGAAACTCATAATCATAAGTATAGATCATATTACTATTCATTAACTACCATATTTAGTAGTTTCAAAACTGAATACTCATGCATTCCTCATTAGATTTCATATTAAACTATGCATCATTATTTCATCTCAAAACAAGCTCAAAAACTAATAATCACATCTCATTTCTTTAATTTCATAAGCAAATATAACTTACCACATTAGTACTAAATTTCCAAACGATTATGAATCACATACCTGTTTATTCCATTTCATTTATCACAATTCACTAGTTGATATTCTTGGAGGATCCGCAAACCCACACACTTAGTGCAAACCATGTAACATATCGCACACTTAGTGCCGCTACTTTGATAAAGTGCACACATAGTGCCAATTACTTGTAATGTATCGCACACTTAGTGCCATTACTTATATTCTGCACACTTAGTGCCATATGATCGATTTCACACACACAGTGCTCAATATTCAGATTTGCACACCTGGTACTTTACCTGAAAGTGTTATTCACTTCAATAGACACATATATACTTAAACATTCAATTTTGCTTATTACATCCACTTTCCAACAATACATTCGGTTATACTATTAATATGCAAATATGCATCACATTCAATCAATTCCATCATTTAAATATATATCTCACATAATTATCATTATCATATGTGCATATATCTCATTCAACTAAATTCACATTTCCATCAATTATTTCATTCAGTATTACCATATAGTCCATAAGTACTTCTATAAAATTCATAATCATCATTATGAATAGATATTCAAATCAACCCAATTGCTTAAAAACTTACCTCGAGTATCGACGAATTTTGTTTTCCCGACTATTCGATCAATTTCGCCTTTCCCTGGTCCAATCCCGATCCTTTTTGTTCTTGGTCTAAATAAATTACAAATTAATCTCATTCAACATATTCTCATTCAATTTAATCCAAAAACATATAATCAACAAATTTACAAATTTACCCCTGACATTTTACACTTTTTACAATTTAGTCCCTATGGCATAAAACACAAAATATTCAAAATTTGATCACACTCCTTTAGGGCCGAATATTCATAGTTCTTATACAAACTCATACATTTCATTTATTTCACATTTTGATCCTTCAAATTACAATTTCCACAATTTAGCCCTAATTACTCAAAATCATCAAAATTGCCAATACAAAACATGTTAATCTAAAACATATCCTTAATATTTTTTCATCAAACATTACAAAACACAAGTTTTCATCAATGGCTGAACACCAAACATGCATCAAAATCAGAAATTCTAACATGGGTCAAATAGTATTCAAAGTAACGATCTCAAAAACATGAAAATTATCAAGAACCGAGCTAAAACTCACCTAGAATCAAGCTAATTCCATGGCCGAACCTAGCTTAGATTTCTTGTTTTTGTTTTCTCTACTTTCAGCATAGAGAAGATGAGAAATGGCCACTTTCTTTTTAAGTTTTGTTTTTATTAAAATAATATCATTATAATATACCATTAATAATTTTATCTTTTATAAACAATATAATATACTATTTAACTTGCATAATGCCGTCCAATATACTCACAAAAAAGGATAATTTACAACATAAGGCCTTCTATTCATAAAGACACATCAATTTAACCACTCATCAAACAAAAGGCTACTTTTACCACTTTTACGATTTAGTCCTTTTTCTAAAATTAAACACTCAACAGACAAATTATCTTACGAAACGTTAAAACATGCTCAATCATATATAATTAACACAAAAAATAATATAAAATTTTTTACTCGAATTCGTGGTCCTGAAACCACCGTTCCGATTACGGTCAAAATCGAGTTATTACAAGCATAGTTAAGCGGAGTTGATCGCAACCCTAGAGATAGGATGACGAAAATCTATCAGATTAAGGTCAAACCTAATATGGGAGTCCATAGATCGAGTTAATGCAATTCTAGGGGTTTTAATTAGAAAAAGATTTCAATTAATCAACTTAGGGTTAGACGTTAGTAGCCTCGAGAGAGGTATTAATATAAATTAGGGAATCTTATGGATCAAGTCAAGTGAATAAATCGTCTGGTTCAGAGTTAAATAACAAGTGAAGTCTAGGTGGATTCTTCCTTGGGAACTATCTTAATCAATTGATTTTTCCCAAAAGTATTTTCCGCAATTCATTCTCTGTGTCTTAGCATCTTTAGCCTAGTAGTTAGTTAATTTTAGATTAAATAGAAATTCCCTTAATTCTTAGGCTAAACAATAAAAAGAAAGTTAGTATTAGTACTTTTGGTTCCCCTGGGTTCGATATTCGATCTTGCCACTAAACTATACTACTGTTCAATAGGTGCGCTTGCCTCAATCGTTGTCACAGTTAGTTTCTAGGCTCGATCATTCATTATATAAATATTAAGACTTTCAGACCAACGATCAAGTTTTTGGCACCATTGACGGGGAACTGAAATATTAGGAACACTACATTTTTATTAATTTAGCCTTTTTTTAATTTACATTTATTTTTATTTTAAATTTAACTTTGCTAATTTTTCTTTTATTTGTTCCTGGCAGGTACCTCTAGTTTATGACTAGAAGGAACCCAACAGGACCCTTAATTCTGACGTTGATATTGAAGGTCTTGTTAGCAGAAATCGCAGAGAAATAACCCGAAGCTTAAATTACATAGAAGAAGAGAAAGAAGACGAAACCACTACTACTGAAGAGATGGCTGATAACAATCTGCTACCTCCTGTAGTTATCGCAGACTAGAGGTGTACATGGGCTGGGCAGGCCCAACTAAAAATCTAGGCCCGTTTTGTAAGCACTGACTGGCCCGCCCAAAATATGGGCCTAAAAATTGTCCAAGCAGGCATTCGACATGGAATTGGTAAACTCGAGTTTCGGCCCTGCCCAACTCAGTATTATTTTTTATTTTATTAAATAAAAATAAAAATTTAAATAGCCACAAATAATAACTGTTTGAGCCTTCTATGTTGTTTGTTGGAAATTTGCTTGTAGCGGTAAAAAAATTGTAACACCCCAAACCTGGTCTATGCGTTAAGACCAGATTTGACATGTCACACACAGTGAACATACATCTAGTCTTTTAAAGAAATCGGATTTTCAAAAAGAAGAAACATTTTGACATGGAGTTATTAAAAACTGAGGTTGATTACTAAATCTAATAATTTGAGACATATAAGTTGAAACTTAGAAAATTGGATTTAATAATTCGAGAAAAAAATTAAAGAATTTGAAAGTAATTTGAAAACCAAAATATAAAATATTGTTACAGAAAAATTTTCTAGTTAAACATATTTAAGAAAGAAATCCTCTTCGTACGTTCATTTAAGAAAAACGTTTATTTCTATTTTGGAAAAGAAATCCCACTTAAGTATTTAAAGCGTATTATAAAATCCATCCACAAGTAAAACATCCATAAACTTAACCAGAGGCCTTATTACAACTTAACTTAAATAGTAAAAATAATAAAAAGTGCTTAAAAAGAAATCCGGTATATAAATAACCCATTATTCGTAGTATGGCCTCTACTGAGTCGTCTACAGACCAAGCCTCCATCACTGGTCATTACTTGAGAAAGGTAAAGAAAACGGGGTGAGTTACTTAGAACTCAGTGTGTAACCTACTTACCATTGTCACTAGGCCAAAAATTCAATTAAGCATTTATTGGGCCAAAGCCCATTTATGATCATAACATCATATCATATATAACATGCATGTGTTATGCAATTTTCCAACTAAACCTAATTTTCCATCCGCTACACACCACCCATACCAACCAACACACCTGTAGGGAGCTTTAGTCACCCACTCCGCCAACACACCAAACTGGGCATTAAGCCATATATCAAACTGGGCATCAAGCCATATATCAAACTGGGCATTAAGCCATATAAATCTTGTAGCAAAGCTACTAGATCTTCTATTCGTCAAATATCCCAACCCATGCAAATCATGTACATAATATGCATATTCATTTACAACAATCCATTCATATAATTATTACAAACATACGGCCCATTATAAAAATTTTCACAATCTGGCCCATATCATATTTAGGCCCATATAGCAAATATCACATTTGGCCCATATATCAAATATCACATTGGGCCCATATATCAAATATCACATTTGACCCATACATCAAATATCACATTTGGCCCATACATCAAATATCACATTTGTCCCATATAGTCATTTATATCGATTTGGCCCCTTGAGGGCAATTTGTAATTTTCACATTCTTAATACCGATTTCAAAGTCTTTACCACTAAAGTGATAAATATGCCATTTTACCTGATTTCACTAACTTGTGATTTAATCAAGTGATTGATACGATATAGTTATCTAACCCATGAAGTACATTGTGAGATTACACACCTGATTACAGTAAGCACTACGCTCTCTTGATCGCTGACACCTAAAAATATGTTTGACGGTCGATTAGAAAAATAAACGCGATCTAATAAAGCTACTCCAAACAAACGATCTAAGATTTACTCTCGAAATCACGATTAACTACAATTTGTCAATTTTCCCCGGTTAACACCCACAACCCGTTGGAAAACCTCAAACAGCTAATGGCTCAGAACTGTGAATAACCTCAAATAATTGATTTTCACTAGAGAAGGGTCCACAACTAGGTGTTTAGTCTCGGATCACCGAAACAGCCCTTCGTTTGAATTTAGGAATTGGAATCGTCAATCCACTCCTTTCGAGATCTCCACTAGATTCCTCTTTCAAAACGTTACTACGAGCCTCTATTCGTTAGATTTTTAGTAAACTGATAATATAATAAAGTATGGACTTATCGAAAAGGTAGAGATTGGCTTACCATGAAGTTTCGAGTGTTCCACGAATAAATCCCTATATATAAGAATCGGTTACTCCTTTCCATATTGTTAATCATCTTAATAAATAAAGGATGATCGTGAAAATCGTGAAGAACTCTTACCTTGAAGGTTTTGATCCGAATTCTAGTGATTATGAGATAACTTCAAAAAAATGGTAATTCGCCTTTCTCTATTTCACTATAAAGACTAAAAAATTTCTCTAAGAAAGAGATAGATGATGATATTTTCGATAAAAAAAAGACTCTCCCAAGCCAATATGTTGATTCGGCAAAAGAGAAAGAAAAACAAAGAATTGAAGAGTGTTCTTACCAATTGTTTAAAGGTGACCACTCGAATGAAAAAGAGAGTTAAATGGAAGATGGAAGATTAGGCTATAATGAAAATATTGGAGAGGATGATGATCAATAACATTCGGCCATGGTGAAGAATTAGGGAGAGAGAGATGTTTGAGAGTTTTTTGTAAAAAGTAAAGAAGAAAATGAAATAGGAGATAAGATGTTTGTGTTTCGGTTTTCAAAGATGGAGAATGAACAAAGAAGAAGTTTTGAGATTGGTGTACAATCGGCCAAAGAAGAAAAAGAATAAAATGAAAGAAAAATGCCCCCTTCTATGGTAGTATAGTTTCGGTATAAAGAGGAAAAAGGCTTGAGAGGAAAAGAAAATAATACCAATTTGGTAAAAAATAATAACCAAAACCAAAGCAAAATTTTACCTATTGCCCATGACACATTCAGCTAGGTAGAGAGATCTTGGAGAGAAAAGCAAATGGTGCACAATTTGCTAAAGAATTTTACCAACTATCTCCTAATCCCTTTCAATATTTGGCCAACCCCTCTAGCCCCAAAAACTGACCAAGTTCATATGGATCAACTTTTGCCAACCTTTATTTCCATAGCACAATCCATGAATTAAGCCATTTGTTCTCTTACTTGCCTTATCCTATTGATTCTTTTCATCAACTTCAATGTTTCTGAAACACCCCAAACCCGGCCCACGAGCTTTTATCGGATCTGGTATGTTCCTTGATGTAAACCGGTTCAAAATTCTTTTGTGGCATTGGAAACAGAACGATGTGATTTAAAAGAAAGATTGTTTTTGGGTTGGGCTCGGGTTGGAAAACAAGTTAATTTTATATTTGAAATCTTTTGACTTTAGGTGACAAAACATTTAGGGCTTAGTTCATGATAAATTCACTTGGTCTTTTTTTTTAAAAAGAATATTTTGTAGCAGGATAAGTAGAAGTAAAATAAAATAATTCAACTATGGCCTTATTACATCAAATAATTCCCAAAAATAAATTCAAAGTACTCAACATAAAAAGAGTCCAAAACAAAGAAAAATCTGAACTCCACAAGGCCTCCACTAAGCTCCTGTCGACCCGGCCTATCATTGATCGTCACCTGAAAAGTAATCCCACAAAGGGTGAGCCAAACAGACTCAATGTGTAACCAACACTAAAATTTAACAATTTAGGCATATGTTCACATATTACATGCATATTCATATAACAGATAGGAAATAATGATGCAACCCGAAACCAAACCTATATGCCATCCGCTACACATCACCTACACCATCCTGCACACCGTGGGGACTACTAAGTCAACTCTCCATCCGCTACACACCATCGAAGGCAGTCGCTGCAGTCGACGTGCACATCGCCCTTATAAAGTTCGTGGCATAGCCACCGGATACGTACTTTGTGTCATGAGACACCATATTTAGATATCTTGGTCTTAGGTCACCACATTCAGATATCGTGGTCTTAGGTCACCACATTCAGATATCGTGGTCTTAGGTCACCACATTCACTTCCCCTTTTTCATAATATCCCATATGCCCATGTCATACAAAACATGCCAAATTCTTAAATCACATACTTATAGTTTTATATGTGTGCCTTAACAGATATTTTTCATAGTCCTAGTAGGAGTAGGAAACGTACCTGAGTACTTTGTACCATAGCATGGTACTTTAGCCATATTCATATTCTTATAAACATGCTCATATTAAATTTTAGCCATACATCTTATTAAAAGATAGTGTGGGGTACACACCTGATACACTTAGTGGTTCACTTAAATCCCGAGAAACTTGATCTAAAGCCTTAGATCCTTTAATTCCTATAGTCAGCCATTAGTAGACATGTTAGTAAAACTTATTCGACTAGATTGTTAAATCCTGAAGGACTTTTGAAACCAAAACTTACCTTATTGCCGATTGGATTTAAGATTAAATCCTGAAACTTTGCTAGGCTCCTTCCTGTAATCGGCTGATCATTAGATCTATTGACTTGTTAGTTTTGGCTTTTTGAATAATCAAGAAATAAATCTAGATACCAACTAGGCCTTGGCAGAATGTGCATATGGACTTACCTTTCGATTCTCAAATCCCAAAATCCTTGTATACCTCTGTCGGAATCCTATAGACTCACATATTAGATCCAATTTTCAATCACTTAAACATGATAAATGGCCTTTGACCGATTAACTCACCTTGGATCCTTGAAAATCTCGAAGATCTTCTCTTTGTAGTTGATAACTACTAAACTCAAGCCTCCTTCCATAATTGACCAAGAACAACAATAAGGATTAGTCCCTAAATTTCGATAAGTCTAAAGATATAAAGGAATGGAAATCAAATTTGGATCTTACCCTTACTTGAAGAAATCGACAGCACCTATGCTTAAAACTCCTCAAGGATATTCGGCTATGGCCTTGATGTGGATCACAATTTTGGCTCTTAAGGCTTAATGAGAAATCGGCTAGGGCTATTAGTATTTTAAACTTGTGATTGTGTTTGTAAAGAAGAAGAACAAAGATTTACTGAGGGGATTAAACTTCAATGGTAGAGTATAGGACTTGAAAGAAATCGGCAATGGGGATTTTTAGGGAGAAAAGATTTGACTAGGCAAGAGTTGAGAAAATAAAACAAAAAAAAAGATGAATATTTTCTTTGACAATTTTGCTATCCCTTCTACTAGTTTAGCCGAAATTACTAAGCTTAGTGTCCCTTACTTGGCCATCACTTCTCCCATATTTTCCTCTTTTATCACTTTATTTAAAACTTGATAAAAAGAAATTCCTCATTTATCTTATCTTGGCTGAATTTTAGAGGGAATTAAACTCCTCCCTCCTAGTGCCTTAATGCCGTCCACTTCTCCCTCTTCATGTTGAAAAAAAATAAAAACTCCTTTTGTTTACCATGTGGCTCGAACCTAGGCCTATTTGCATAGCTTGTGGCGTCACTTACCTAGGCTTTAAGTGGCGCCCTATAGCCACCTTACCAAGCCTATTTGTATGTTATATTTTACATACATTTTCCCTTAAGGCCCTATTCACTTAGCTCCCCTGATAAGACTTAAAATCTAAAAATTTTCTAAAGTTTTTCCCTACATTTCAAAGTTCACGATATTCATAGATCACATTCAGAACATTCATAAACATAATATTTTATATAATTAAGCATGAACGCACAAGCCCATTTCGAGGATATTACGATTCGCCTTTAAAATAATTTCATCCTAAAATTACCGGCTAGAATAGGTGGGGTATTGTTGTCGCATTGCTTCTTACGGCTCCCACGAGGCTTCTTCCGATCCATGATTGCGCCATAACACCTTAACTAGAGGAACTGGCTTCCTCCTTAACACTTTCACATCATGTTCTAGGATCTGAATCGGGTCCTCCTCATAGGACAAGTTTAACCTTAGCTCCACCTCTTCGATTGGTACCACATGAGATGGATCCGATCGATATCGACGTAGTATGGACACATGGAATACATCGTGCATCCGCTTCAACTCGGGTGGCAATTCCAACTGATATGCCACTGGTCCAACTCACTCCAACACTCGATAGGGTCCTATAAACCTTGGACTTAGTTTCCCTTTTTGACCAAATCTCACCACCCTCTTCCAAGGCGAAACTTTAAGGAATACTTGGTCTCCCACATCAAATTCAATCTCCTTCCGTTTGAGATCTGCGTACGACTTTTGTCTATCGGATACTTCCTTCAATCGAGCTTGAATTACACTAACCTTCTCTTCGGATTCTGCCACAATCTCTAGACCCAAAACTCGTCGTTCACCCATTTCCGTCCAACATGTAGGAGTCCGACACTTTTGACCATACAGTGCTTTATAAGGTGCCATTCGAATACTTGCACGATAGTTGTTGTAGGCAAACTCGCTAAGGGCAAATACTCTTCCCAACTTCCTCTAAAATCTATCACTGACCCCTCAACATGTCCTCTAAAACTTGGATTACCCGTTCGGATCGCTTTGTCGATTTGTGGATGAAAGGTAGTAGTGAAGTCCAATTTAGTGCCTAAAGCCCGATGTAACGCTTTCCAGAACCGAGAAGTAAACCTTGGGTCCCTATTCGAAATAATCGATAGTGGAACTCCATGCAACCTTACAATTTCAGCCACATACAATTTCGCCAACTTTTACAGAGAATAATCGACTCTCACCGGAATAAAGTGCGCGGACTTGGTCAAACGGTCCACTATTACCCATACCGAGTCCTTCTTAGTAGGCGTGAGGGGAAGCCCACTAACGAAGTCCATGGTAATTCTCTCCCACTTCCACTGTGGAATCATGATTGGCTAAAGCAATCCTGACGGACCTTGGTGTTCAGCCTTAACTTGCTGACACGTTAGACACTTGCCAACAAATTCTGTAACTTCCTTTTTCAGACCAGGCCACCAAAACTGTTCTCTCAAGTCTCTATACAACTTAGTGCCTCTAGGATGCATTGCATAAGGGCTACTATGCGATTCCTGAAGAATCCTTTGTCTAAGTTCCTTATTCTCAGGCATACAGACCATCCTCTTGAAACACAACACTCCTTCGCCATTAATGCCATAATCTTTCAACTCTTCATTCTATACTTACCGTAGCTTAGCACTTAGGTCCTCATCAGCCAACTGTCCCTCCTTTACCTCATTCAACCACGTCGGCTTGACTTGCAACTCTGCCAATAGGCTTCCATCATCATACAAACTCAAGTGTGTGAATATCGCCCTCATATCCGTCACAACTTTTTGGCTTAAGGCATCTGCCACTACATTTGCTTTGCCCGGGTGATACTCTATAGAACAGTCGTAATCCTTCAGTAACTCCACCCACCTTCGCTGCCTCAGATTCAACTCCTTCTAAGTCAACAGATACTTGAGACTCTTATGGCCTGTGTAGATCGTCGACTTTTCACCATAAAGGTAGTGCCTCCATGCCTTAAGAGCGAAGACCACTGCTGCTAATTCCAAGTCATGCGTCGGGTAGTTCACCTCATGTGGCCTTAACTGTCGGGACGCATATGCGACTACCTTCCCGTCTTGCATCAATACGTAACCCAAACCTGTATGGGAAGCGTCACAATACACCGAAAAATCCTTTCCAATCTCAGGCTAAATCAACACTGGAGCTTCCGTCAATACCCTCTTATGTTTTTCAAAACTCTCCTGATGATTATCCGCCCATACAAAGGGTACTTCTTTCCTTAACAACTTTGTCAAAGGCGCGGCTATTGACGAGAACCCTTCTACAAACCTTCTGTAATAGCCTGCCAACCCCAAAAAACTATGAATCTCTGCCACTAACTTAGGTGGTTTCCAATCCAACACTACTTTGATCTTTTTAGGATCCACCCTTATTCCTTCAGCAGACACCACGGGCCCTAAGAATGCAACCTCCTTAAGCCAAAATTCACACTTGCTGAATTTGGCATAGAGCTTCTTTTCCCTTAATACTTGCAGCACAGTCCGGAGATGCTCATCATGCTCCTCCTCAGTCTTGGAGTATACGAGGATGTCGTCGATGAACACCACGACGAACCTATCCAAGTAAGGTTGAAAAACTCGGTTCATCATATCCATGAACACGGATGGGGCATTTGTCAACCCGAACGACATTACTACAAACTCATAGTAGCCGTATCTTGTCCTAAAGGCTGTCTTATGGATATCTGCCTCCTTCACCTTCAACTGATGATATCCCGACCTTAAGTCGATCTTTGAGAACAATGCCGCCCCCTTAGGCTGATCGAACAAGTCATCTATCCTTGGCAAGGGATACTTGTTCTCGATGGTCAGCTTATTCAACTGACGATAGTCTATGCACATACGCATTGTTCCGTCCTTCTTCTTCACAAACAGGACCGGTGCTCCCCATGGAGACATACTGGGTCGAATAAACCCACGATCCAACAATTCTTGGATTTGAGCCTTGAGCTCCACCAACTCCTCTGGTGCCATTCTGTACGGGGCAATTAACATAGGAGCTATTCTCGGTAACAAATCAATTCCAAACTCCACCTCCCTGTCTAAGGGTATTCTTGGTAATTTCTCTAGGAACACATCTTCGAAATCCCTTACCGTTCTAACTCCACTAACACCTTCTTCCTTTCCATCTAGCGCACTTACAAAGGCTAAAAATGCCTTGCACCCTTTACGAACCATTTTTTCAGCCATTAGCGCTGAAACTATAATAGACAAGTAGTTTCATCTTTCTCCTATCATAATGACCACCTCATCCTCCGGTGTCCTTAACTCCATTCACTTAGCTGCACAGTCCAATACAGCCCGATGGTCCACTAGCCAGTCCATACTAAGTATGAGATCGAACTCTCCAAAGGGAAGTTCCATCAGGTCGACAGAAAATACCACGCCTTGAATTTCTAAAGGTACACTTCGAAAGACCTTATTTACCACTACAGTTTGACCTAGTGGGCTTACTATAGTCATCTCCCTACTAGAAAGTTCAGAGGCTATGCATAGTGTTTCAACTACACTACAGGCAACATAAGAATGGGTCGAGCCCATATCAATCAAAGCATAATAGGGTTTCCCAAATACAAGAAACGTACCGATTATGACGTCTGGCGCGTCTCCATCCTCTTTACGGCGAACCGTATAAACCAAACCCGGCTGCCTTACCTTAGTGTTAGCAGCACCTCGACCCAGTGTTTCACGTCCTCTACTAGTGCCATTTCCTTGATTATTCAGACCACGACCTCACTGAGGCTGCTGTCCACCTCTACCAGCCTGATTAACATTCTGAGCTACTGGTTGATTCCCATCTGGTCTCATCGGACAGTCCTTGATTATATGGTCCTTTGACCCACATCTGAAACACCCACCTTTCTTTTTCCAGTGTTCGCCTAAGTGTTTCTTCCCACACTGCTCACAAGTACGATATTGCCCTCTAGTGCAGTTTGCTGACCTCGCGGCCCATCAGCTCTAGGCCTTTTCTGAGCATTCCTAGAAGATCCAGATGACCCAAATCCTCTCTTCTGCTTATTCCGTCCGTGTTCTACCTCACAGAGTCCTTAATTCCTTCCGCTATCTTAGCTTTCTCTACTAAAGTAGAAAACTCCCGCTCTTGATGTGGAGCGACTAACAACCTCAGGTCATCCCTTAGTCCGTCCTCAAACCGGACACACCGCTCATGCTCTGTTGACACCACTCCTCGAGCATACCGACTTAACCTTAGAAATTCAGCTTCGTACTCTGCTACTGACTTGTTCCCTTGAACCAGCCCCAAAAATGCCTTCCTTTGCTCATCAATATAACGTGTGCCGACATATTTCTTCTGATATGTCGCCTTAACATATTCCCAGGTCAGATCCTCAGCTGTGGCACCATCCTGAACTATTAACCACCATTGATACGCTTCATCATGTAGCAGTGCCACCATTCCTTTCAACTTCTCCTCAGGAGTCAGATCGAGCTTATCCATAATGCGCTCGGTCGCCTCCAACCAGTATTCAGCTGTACTGGGTTCCACACCAAATACTCCACGGAACACCTCAGCTCCGTTGGCTTTGAATCACTCGGGTACAGATTTTTGAGCTCTCATTTTCCCTCCAGTACCAGCCACCATTTTAAGAACTCGCAGCACAGCCTACGATACAGCATCTTCTCCCGTCTGATCTTGCTGCTCAACACCAACAGTTGGTGGTGGTGGTGGTGGTGGTACCTCATTCTAGATCCTTGTCCCGATCTAACGGGTTTTGACACGGTCATTCAACCTCGATCGCGTCCTTGTACATTGCGACCACGTCCCTTAGAGCTCATTTTTACGATCGCGCTTTAGCCTGGTTTAAGAAATTTTATGAATTAGCCCTTATTCCATTGATTATCCACAAGAAGTTTTGTGGCAGGAAGTTTAATAGGGGTTATTTCGATCATTCAAAGTTTCAAGTCTTCTATCCTAATTCACAGAAAAGCACATCCATTCCATAGTATCTCACATACACATTCACTCTTCGGTCATTCTGTCCGTTCCTATCCCAAGGGTATTCTCGTAATTTGTCCTACAGGGGTATTTTTCGTAATTTGTTAAAATAAGGTTCCTTGGTATTTTTGTCAATAAGGGTATTCTGGAAATTTTGCATTGTCGGGGGTATTTTGGAAATTTTGAAATCTGAGGGTATTTTGGTAATTAACCCGGGTAAATTTGTAAATCTTGATAAATCAAGGGTACTTTGGAATTTACAAAACTTGAGGGTTGTTTTTGAGAATTTATTCTCCAAATCAGTGTTGTTAAAAAATTTTAAAGATCGGGGTCGATTCGGTAATTTTGTAACTCGGGGTATTTTGGTAATTCTGAGTTAGGGGTAATTTAAGTAAATTTTTTCCATAATCAAGGTATTTTGATATTTTGTAAATTTAGGGTTCCTTTAAGCGAAGTAGTGAAATTTTGATAAGAACGTGGGTATTTTGAAAATTTTCATAAACCAAGGGCATTTTGTAATTTTACCACTGGGGTATTTTTGTAATTTTATAAATCGAAATATTTTGAAAATTTTCCAAAATAAGTTTTTGCTACTATTCAAGGGTAATTTGGTGATTATAAAACTAGGGTTTTCATAAAAAATTACGACTAGTCCCTTTCGGGTTTTAGTTAGTGGGTTTAGCTCGTGTATAAGTCCTCTTGGTTAGGATGAACCGAGGCTACGCAACAGGTAGGATTCGAGTGGAGAGGAGGCAAGTCACGCGGACTGCTTAAATACCAAGCTCCCACCAAAACCAATCCTAGACATGCGCACCATGGTTGCCACACCCTAACTCGGCGACTTAACCATAGGTTTGTTTAATTAGGCATTTAAGTCTTATGTAATTGTTGGGGTAACTAGCCCTAGGGTTCAAGTACTAAATCTCTATTCCACGTTCCATTTCTACCCCTTCTACAAGTCATAATATAAATCACACAAGAGATCGGAGTACTTACCTGGTGGACTTCGGGTCGGAGACTTAGTGGGCCATGCTAGAAAATCCTGCTTAATTCACAAAAATTCTTTTTGGGCTTAACTTTGAAAACATTTTCAGCCTTAAACCCAAGGCCGAGAGTTTAAAACTGGGCTCTGATACCAAATTGAAACACGCCAAACCCAACCCACGAGCTTTTACCGGATCTGGTATGTTCCTTGATGTAAACAGGTTCAAAATTCTTTTGTGGCATTGGAAACAGAACGATGTGATTTAAAAGAAAGATTGTTTTTGGGTTGGGCTTGGGTTGGAAAACAAGTTAATTTTATATTTGAAATCCTTTGATTTTAGGTGACAAAACATTTAGGGTTTAGTTCATGATAAGTTCACTTAGTCTTTTTTTTTAAAAAAAGAATATTTTGTAGCAGGATAAGTAGAAGTAAAATAAAATAATTCAACTATGGCCTTATTACATCAAATAATTCCCAAAAATAAATTCAAAGTACTCAAAATAAAAAGAGTCCAAAACAAAGAAAAATCTGAACTCCACATGGCCTCCACTAAGCTCCTGCCGACTCGGCCCATCATTGATCGTCACCTGAAAAGTAATCCCACAAGGGGTGAGTCAAACAGACTCAATGTGTAACCAACACTAAAATTTAACAATTTAGGCATATGTTCACATATTACATGCATATTCATATAATGAGATAGGAAATAATGATGCAACCCAAACCCAAACCTATATGCCATCCGCTACACATCACCGTACCATCCACGCACACCGTGGGGACTACTAAGTCAACCCTCCATCCGCTACACACCATCAAAGGCAGTCGATGCAGTCGACGTGCACATCGCCCTTATAAAGTTCGTGGCATAGCCACCGGATACATACTTTGTGTCATGAGACACCATATTCAGATATCGTGGTCTTAGGTCACCACATTTAGATATCGTGGTATTAGGTCACCACATTCACTTCCCCTTTTTCATAATATCCCATATGCCCATGTCATACAAAACATGCCAAATTCTTAAATCACATACTTATAGTTTCATATGTGTGCCTTAACAGATATTTTTCATTGTCCTAGTAGGAGTAGGAAACGTACATGAGTACTTTGTACCATAGCATGGTACTTTAGCCATATTCACATTCTTATAAACATGCTCATATTAAATTTTAGCCATACATCTTATTAAAAGATAGTGTGGGGTACACACCTGATACACTTAGCAGTTCACTTAAATCCCGAGAAACTTGATCTAAAGCCTTAGATCCTTTAATTCCTATAGTCAGCCATTAGTAGACATGTTAGTAAAACTTATTCTACTAGATTGTTAAATCAAGGACTTTTGAAACCAAAACTTACCTTATTGCCGATTGATTTAAGATCAAATCTCAAACTTTGCTAGGCTCCTTCCTCAGAATCACCGATCATTTGATCTATTGTCTTGTTAGTTTTAGCTTTTGAATAATTAAGAAATAAATCTAGATACCAACTAGGCCTCGGCCGAATGTGCATATGGACTTACCTTTCGATTCTCAAATCCTGAAATCCTTGTATACCTCTATCGAAATCCCTATAGACTCACATATTAGATCCGATTTTGAATCATTTAAACATGATAAATGGCCTTTGACCGATTAACTCACCTTGGATCTTTGAAAATCTCGAAAGATCTCCTCTTTGTAGTTGATAACTACTAAATCCCGAAGCCTCCCTTCCATAATTCGGCGAAGAACAACAATAGGGATTAGTCCCTAAATTTCGATAAGTCTAAAGATATAAAGGAATAGAAACCGAATTTGGATCTTACCCTTACTTGAAGAAATCGACAACACCTATGCTTAAAACTCCTCAAGGATATTCAGCTATAGCCTTGATGTGGATCACAATTTCAGCTCTTAAGGCTTAATGAGAAATCAGCTAGGGCTATTAGTATTTTTGGCTTGTGATTGTGTTTGTAAAGAAAAAGAACAAAGATTTACGAGGGGGACTCGGCTTCAATGGTAGAGTATAGGACTTGAAAGAAATCAACAATGGGGATTTTAGGAGAAAAGATTTGACTAGGCAAGAGTTGAGAAAATAAAACAAAAGAGAAAGATGAATATTTTCTTTGACAATTTCGGCTATCCCCTTCTACTAGTTTAGCCGAAATTACTAAGCTTAGTGTCCCTTACTTGGCCATCACTTCTCCCATATTTTCCTCCTTTATCACTTTGTTTAAAACTTGATAAAAAGAAATTCCTCATTTATCTTATCTTGGCTGAATTTTAGAGGGAATTAAACTCCTCCCTCCTAGTGCCTTAATGCCGTCCACTTCTCCCTCTTCATGTTGAAAAAAAATAAAAACTCCTTTTGTTTACCATGTGGCTCGAACCTAGGCCCATTTGCATAGCTTGTGGCATCACTTACCTGGGCTTTAAGTGGTGCCCTAAAGCCACCTTACCAAGCCTATTTGTATGTTATATTTTACATACATTTTCCTTTAAGGCCCTATTCACTTAGCTCCCTTAATAAGACTTAAAATCTAAAAATTTTATAAAGTTTTTCCTTACATTTCAAAGTTCACGATATTCATAGATCACATTCAGAACATTCATAAACATAATATTTCATATAATTAAGCATGAATGCCCAAGCCCATTTCCAAGATATTACAATTTCCTTAATCCATTTAGCCACCTTCCCATAAAAATTAAAAGTCTAACATACCAAAAATAAAGCTTGGCCGACACTTGATATGAGAGTGCAAAAATTTAAGTCACAAAAAATTTATACCAAGAGATTCTAACCTCTCCCCTCAAGACAATACATGTGACGCATATCCTCTTAACCAATAGCTCAACTTAAGCTAACTTTCACCACTTAATTACCTTAAGATTTAAGGTCACTTGTTCCACTTCATTAAAGTACTAATTACCAAATTTTTTTCCAAATCCAAAATAAATCCCGAGCCTTCTCAGGACTATAAAAACACACACATTGGATAATTTAACTAGCTAAGCACCAAAATAATGCAACATATAAAAACTCAAATTTTAGGATGTTACAATTCTACCCCCTTAAAGAAAATTTCATCCTCAAAATTTACCTGATTAAAAGAGGTGAGGATATTGCTGTCGCATCGTGTCCTCAGGCTCCCACATAGCTTCCTCCGCTCCGTGATTTTGCTAGAGGACCTTTACTAACGGTACTGACTTCTTTCTCAACTCTTTAACATCTCGATCTAAAATTTTCACTGGTTCTTCCACAAACGACAAGTCAGACCTTAACTTAACTTCCTCTACCGGTACAATGTGAGATGGATTCGATCGATAACGCCTCAACATAGAGACATGGAAAACACTATGAATCCGACTCAACTCCGGAGGTAACTCAAGCTGATAAGCTACTGGCCCAACACGTTTCAACACACGATATGGTCAAATGAACCTAGGGCTCAACTTGCCCTTCCTTCCAAATCTGAAGATCTTCTTCCAAGGTGAGACCTTTAGAAAAACCTGATCTGCTGCCGTACCGTAAACTCAATGTCCTTACGCTTCAGATCCGCATACGACTTTTGTCTATCCGAAGCTTCCTTTAACCGCGCTCAAATCACCTTTACTTTTTCTTCCGTCTTTGATATCAATTCAGGACCCAAAAGCTGACGTTCCCCTAATTCAGTCCAATAAGTAGGGTACGGCACCACGACCATATAATGCTTCATAAGGTGCCATTTGGATACTAGATTGATAATTATTGTTATATGTAAACTCTGCCAATGGTAGAAAATCCTGCCAACTACCTCTAAAGTCAATCACACAGCCCCTTAACATGTCTTCCAAAATCTGGATCACTCTTTTCAACTAACCATCTGACTGAGGATGAAAAGCTGTGCTGAAGTTTAACTTTGTTCCCAAAGCTTCATGCAAAGCTTTCCAAAACCTCGATGTAAACCTAAGGTCCCTATTCGAAATAATAGACACTGGTACCCCATGTAACCTCACGATTTTCGCTACATATAGCTTGGCCAACTTCTGCAATGAGTAATCTGTTCGAACAGGTAGGAAATGGGTAGTCTTCATCAATCGATCCACTATTACCCACAGAATCTTTCTTACTAGGCGATAGGGGTAACCCACTAACAAAGTCCATCGTTACCCGTTCCCATTTCCATAATGGAATTTTCACTAGTTGAAGCAAATCCGATGGCAATTGATGTTCTGCCTTCACTTGTTGACAAGTCAAGCACTTACTCACATAATTAATAACCTCCCACTTCAACCTTGGCCATCAATACTGTTCACGGAGATCTCGATACATCTTATTTCCTATGGGGTGCATAGCATAGGGAGCTATTATGCGCCTCTCGCAGAATCATTAGTCTCAAGTTTGAATATTTGGGCATACAAATTCTTCCGCGAAAACACAGTACTCTATCCTTATTCAATCCAAAATCCCCTATTACACCACTTTCAACTTGATGAAGTAAGGGACCCAACTTTTCATCTAATAACTGCTTCTCTTTGATCCGTTCTAACCATATAGGCTTCACGTGAAGTTCCGCTAGCAAACTACCACTTCATACAAACTAAGATGAGCAATCATTGCTCTCAGCTCTGATATCTCCTTACGACTCAACGCGTCTACCACTACGTTAGAGTTTCCAAGATGATACTCGATTGAGAAGTCATAATCCTTCAACAGCTCTATCCATCTCCGCTATCTTAAGTTCCACTCCTTTTGGGTAAGGAGGTACTTCAGACTTTTATGATCTGTCTAAATGATCGACTTCTCACCGTATAGGTAGTGCCTCTAAATCTTCAAAGCAAAAACCACCGCAGCCAACTCCAAATCATGAGTAGGATAATTGACTTCGTGCAGCCTTAACTAACGAGATGCATAAGCCACTACTTTACCATCTTGAATCAACACACATCCCAAGCCCGTGTGTGACGCATCGTAGTAAACAATGAACTCTTTTCTAGCCTCAGGTTGAATCAATACAGGCGCTTCCGTCAAAATCTTCTTCCATTTCTCAAAACTTTCTTGCTGCTGATCTGATCACACAAATGGCACTCTCTTACGCAACAATTTAGTTAGAGGTGTTCCAATCAACAAAAACCCCTCAACAAAACGTCTATAGTAACAGCCAACCCTAGGAAACTCTGAATCCCAGTCACTGACTTCGGTGGTTTCCAATCCAACACAGCCTCTACCTTTCGAGGATCAACTCTGATTCCCTCGGCCGACACAACATGTCCTAAGAAAGTCACTTCCTTCAGCCAAAATTCACACTTACTGAATTTGGCATAAAGTTGCTTTTCTCGCAGTATTTGTAATACTATGCGCAGATGTGAGTTATGCTCTTCTTCATTCCTCGACTATACTAAGATATCATCTATGAACACCACCACAAACCGATCTAAGTAGGGTTGAAAGACTCGGTTCATCATGTCCATAAATGCAACTGGTGCATTGGTAAATCCAAACGGCATCACCAAAACTCATAATGTCCATAACGAGTTCGAAATGCCGTCTTATGAATATTCACATCCTTAACCTTGAGTTGATGATAACTCGATCTCAAATCTATCTTGGAGAAAACTGAAGCTCCTCTCAACTAATCAAACAGGTCATCGGTTCTCGGCAATGGATACCTATTCTTGATCGTCAATTTATTCAACTGCCTATAATCAATGCACATACGCATCGACCCATCCTTCTTTTTGATGAACAAGATTAGTGCTCCCCATGGAGACACACTCGGTCGAATGAATCCCTGATCCAGCAACTCTTAAATTTTAGCCTTAAGCTCCACTAGCTCTTTCGGTGCCATTCTATAAGGAGTAATAGACACCAGAGCCGTTTCGGGCAAAAGCTCAATGCCAAACTCTACTTCTCGGTCTGGAGGTAAACGCAAAAGTTCCTCAGGAAAAACATCTAAAAATTCTTTCACCGTTCTAACACCTTCCAATCGAAAATTCCTTGACATCCAAAGCACAAATGAAGGCTAGAAATGCTCCACACCCTTTTTGCACTAACCTTTCTACTTTTAAAGCAGATATCACATTTGCTAAATAGTTTCTCTGTTAGCCCATCATCACCACTTCCTTATCTTCCAAGGTCTTTATTAACATCCATTTTGAAGCACAATCCAAGTGCGCACGATGCTTCACCAACCATTCCATGCCTAAAATAAGGTTGAACTCTCCAAAAGGCAGTTCCATCAGATCCGCCAAAAATATTTCTCTTTGAATTTCTAAGGGCACGCCTCTAAACAATTTATCCACTATCACAGACTATCCTAAATGACTTATTACCATCATCTTTTTAGCAGTAATCTCAGATCTAATGTTCAGGTTTCCAGATATAGTGCTAGCAACATACGAATGGGTAGATTCGATATCTATCAAAGCAGTAACATGTACATCAAAGATGAAGAATGTACCAGTTATCACATCAGGTGCATCACCATCCTCACGGCGTCTCACCTCATAAACTAACCCCAGCTGCCTCGCCTCTGCGTTACCCCTAAAGCCATTACCTCTGCCTGGTGCACCTTGACCACGACCACCACCATTACCACCTTGACCTGGCCCATAGCCTCTCGGTGGCTGTTGAGCGCCTCTAGCTAGCTATGCATCAAGGTTACGAGCTTCTTGAGTCGAAGCAGTCCGTCGAGGATAATTCTTAAGCTAATGATCCTTAGAACCACATTTGAAACACCCACCGGTTCTTTTCTAGCATTCACCTAGATGACGTCTCCCACAGTCAGCATATGGTTGAATTTGATTGGTAGCCGCATGTGCTCTAGCTTGAGCTGGCTCATTATTCCTGGCCTCTTCTGAAACCTTTTAGTGGAACCCGAGTACTTAAAGTCCCTCTTGCCTCTACCTCTATCTCTGTTCTGACGTTTTGAGTTCTTAGCCTCTTCAGCTATTTTGGCTTTCTTCACAAGCTTGGCAAAAGTCCTTTCTTGTTGTGGAGCTATCAGTACCCACAACTCATCATTCAAGCCTATCTTCAAAACGTACACAGCGCTTATGATCAGTTGGGACTATTGTCTGAGCATAAAGGCTCAAGCGTAGAAATTCTGCCTCGTAAGCCACCACCGTCTTATGTCCGTGGACCATATTTAAGAATTCCTTCCTTCGGGCATCCACATAACTTGCCCCGACATACTTTCCTTGGAATGCAGTTTTGAAGAAATCCCATGTAACATGTTCAGCCTAAGTGCCTTCTCGAACAGTAAGCCACCATTGATACGCCTCGTCCCTGAACAAGGACACAGCTCCTCTCAGTTTCTGTTCGGTGGTGCACTCCAAATCATCCATGATCCGCTCCACTGCCTCGAGCCAATACTCTGCTACATTTGGCGCTACACCCGAGACACCCCTAAAAACCTCGGCACCACTTGATTTAAGTCGTTCTGATATTGATCCACGAGTTGCTGGCCTAGTTCTAGCCCCAACAACCCTTTCTAGGACTCATAACATTGCTTGGGTCAAGGCAATGTCCTCTTCGTATGGTCATGTGATCCAATCTTAGTCCCGAGTGATGCAGGTGCGTCCATTTCTAGTACATGTCCTGACGCTTCAGATGCAACCCTAACACCTCGGCCTCTACCATGGCCACATCTACCACATCCACGTCCTCTAGCACTTATTTTAAGTATTTCAGTTTAATCTGATTACAAGTTTTATGAATCAATATACTTTTTTAGTGTTTATTAACGATATTTTATAAGATATAAGAGATAGAGTTGTTTTCGTAAATGCGTCCTATAGTCTCAATCTCTATATTTTCAACACCTAAAACTAAAAGTTCGAGAGTGTTCCTATAGTCATTTCACAATAATAAGAATTATTCAATTCACATACACTTGCTTGACTTGGTGCTGGATACTCGTGGTGCCATACTACCTTTAAAAACATAAGTTCTATAATTCAAAATAGTTTTGTACCAAAAATGTTTTTGAACCCAAACCACAGTCAAGTTTTGAACTAGGCTCTGATACCATAAAATGTAACACCCCAAACCCAGTCTATGCGTTTAGACCAGATTTGACATGTCACACAAAGTGAACATACATCTAGTCTTTTAAAGAAATCAAATTTTCAAAAAGAAGAAACATTTTGACATGGAGTTATTAAAAACTGAGGTTGATTACTAAATCTAATAATTTGAGACATATAAGTTGAAACTTAGAAAAATTGGATTTAATAATTCCAGAAAAAAATTTAAAGAATTCGAAAGTAATTTGAAAACAAAAATATAAAATATTGTTACAGAAAAATTTCCAAGTTAAACATATTTAAGAATGAAATCCTCTTCGTACTTTCATTTAAGAAAAACGTTTATTTCTATTTTTAGAAAAGAAATCCCACTTAAGTATTTAAAGCGTATAATAAAATCCATCCACAAGTAAAACATCCATAAAATTAACCAGAGGCCTTATTGCAACTTAACTTAAATAGAAAAATAATAAAAAGTGCTTAAAAAGAAATCCAGTATATAAAGAACCCATAATTCGTAGTATGGCCTCCACTGAGTCGTCCACGGCCCAAGCCTCCATCACTGGTCATTACCTGAGAAAGGTAAAGAAAACGGGGTGAGTTGCTTAGAACTCAGTGTGTAACCCACTTACCATTGTCACTAGGCCAAAAATTCAATTAAGCATTTATTGGGCCAAAGCCCATTTACAGTCATAACATAATATCATATAAAACATGCATGTGTTATGCAATTTCCCAACCAAACCTAGTTTTCCATCCGCTACACACCACCCGTACCAACCAACACACCTGTGGGGAGCTTTAGTCACCCACCCTGCTAACACACCAAATTGGGCATTAAGCCATATATCAAACTGGGCATCAAGCCATATATCAAATTAGGCATCAAGCCATATATCAAACTGGGCATTAAGCCATATAAATTTTGTAGCAAAGTTACCAGATCTTCTCTTCGTCAAATATCCCAACCCATGCAAATCATGTATATAATATGCATATTCATTTACAACAATCCATTCATATAATTATTACAAACATACGGCCTATTATAAAAATTTTCACAATCTAGCCCATATCATGTTTAGGCCCATATAGCAAATATCACATTTGGCCCATATATCAAATATCACATTTGGCCCATACATCAAATATCACATTTGGCCCATATAGTCATTTATATCAATTTGGCCCCTTGAGGGTAATTTTGTAATTTTCACATTCTTAATACCGATTTCAAAGACTTTACCACTAAAGTGATAAATATGCCATTTTACTTGATTTCACTAACTTGTGATTTAATCAAGCGATTGATACGATATAGTTATCTAACCCATGAAGTACGGTGTGAGATTACACACCTGATTACGGTAAGCACTATGCTCTCCTGATCGCTGACACCCAAAAATATGTTTAACACTCGATTAGAAAAATAAACGCGATCTAATAAAGCTACTCTAAACAAACGACCTAAGATTTACCCTCAGAATCGCGATTAACTACAATTTGTCAATTTTCCCCAGTTAACGGTCCATAACCCGTTGGAAAACCCCGAATAGCTAATGGCTTAGAACTACGAATCACCTCAAATAATTGATTTTCCCCGAGGAGGGTCCACAACCAGGTGGAAAGTCTCAAATCGCCGAAACAGCCCATCGTTTGAATTTAGGAATTGGAATCGTCAATCAACTCCTTTTGAGATCTCCACTAGATTCCCCTTTCAAAACGTTACTACAAGCCTCCATTCGTTAGATTTTTAGTAAACCGATAATATAATAAAGTATGGACTTATCAAAAATGTAGAGATCGGCTTACGACGAAGTTTCGAGTGTTCCACGAATAAATCCCTATATATAAGAATCAGTTACTCCTTTCCATAATGTTAATCATCTTAATAAATAAAGGATGATCATGAAAATCGTGAAGAACTCTTACCTCGAAGGTTTTGATCCGAATTCTAGTGATTACGATATAACTTCGAGGAAATGGTAATTCGGCCTTTCTCTATTTCACTATAAAGACTAAAAATATTTGTCTAAGAAAGAGATAGATGATGATATTTTCGGTAAAAAAAAGACTCTCCCAAGTCAATATGTTGATTCGGCAAAAGAGAAAGAAAAACAAAGAATTGAAGAGGGTTCTTATCGATTGTTCAAAGGCGACCACTCAAATGAAAAAGAGAGTTAAATGAAAGATGGAAGATTCGGCTATAATGAAAATATTGGAGAGGATGATGATCAATAACATTCAGCCATTGTGAAGAATTAGAGAGAGAGAGATGTTTGAGAGTTTTTTTTGTAAAAAGTAAAGAAGAAAAAGAAATAGGAGATAAGATGTTTGTGTTTCGGTTTTCAAAGATGGGGAATGAACAAAGAAGAAGTTTTGAGATCGGTGTACAATCAGCCAAAGAAGAAAAAGAATAAAATCAAAGAAAAATGCCCCCTTCTATGGTAGTATAGTTTCGGCATAAAGAGGAAAAAGGCCTGAGAGGAAAAGAAAATAATACCAATTTGGTCAAAAATAATAACCAAACCCAAAGCAAAATTTTACCTATTGCTCATGACACATTCGGCTAGGGAGAGAGATCTTGGAGAGAAAAGAAAATGGTGCACAATTTGCTAAAGAGTTCTACCAACTATCTCCTAATCCCTTTCAATATTTGGCCAACCCCTCTAGCCCCAAAAACCGACCAAGTGCATAGCCATGATGGATCAACTTTTGCCAACCTTTCTTTCCATAGCACAATCAACAAATTAAGCCATTTGTTCCCTTACTTTCCTTATCCTATTGATTCCTTTCCTCAACTTCAATGTTTCCTTAATCCATGTAGCCACCTTACCATAAAAATTAAAAGTCCAACATACCAAAAATAAAGCTTGGCCGACACTTGATATGAGATTGCAAAAATTTAAGTCACAAAAATGCATACCAAGAGATTCGAACCTCACCCCTCAAGACAATACATGTGACGCATATCCTCTTAACCAATAGCTCAACTTATACTAACTTTCACCACTTAATTACCTTAAGATTTAAGGTCACTTGTTCCACTTCATTAAAGTACTAATTACGAAAATTTTTTTCCAAATCCAAAATAAATCCCAAGCCTTCTCAAGACTATATAAACACACACATTGGATAATTTAACTAGCTAAGCACCAAAATAATGCAACATATGAAAACTCAAGTTTTAGGATGTTACAAAAATCAAAGAAAATGAATGGTAAAAATGACAATTTAGAATAAAAATGAATTTGAAGTAAATCCAAGATTTATATACAGAAATACCAACTTCACTGCAACCTTCTGATTTCTGATCTGAAGTCAAACGCACTACCGTTGAGCCATGGATCCACTGTTGCTAGGTTGTATATACATGTTAATATCCAATTACAAGACCAATAAACTCAGTCAGTGCAGCACGGTAGTTTGTTTGAAGCATTTTTCCTCCCAATCGCAACACAGCAATCTGTTTGGATTGCAACGATGCAGTACAATCAAGAAGTTTTAACACATTAGAAGCCTTTTTTTTCCCTACTGGAGCTCTTTGTTGTAGCTAAAAATTTCTACACCCAAAATAAATTTCTAAGAAGTATTGTCTTCTTTCTACTCTTTTCATTTTTGTTGGTTTTTTCCTTCACATTCTTTAATAAAATAGCACTAAACAACAGAAAAGCAACATCACCAACAATCCCAAAAAAATAATAATACTAAAGTTAAAATTTTACTAATAAAAAATAAAAAATAAAACAAAAATATTTTGGGTAGGGCCTGGGTTAAAAAATCATGCCCGAGGCCTAGTCGATTTTTTAAACGGGCCTCATTTTTTGCCCAAGCCCATTTTTGGGCCTCCATTTTTACCTAAACCCTCCCATTTTTCGGCCGGGCCTTTGGGCCAAGTAACCTGGCCCATGTACACCTCTATCGTAGACCCGGTGAATCAAAATCCTGCTGTAACAGCCCAATTTTAGGGCTAGTCAGAATAGTGGTTTTCAAACCATTAAACCGAGGTTAGGGAAATTTATTTTGATGTTATTTTATGTGTTATAGCATAAAAATATGGTTATGTGGAAATTTTGGTGCTTAAATTATAGCAATGGCATGCTTAATTATGAAAAATGACTAAATCGCATAAGGTACGAAAGTTCTATCTTATAAGGTAGGGATACCTAAAAGCTATAGAATGTTGATTGGGAGGTCTTTAAAGTGTAATTAGGCCAATTAGAAGGTGTTGGCTGGCCATGTGGTGTAGAGAGACAAGAGCATTAAATGTTCAGCTAGGCTTAATTATTGAGAAAATGTATTGAAAAAATAATTTATGAGCCTTGTAACATTCTGTATAAGTGGGTCTGTGCATTTTGTGTGTTTTAGGGTTAAAGTATTAGCTTGAGGTTTAGAGGTGTGAATTGGGCCCATGTTTGGGCTGAGACCTGGGTTAATTTTCTAATGAAGAATGCTAGGACATAATTAAAGTGGGTATTTGTGTTTAAGTTGCAAGGTGGGCTAGTGGCCCAAAGTTTGGTGGTGCCGCAAGGAGCAAGTGGGCGGCGTCATTAAGGGAATAGATTTGGGCCATGTACTGGCCACTTGGGGCCCAAGTTTTTGGGCTAAAATTCGGCACTCCAAGGGGGGAAGGGAGGACGGCACAATAGCTTGAAAATAGGAGTTTTAATTCTTGTATTTTGTTGATAATATGAAGGGAGGAATTGGTGCCAAGGAGGCCTCTCTTGAAGGGAGGATATGGATTAAGATAACAAGTGGGATAAGAGTTATCAGGTGATGGTAGAGTTGGCCGAAAATCCAACTCTAGAGAGGGGGTGAAATTTGGTTGATATGCCGAAATTAGTAGGCACAAGTTATCATCTTTTGCATCTAGTCAATCCGAAATTTGCTTTCTCTTGTGATCTCTCTCCCTTTCTTTGCCACAACTCCCTAGCTCTCCTCTCCTCTTTAATATTTCCTCAAAGCCGAACCTTCTTTGCCATACTTTCTTCTCCCATAGCCAAACCCTTTTAGCCACCTTTCAGTAGTGTTTTCTCCATCTCTCTGAAAATGAAAACCCCTAACCATACCATTAAAAATCTTATTTCCATTTTCGGCTTCTATTTTGGATTCACTCTTGTGCCAACTCTTGCCGAATCATCATCTCAGGATTGGTAAGTCACTATTGTTTTCTTCTTTTCTATCTCTTTCTCATCTTCATCACTTTTTCAATATCACGTTGATTTCCACTCGTTCTTCTTAAAAGCCGAATCACCTCTATGGTTACTACTTGTGCCAAAACTAGAAGAAGACTGAAGGGATTCAATCATCGTTTTAGCCAAGTTCAAGGCTCCAGGATTTGTCGATCTAGGTAGGGGCCGTGGCCGTGAACACCAATTATTTTTAGTTTGTTCTCACTACTTTAATGTGATTTAATGACCAAGGTGTGTTCATGGACTCAAATGCCATCCAAATGACAGGAAGGGTTGGATCTGTGAACCCAACCCCTAAGTGCAAGAAGCGAGCAATATCAAGAGTGCGAGATTGGCCACCGGGTTATGGGTCAACATCGGAGCAAGATCGTAGGCGGTAGTAGTAGTCTCGAGTGGCGGTAGTGTTAAAGTCGAGAGTGCGATAATACGAGAAAAAGGTGTGTAACTCTTACAAACTTCATATGTTGTTATGTTAAATGTTGTGTTTGTTAAAAGCCAGAATAACAATGGGAAACATTACGTTACCCTTTCAGGTATAAGCAAGGACTCCGGTAAGTCCATTATAGGGAATATCGTGCTTGATCTATGTGAAACATGTGTGTGCCATGTTGTATTTTCCTATGCATTAAACATGATTATATTGTATTGAGAAACATATACATAGCATATGGGCATGATGAGAGGAGGGGGAAGGCATGATTTATCAGGCTGTCGCCAATGGTTAGGTACCAAACGTGAGTTGGCCCCACATATCATGATTTTGTGACTAAGTCTCAGTGGTTTTAAACCACCAGTGGTTAGGTACCACATGTGCTTAATTTGTGACTTGTCCTAGTGGTTAGGTACACAGTGGGTTGGCCCCACATATTGATTTAAGGGATCGTTACCAGTGGTTAGGTACCACAAGTGGGTTGGCCCTACACATGAATATTTGTAACTTCGATTACTAGTGGTTAGGTACCACCAGTGGCTAGGTGCCACAAGGGGTAGATTTGGGAGACTCAGATGGATAACTAGACAATGGGTTGCATGACATGCATAATATTATATGAATTTGTGTAAGAGCATAACATCTTTTGGGATGGGCATTTACACATTGAGTCTCGGTGACTCACCCCTTCCGTTACATTTTGCAGATAATGCTTAGATCGTGGATCCGGAGCTAGTGTGGACTCGTGGTGGCCATGCTCGACAATTAATTACTCTATTTAATTTGAATTTAGTTCTTATTTACTTTAAGTTTTGGATTTTGGTTCTTGTAATTAGGCCACTTAAACTTTACTTTGGGATTTGTTATTTTTCTTTCCTTTCTTTTTCTTAAACCATTATTAAACGAAAAAGGCATGCCAAGTAATTTATGATACGAATGTTTTTATAAACTTAAGGTAATTTTTCTGAATTTCTTTTCTAAAGATATACATCGAATGAATAATAATCAACAAGGTAGTTCTATCACACTAAAATAAGTTTCAAAACGTTTTAATAATTCGCCTGGTTCAGCCATAATTTCTTAACTACCCCAAAAGTTTTCCTTTCAATTCAAGTCGACATAATGGTTTGTAAAACATTTTCTTCCTAGTAACATGCTAGATTCAGTCGTAGCATTTAGACCGGGTTTGGGGTGTTACATTTTTGGTATCAGAGCCCGATTCAAAAGCTCGACTGTGGGTTTAAGGCCCAAAATATTTTCAATAAAGGGTCTGAAAAATGGTTTGACAGAAATGCATACTTCGAAAAGCATGGCACCTAAGTCTCGGCACTAATCTACCTAGGTAAGTATCCTAACCTTTGCTGTGATATATATATATATGTATGATGGATTAATGGGTTATAGGACGTAGATAGTTATACTAGGGCTTATGGACCTTAGGCCTAGTTACACAAACTCTTACATGAAACTTAACTTCCCTAAATAAACATGTCTGTGAGCAAGTCAGAAGGATTGGGGTGTGATAATAGGCATATGCATGTCTAGGATTGGATTCAGGAAGAGCTTGGTATTTAAGCAGTCCTAGTGACTCACCTCCTCTTTTCTGGAATCCTATCTGGTGCATAGTGACTGTTCACATTAGCCTCGAAGATTTGTCAATAGGCTGAAATTTTAACTAAAACCCGAAAGGGACCAGTACCCTATCTTTGTAAAATTACTTATATGACCCTAAATTTTGTAAAACTTTCCACAAAGCCCTAGGTTGAGGTAAATGACCAAAATACCCCTAGATTGTAAAATTATCGAAATACCCCTATTTTGAAAAATCACCAATATACCTTATTTTGGAAAATTATGAAAGTACCCTTGGATAGTGAAATGACAAAAATACCCCAAGCAATGAACGTGAGTCCATGGATGTACTTATGTGTAAAGCCTATGTATGGTGCCCTGTTGGATGTTATTTGAATGTGAATTTTAGAATTTGAAATACAGACTTAAGAACTAAACTATGTTTCAGACTCGAAAGAACCACTGTTAAAATTTCCTCCCATAAGACTGTTCGTTGTTAATCTTTGAAAAAAAAGTTATTAACCCATAAAATTTCTAAATCAGATTAATTCACGAATGGTAGAATGAGCACTCGAGGTCGTAGGCGTATTGCGCACGGACATGGTAGGGGTAGGACAACTGTGTTGGAACCGGTAGGGTCCGGTCATGGGTTAGAAAATGAGGTGCCGCCACCACCAATTGTAGGCGACGGATATCAAGAGTAGGCAGGTGGTGATGATGCAGTGTCGTAAGCTATGCTACGAGTCCTAGAGAGAGTTGCTAGAGCAGGCGTAGGGACGGAGACTTGAAAATCTGTGTCTGAATGACTCCAAGTGAATGGAGCCGAGGTATTTAAGGGAATTTCGGGTGTAGCTCCCAACACTGCGAAGTACTAGTTAGAGGCGACAGAGTGCATAATGGATGACTTGGACTTCACATCCGAGGAGAAGCTAAAAGGGATAGTATCTTTCTCCGAGATGAGTCCTATCAGTGGTGGCTCACGGTCAGGGAAGGTGCGTTGGCTGATGACATCACTTGTGACTTTTTCAAGGCAGCTTACCAGAGGAAGTACGTAAGGTCGAGTTATATAGATGCACAACGAAAGGTATTTCTAAATTTGGTTTAAGGGAGTAAGTCGGTATCCGAGTACGAGGCAAAATTATTGCGGTTAAGTAGGTACACTTGGGGTATCATGGGTACGGAGCATGAGCACTGTGTTAGGTTTGAGGATGGACTAAGGGATGAGTTGCAGGTGTTGATTACTCCGTAGCGAGAAAGGGAATTTGCCATTCTTGTGGAGAAGGCCAAGATTACTGAGGAGGTAAAGTAAACCGAGAAAAAGAATCAGAACAAGAATACGGATAAAAGGAGTTTTAGGCCATCAGGGTCTACTAGGAGTTCTCAAAAAAAGAGCTAGATTTTGGTGGACGGGATCAAGCTGTAAGGTCAGGTGCTGCTACTCAATGGCCACCACGGTGTGCCCGATGTGGGAAGTCCCATTCGAGGGAGTGTTGGATAGGTAATAGGGGATGTTTCGAATGTGGGTCAATGGATCATCGGATAAAGGATTGTTCGCGGAGGCCGGTGAGGACACAGACTGAGAATCTAGGGCATACCCAATTTAGGAGAGATGGTCAGCGACCGTAGAGGGGTCGAGGTGCAATCAGGGGTGGTAATGGAAACGAGCAAGGCCGTGGAGCACCGGGCAGGGGTGCTAAAACTATCGATGCAAGATAGCTTGGGTTGGTTTATGCAGCGAAGCATCGTGAGGAGGGCGACGCACCGGACGTCATAACCGGTACGTTTTTAATTTTAGGTTGCCTTATACTGCTTTGATTGACGTTGGATCAACGCACTCTTATGTATCTAGTAGTATAGTGGAAACTTTGAACTTAGACTATGAGACTTCTGCTAGGGAGATGACGATAATTAACTCTCTAGGACACTCTGTGGTAGTAGACAAACTATATAGGGATGTAGCCCTAGAACTTTAAGGGGTAGTGTTTTAAGCTGATTTGATGGAATTGCCCTTCGGGAAGATCTAATCTTAGGGATGGATTGGTTGGTAAAGTATCAGGCGAGTCTGGACTGTGCAGCTAAGCGCATGGTGTTGAGAACGGTGAGGGTGAAGAGGTGGTGATGATAGGTGGGAGAAGGAACTACCTATCTAATATAGTATCCGCTCTAAAGGCTGAGAAGATGGTGAGGAAAGGATGTGAGGCGTTTGTGGCTTATGTTTGTGCTTTGGAAGTTAAGGAATTAGCTTTGGAGAATGTCCGAACGGTGAAAGAATTTACCGACGTCTTTCGGAAGAGCTTCCAGGTTTACCTCCAGATCGCGAAGTGGAGTTTGGTATAGACCTTCTACCAAGAATAGTGCCAGTGTCTATTGCCCCATATAGAATGGCACCGAAGGAGGTAGTGGAGCTGAAAACGCAGATTGAAGAATTGCTTGATCGAGGTTTCATCCGGTTGAGTGTATCGCCTTGGAGAGCGCCTGTGCTTTTTGTTAAGAAGAAGGACGGATCAATGCAAATGTGCATTGATTACCGTCAGCTGAATAAGTTGACAATTAAGAACAAGTATCCGTTACCGAGGATAGACGACTTGTTCGATCAACTTAAGGGAGCCTCAGTCTTTTTCAAGATAGATTTGAGGTTGGGATATCATCAGCTTAAGGTCTGGGAGGCGAATATCCATAAAATGACTTTTCGTACTCATTACGGTCACTATGAATTTTTGATGATGCCGTTTGGGTTGATTAACGCCCCAGAAGTGTTTATGGATATGATGAATCGGTGTTTCAACCATATCTTGATCGGTTAGTTGTAGTATTTATCGGCGATATTCTGGTTTATTCCAAGTCTAAGGAGGAGCATGATGCGCATCTTCGTGTGGTGTTGCAAATTCTGAGGGAGAAGCAATTGTTTGTTAAGTTTAGTAAGTGTGAGTTTTGGTTGAAGGAAGTTACCTTTTGGGGTCATGTAGTGTCAATTGAGGGGATTAGGGTGGACCCTCGGAGAATTGAAGCTGTATTGGACTAGAAACCACCAAAGTTTGTGGTAGAGATTCAGAGTTTTTGGGTCTAACAGGATATTACAGAAGGTTTGTGGAAGGATTTTCTTTGATTGTAGCACCGTTAACCAAGTTGCTACGGAAAGGGGTTTCGTTTGTGTGGTTAGACAAATAGCAAGAGAGTTTTGAGAAGCTGAAGAAGATTTTGACGGAAGCTCTGGTGCTGATTCAACATGAAGCAGGGAAGGAGTTTACGATTTATTGTGATGCATCGCACATAGGGTTAGGATGTGTGCTGATGCAAGAAGGGAAGGTGTAGGATATGCTTCTTGACAATTGAGACCTCACAAGGTGAATTACCCAACGCATGATCTGGAGTTGGCTGCAGTGGTTTTTGCGCTAAAAATTTGGAGACATTACTTGTATGGAGAGAAGTCTATTGTGTACACGGACCATAAGAGTTTGGAATACCTCCTCACTCAGAAGGAATTGAATTTAAGGCAAGAGAAGGTGGATTGAGCTATTGAAGGATTATGGTTGCTCAATTGAGTACCATCCGGGAAAGGCTAATGTGGTAGCTGACGCCTTGAGCCGCAAGGTTGTGGTAGATCTAAGACCTTTGTTTGCCCAC